>OY998185.1:21154810-21637310 GCA_963921935.1 Galeruca laticollis | reverse complement strand
TAGGAAGTTCTCCACTATTAAACTGTCTTCTTAAGTGATAATTGTAGAGATCAGCAGATATAGTTTTCCTGGTTTTCTATATCATTGCACAGTTATACTGATCTTAATTGGACAAATGATATCCAGGATATCACCATAGGGTTAATAATATCTAAGCTTCAATATTTGTAATATCACATCTTCTTCTTTTTTCTATTAACATATATTAAGTCAATCACAATAATTACCAAACATCAAGTAGGCATCAAATGAAATGTAACTTCTGTCATTCTGACGATGATATTGATTTATCGAAACAATTGTTTGTTTTTAGAATTTTCAACAATTTTCATTATATTGTGGGATTAGCTAGAAACAGTGAGTTTCATTTAAAACACTAATTCTCGATGTGTTGAAGTTACATTTTTAAAATACAAAAGTGAAGTTCAATTGAGCGGCAAACAGACAAACAAGTAAAAATATTCAAATCCGATAATGGAGGAGAATATTCATCTTGTGAATTAATGAAAATTTTTAGTGTCCATGGTATTAAATCTAAAAAATCTATTCAGAGAATTCACGAAACGAATGGTATGGCCAAACGATTTAACCGAAACAAGGTTTTTGGGCTGAAGCTGTAGCTCATGCAGTATATACAAAAAATATATTGCCATTCTACGTTTGTAATGAAAACCTATTTAATGTACTTGATTATAGAAATTATGAGTAATAATTAAATAACACATTTTTTTCCCAATAATTTACATATGAAACAGAATTCTATTCAGTTTATAATGGTACAAAAAAATAATATGGGTATGCAACCTTCGTAAATGCGTATATAGAGAACTTTATTTCCTTTATTTTATAGCAATAACAGAAATAAAAATTGTTGTGTATCGTATCGTGCTTATCATCATTTGGAAACATTTTTGTATTTCATATATGAATCATTTACATATATTACTTTGTGAAAATACTTCCTGAACCACCCTCTTTTAGTACGTAAACTTTAGCTCCTATCATAGATTTTGACTATTATTAACTTTATTGATAACGCCTTTTTTGTATGAATCAAAAACCTCGCAGAGCTTATCCGATATACAATTAATGTTTGGATTTCAAAAAAATGCATAACTCTTGCAATAGTAACTTGCGATAAAACATCATTTGGATATTCATTTGCTATTAATTCACTTGGAACCGAAAAATAGATAAGGGGTAAATTTTAATTAACTTTAAACTTCATTAGTTTGTTAAATGTAACTGACAGCTTTACCAAACGAATATTATTACATTGGAACAAAGGGAAAAGTCGAGCGATATTAATTATGAATTGTAGGGTGTTTTTTTTGGGTGAGATGTCACAAATATCAGATTCATTCCCACCCTTCTCGAAACATTTATATTGATTTTCAGAATACTCATTTTTACACAATTCACAAGGTCTAGTCGATACATATTTAAATTCACTTCACTTTTGTCTCGCTGATTAATCAAACCTTCATACAGTGTCACCCCTCAAGTACGCGCCATATTGGAATTTTTGAGAAAAAGTTATTCTTGACAAAAGTTTGTGCATGTCTTGAAACTATATAAGCAGCAACGTAATATACGAGGCGCATCGAAATTCGGAAAATATTATTAGGAAAAGTTGTTCAGCAATAAAAAATACAACTGAATTTGAAGTCTTGGCTGTCTAAGTGGATTTTCATTTTTTTCACTATTTTTTTAAATGAATTCCTCAAAAAATTAAATTTCCTCTAAACGTGGAATAAAAGACAGTTATATAAAACAGTTTATTAACAAAACATATGTTATTACAAATTGCCTAATTATTATGTTAACTACAATCTATTTTTCTTTTAATTAAAATCAACATCAAAATTTTTGGTGCAAACTCCTACATCTGAAATTGCTCAAAATAAAACAGTATCGTATAAAGAAAATGAGGTTCTTGATATATCGATTACGTAAATTAAGGGTTACTGCCCTAAAAGTCAATTTTTAAAAAGATTATTTTATTTATAACAAAATACACTATGCCAAATATATTCAATCAATCGAACTTATATACAAAAATAAATGCAACTATATACTAAAAATAGACAGAATCATCAGTTGTTGTACGAAGTTGTTGAAATATGAGTAAGCGTCTGTGAATTGTAACGGAACCTCAAAGTTCAATACCACGCATCAACCGTGGGTCAGCGAACTGTAACTTCTCCATCCCCTGAAAAAGTTTTGTGAGGGACGAACATAACTCATGGTGATGATGGCACATCTTGTTGGATTTCTGGTTCTACTGGAGTTTTGCGTATACGTCCTCGGAGTATATAGAATCCCAGTATTGAACGAATGGTTACGATGATGTTGATTGGAGTCATCCCGTGGTAGAGTTTATTATTTGCTGATTGTTAGCTATTGATTGTAGTCGTTCTTCTTCCCTAGTAAAAAAGTGAAGTTGATATAACGGAATTTTCTTAATCGTCAACGGTCAACGGCTATATAATGGGCTGCTGCCATCTCTTGAATGAATGTGGAGTTCGATTAGATTATATTAGATTTTAACGGGGTTCTTATTAGGTGCTTCCTAAGGCGGCAGTGTCTTGTAAGCAGGTGCGTGAGGCGATGTGGCTTATTTTTACTGAGATCCAAAAAAATTTCACCACCAGATTGCTCCTCTTTCTCTTTTTTCCGAAACTCTTTCTTATAGGAGCATTTTCCTACACCATAGAAAGGCTCCGCGCCAACAAAGGGCATTTGTGCTCCTTTCCTGGCAAGTGTATTGGCCTCTTAATTTCCCGTGATTCACGAGTGGCAAGGAACCCAGCCTAAAGAGACCCTGTTATTCTTGCCTAATTCTTCTTCGGCACTCCCATGCCAACTTTAAGTCAATGACATGGGAGCTCAGTGCTTTGATAGCTGCTTGACTATCAGAATGGATCGATATGTCACATTTCTGGTAGTTTCTTTCTAGGTTCATTTCCACGCATCATTTGATCACAAGTATTTCTGCCTGAAAGACGCTCGAGAAGGAGCCTAACGATGATGAGTATCTGGTTCCAGGCCCAAATACTCCAACGCCTGCTCCAAAGGTGGTTTTTGAACCATCCGTATACCATCTAATGGCGTTTTCTTTGAGAGTTTGGGTGGTGTATTCCCTTTCCCAGTCTCTCCTCGTATTTAGCATCGTGGTGAAATTCTTTTCGATGCTTACTTTCCTGATCATTTCGTCACTGGGAAGATTCGCTAATGAGATGTATCTTGTCAGAGAGGACCAAGCTCCCTGATTTTTAATACTCTCATTGCCTGAACCTTCCTTAGATATTCTAAGAATTGCCTCTTGGGCAGATCTTTCTATCACCAGATGTGAGATCTGTAATGATCTCAAGTGCCCTAGTTGGACACGTTCTCGTAGCTCCAGTGATGCACACACAGGCAAGCCTTTGAACTTTGTCGAGGGTCTTCCGCGTGCTCTACTGACTTGCATTTGTGTGCCAAACTATTGCCCCATACGTAATTGCTGGTCTCACAAACATGGCGTACATCCATCGCAGTATTTTTGGGTTACAGTCCCACCTCTTACCAGCTAGATTTCTGCACGCCATCAAAGCCCTTATTGCTATACTAGCAGTTATTTCAACATGCTTATTCCACAGAAGCTTACTGTCTAGGGTTATCCTTAGATATTTAACCTCTGATTCCCATTCTATGATTTTCCCGTTTAAGGGTATGGATTTCATAGTTGGAAGTGTTCTTTTCCGGGTAAATTGAATTATGGGTTAATGCTCAGCCCCACTGACAAGCACCATTGCTCAATGATTCTGAGGCCCTTTTGTAATAAATCACACAAGGTACTCTCGAACTTGCCTCTGACTATTAAAACAATGTCATCGGCGTAGCCTATACATTCGAAGCCAAGCTCCGTTAGCCTGTAGAGCAACTCATCTACTACGAGGCTCCATAGAAGGGGAGATATCACTCCCCCTTGAGGTGTCCCCCGAGTGGCTTTAACTGAGGTGGTTTGATTCCCCACCTGTGTCTCAGCTATCCTCGTTATCAACAACTCATACATCCATTTTACAATGGTACACTTCTCGCCTTCTTAGTGCTTCTTTGACAGGCACATGAGTTGTGTTGTCAAAGGCCCCTGATATATCCAGGAATGCGCACATTGCGATTTCTTTGTTGTTCAGAGTTCTCTGGATGACTTTGGTCAGCTGATACATAGCCGTCTCAGTTGATCGACCCGCTCTGTAGGCATGCTGACATTTATGAAGTGGTATATTCTCCAGATTCTCTGTTCTTATGTAGTTATCCACTACTTTCTCCATCGATTTGAGTAGAAATGATATTAGACAGATGGGTCTAAAAGATCGGGGATCAGTCCCATCTTTTTTCCCTATTTTTGGTATGAAGTTACCCTTGTCCTTCTACATTTTCTAGGTATTGGACCCACTGCTAGACTGCTTCTTGTAATCTTCGGCAGGTAAGGAAGAATCTCCTATCCCTTGCTGTAGGAGTGCTTGAAATATGCCATCCACTCCTGGTGATTTATATGGTTGAAAGGTACTTATTGCCCATTCCAACCGTTGTCTGGTAAATATTTTCTTAGCAATGTCCCAATCTTCCTTGCGGGATTTTTTGGTGTAGTTCATTGCTATTTCGGTGCTTGTTGCTGGTTCACTACCTGGGAATGGGTTCTTAGAAGAAGAATCGATCGTTCCTCTGATCCGTCTGGCTTTTTCAGCGACATTGTGGGGTTAGCTTCCCCATTTGCCATGACCTTTTGTAGTCTGGCCGCTGTGTGAGTGGAAGTAATCTTTTCGCAAAAGGCTTGAAAATTAAGCCTTTTGGCCTTCCTAATATCTTTATTGTACTGAGTAAGCTTCTCAGTGTACCTCTGCCAATTGCCGTCACATTTGGCTCTATTAAAGAACCGACGGACCTCTTTTCTGAGGTTTGACAGGTTCTCATTCTACCAAGGAGCATCCTTCCCTGAACGAGCTTTTGAGAGTGGGCAACTGGAATGAAAAGCTTCCATTATTGCCTCACTGATCTGTTGGACTCTTTGTTTCAGGTCGTAGTGAGGGTTATTTACCCCATTCACTTCGACGTGTAAATTGTCCTTCAGATTGGTCTTGTAAAGAGACCAATCAGTATTTATAGGATTTCGGATTGTAGAAATCGAGGTGGTATTTCCCTCTGTCCTAAATTCGATGATCCTATGGTCAATCTTTTACATTTTTCCTAGCAGCAACATTAACAATAATTGTTACGTCCAGGACCTCTTCTCTTGCTCTCGTGACAAAAGTGGGGGTTGTCGCCACGTTTAAGGTCTCAAGGTTTTTTGCTAAGAGATATTCTAATAAACACTTACCTTTTGCGTTGTTATGGGTGCTTCCCCACACGGTATTGTGTGCGGTGGCATCACAACCAATTATAATTGGCAGCCGTCTGCTATTGCAGTGTCTAACTAGCTCTTGTACCTCTTCTGGCGGTGTCATAGGCCCGTTTCCAGCGAAGTAGGCAGAGGCAATGACGATGTTTCGGTCGATACCCCCAATGTTGAGGTGAACCCTGATTGGAACAAGGTCCCGTGACACGTATTCAGAAACACAAATATATTTTATGTTATTTCTTACGAAGGCACGCGGAGATACTTGCCTTCAGGAGTAAAGAAACTCTCTTTCCCTTAATTTTAATAAAAATCGATACATTTTAGGGCAATAAAAAGTCAAAATCAATATTTTCGCATTTTCCCGAAAATTTTGAATATTGCTACTAGTACTACCATTTCCCGTGATTAAAACCCTTTTCGCTATCCAAAATCGACGGGCTTAGTATAACATAAACATCAATCTCTTTTGAAGGTCTTTCACCCATTCTACGATATTTTTTAACATAACATTATTTCCTTTTGCTCGATTAAATAAAGTGGTTCGCAAGACCCACTTGAAGTTCTAATAAATTGAATTAAACTCTTTGCAGCATAGTATCCCTCTGGAATTACAAATAAAATAAATACACGAGTTACAGAAAAAAATCCTTTGTGCGCTTCGATGGGTTCCCTAATTTAATATTCAATACTTCGTTTACACAGGATAAAGAGAAATTGTTTGACTTAGTTATAAGTAGCTTGTTCAAATATG
Source organism: Galeruca laticollis (assembly GCA_963921935.1). Lineage (NCBI taxonomy): Eukaryota > Metazoa > Arthropoda > Insecta > Coleoptera > Chrysomelidae > Galeruca > Galeruca laticollis. The sequence continues at coordinate 21,631,176 of OY998185.1, read as the reverse complement.
AGATTTATACAAAAAAGTGTGTATTGATAAAAGTTGATATCTGAAAGATGGTTATTGCCAGTGTATTTAGACGATTTAGTTTATTTTTAGTCGATGCATTGAAGCATGTTAGCCATTTATAGATATTTTTTAAAGTTGAATATTCTACGTTTTTACTTTTATTGATTATATACAAATTATATGATAAATCGATTAAGATAATATAATAGAAATACCTACCTATTGTATATGAAAAATTAGTTTATTTTACTTTTTTTGCTGAAACAACACTTTCAACACATACACATTTACCCATTCCAGAAATAACACAAATATAATGCGATAATACTACAAAATATTTTTAAGGGATGCACTAAATTTAAATTGAATCTAAATGAAAATTCTTGCATGTTTGAGAAGTTTTTTGATTACAGAAATTAAACGAATTTAATAATTAAAAGTTAACCATTTGAAAAGGATATTCTAAACAGAATTGAACAGAAAATGTATTTTTAATCATATAAACTTCTCAAAACGAGCATAATTATTAATGTTTTTTTTACAATTTCAACTGCGTATACTTAATTAGCAATTTAAAAGTTTTAATCTATATTTTTTTCAAATTGTTGTTCTATATATCACTTGAAATATGTACATATTTATTCTCTGTCGTTGCAGAGAGGTGAAATAGCTGTTAGGTGATATGTTATGCATATATTTCAAGTAATATGTTAAATAGTATTTATTATTCATGAATACGCATTATATTTGAAATTATCCAGCAAATGCCTTTCTTAACAACAGTATTATTAATTTATGAGAAATTATAAGGAAATTACAAGAAGTTGTATATGTTATGGCGTCTATTTTACATACATACAACTTTCCTTACACTTTCACCTCAACGCGTCAAAACAATAATAGCACCCCTCTTTTGTTATGACATTTACTTGATACAAAATAGGATAGCCTTGACCATCAAAAACAAATTAAAACCATTATCATGTGTACAATTTTACCTTGTTATGTATATTAATCTATGTAAGTGGATGATGTAACTAGGGATACCAAGAAAAAATAGCGAAAACATGTCAATGTGACAAGATTCCGATTCCAACTAACTATTATAAAAGTACAGTCTGCTAAACCAATTCAGCTTATCATTTACTCAACAATTTTCCTATTTGAGTTAGCAAATTAATCATCCTCTAATATGAATCACTCGAATATGGTTGTCCCAAAGGTTGCCCACTATGCAAATACATATTACAGTTATGCTAATTCAACATCACATTGTGATAATGTTCTTCCTTTTTTTCCTCTAGTTTTCATCACATGCACATCTATTCAACCGCTTATGCCCAGCTTGTGGCTGTAAACTTTTGTGATGTTTCAACTTAACTTCTCAGCGATGTTAAAGCGCTGCCTTTCTACATTACTGTGATGTTACTAGAACTTCATCAAAAGGAAGTCTTTATAACGAACTAAAAACAACATTTCTGTTACATTCTGAAATGCCTTTTAACATCTTGTCGATGTTAATGCAATGTCTAAAACATAACATCTTATCAATGATCTAAATGGGACATTTCAAAAACAATTGTATTCTCGTTGATGTTGTATGGACATTACATAAACCTCTAAATAATATACCTCAAACATTCTAGATGACATCCTATAGATGTTTCTGTGCCTAATCAGCAAATACAGGGTGAACAACTAAGAACGCCGGTTGTCGCCCATATTTCAAAAAATAGTCATGGTACAACTTTAAAAAAATACCTTCAGGAAAATGACCCTGAAAAAATTCTGGAAAATATTTTTGAGTTCCTAAAATATCTGCTATGGGGTGGAATGAACACTTAAAAACATAATACTGTGATTATCTCCAAAAAAGACATACTAAAGGTATCCTAGAAATACAATTTAGCTAGGGACTTTTTGTCTGTACTCTTCAAGTAAGGGTTGGGGGAAGGTTCAACCCAAAAAACAAATGTCGTAACACTTTTTTGTTTTTTAATGGATATCCATGTTTTTGACGTCATTTAGAAGAGCTTTTCCTCTTTAATAAGATATGCTGAACAAAAATAACAAAATTGAACAATTTTGTCAACGCTATGTGAAAAAGTCGACAATTCTCCCATTTTTTCGGAATTTTCAAATGTAATGAGGCATTTTTTAAATTCTGATGGGAAGGGGTTAAAAAAATAGGAATATATTCCAAGATATAAGATTTACAATATCAGATATAAAAATTAAAGAAATGTTTCAATTTACATTTGAAATTTCCGAGTGGATACAACATTATTTAATGTTGTTATCAATATTATTAAACAGAAAAACTCTTTTAAATGCAGCTAAAATCATTAATATCGATTAAGAAACGAAAAAGTTATACATTTGTTCATAAGTTTGAACCTTCCCTACCCATTATTTGAAGAATAATGGCAAAAAATCTCCTCAATTAAATTTTTTCATAATCACATCAAGATTTCAAAAATTTGTATTTTTAGGACACCTTTGGTATGTTTCTTTGGAGTATTATGTTTTCGAGTGTTCATTTTAGAGACTGCAAAATATTTTCCAGCAATTTTTCAGGATCACTTACCTAAAGGTAATTTTTTTGAAAGTTGTACCATGATTCTTTTAAGATGTTGCCTACAGTCTTTCTTAGTTGTTCATTGTGTACATTTAAAATAAAATAGCAAAAAGCAATAAAGGATTTAAAACGTTTATTCACTTTTAATAAACAGTACAGTAAATTTGAAAGAAACAGGTAAAAAATTAGAAAAAAAAATATCTTGTTCGGGAATCCAACCTAAAAAAAATGAAATTGTGTGAGTATATTACACAACAAATGTGGAAAGTGGAAACTATTGAGCGCATTCAGTGAAAGCAAGGAATAAAAAAGGGTATATTATAATCCGTAGTTACCATAACGTAACATACTTTGAAACTGAATTAATAAAGTTTAACGGATACACATACATTACAGCTAGTTTACAGAAAATTTATTAGAATAGTTTTTTATTTTTATTAAAACTAATAAAAATTTTACACCATAAAGACTAAATGAAACATTACGTTACATCAACAGAAATCCAATCTGATTAAAGAAAATTCTATTGTTTACCTACGGTTACTTTTTCTCACGCAAGAGTGGCTGTTTCTAGTGCCTCAACCATTCCATAACATACACTTCAAAATTTAAAGGTGCTCTGAACAACAGTTAATAAAACAATTACTTTAGATCAAATTGTGCCCATGGAGACCTTTGATCGATCATCATAAACTACATCAAACTTGATTTTCAGCCAATTGACTGGGACCCATTTTCCATAAGATACATGCGGGGTTCTTCAAAGGAATAATAACATATTTTATTTCGAGACTTTTCATGATTCACCTTCTATTACATGCCCCACTCCATTTGGCAGGTAAATTCAGGTGTGCTATGAAAATTCATACTTCTTTTCTGTATAAAATAATATATTATTCTCATCTTGTTATTTTCATCCTGGAACAAATTGTATATTAACATCGTGGAATTGTAACTTAATGAAATCTAAGCAATATTAATACACTGTATACAAAAAAAACTACTTATGAAGAAGAGATATGAACACGTTATCAAGTTAAATGAGTTTATAATTAATTGTTTCCAATTGAGTATCAAATAATAAATAATTGAATTCTGTTTGTTGACTGGAGCATTCAGTATCATAAGTTACATGTTCTTCAACTAGATTAATGTAGGTACTATTGTAAGGGACAACTACAGCTTGATTATTGTATTCAGTGTATTTTCAAATGGAAATGAGCTTTTTAACAGAAATTTCTGTTTTTAAAGTCTTAAACAGTCTCTAATTGTTCACAATAATTGTTAGTAATAATGTTAAAATTTTCTAAACCTGCAAAACTATATTGTTGGTTATGACTTCTACTACAAAAACTAGAACTAGAGATACTTGATTCAATATTTATTGTACTGTTTAATACAATGTCTGTATCAGACTATCTGAAATAGTTACTCCCCTTTCATTACATAGTAACCAACTATTTGTTTTTTATTTTATTTGTATAAGTAGCTTCTGAAACATCTTGAATATTGAAAATATTTTCTTCTAGATTCAAATATCTGCCAACATATGAGCATGTTTTATTATTAATAATAATATCTACCCTATGGCAATATTGAGTTTTTTGTAGGGTATAATGCATATCTAGGATTTTAAATACAAATTGTGAATCGTTTTTAAAATATAGTTACTAACTAAAATATTTTAAAAGTTGGAAAAACCCTTATTTTGTAAACTCTTTTACATAATGTTAGTGTACAATTCCGCCACCTGGAATTTCAATGTACAATAGACGATCAAAGTATTGAATGAGTATTACGTTTTAATAATTATGATTTTGGAATAGGTACTTACCGATAAAGTTCGTCCATTATAACAAGAATTATAACTAAGTATAGAAAATGTAGCTAAGTAGGAACTAACGAAAACGAAGACCACTTTATTCAAGTACTACTTGCAAAATATGTGCTTCCTGCAAATAAAATATAACACATAACTGAAAACCATCCGCCATTTCATGCTTGTCATTTGATTCCACAGATACAGATAGGTAACTACTGTTTGTTTCGTTCGTCAGTTCCTGTTCTGTTTTCTTCTTTTTTTATGTTACTGTGATGTTTGATATCAGATATTACTGAGAGTTTTATGAACTATTATCGTACAGACGTAATCGTAGGATGTTACTAAAAATTATTTAGAAAGATGTAAAAGTAACTGCAACATGTGATCATCTTAGAAACATGTTAATTTGTAATATTACAGTAACGTTCTGTATGTGACATTAGTGAGAAGTATACAAATTAACATCGTATGAATGTTTCCTATAGGAAGTTACTAAAAAGAGGTTCATAGGATGTGTATGTAACTGCAAATTCAAGTATAACTGTTTACATCAAAAATATGTTTTATTTACATGACATGGATGTTAATAGAGTTGGTAATAAAATTAAGACATCTAGGAGATATATTATTACCGTTTTAAATAAACATCACGAAAAGTCTCTAAAAAGATTTGTTGTGTTTCTTGTTTAGTGGGTGGTCTTTAAAAAGTTCAAATATCTGTCTAATGGTGCTTTATGACTATTTTACTCACCTTAATATTGCTGGTAGAAACCGAGGTAGCAGACTGAATCTCTTTTACAGGCATAACTAGGGTACGTACTTTTTGAGTCGCTTTCACTGAACATGTACAAGATCGTCAATCTCCTTTTTACACGGTAAATCAAGATGTCTTGACATGTTCTCATTGTGAACGTTAAGGGTTCTTCCATATTACGTTCCTAGAATCGCACTCCGGAATCCGATTCTGGAATCGTAATGTGAAAGAACGATTAAGGCATACAAGTTTCTTTCGTAAACAGAGCCATGGGCTTCATAGAACAAGAAAATTAAGGTTCGAAGTGCAAAAAAATTTTTACAAGCTATTTTCAGGGGCAATGTTTAGGGAAAAATGTCCATAATAACCTCCTAGAAGTCCAATGGGGTCGGGTATGGCAAATTAGAAAAAAAATGGCTTCCATTTTTTTGTTCTTAGGAAATATATGGAAAACTATCAACTTCAAGACACCTTTTTTAAGCAGCTAGAAAAACTACAGCTAAAAATATTCTAAATATTTATTAGAGTTCTTCCATAAGTTAAGGGCAGTATAAAACAAAAACGAGATTAATGATGTAGAAACGGACATATTAAAACATCAAAAAAATATTTTTAGCAAAAGTTTTTATTTTACAAAAGTATTCACTAGCATGAATTGAGATATATTTGATATTTGGGTTATGAAATACAGAGCTCCAGCAACTTTTATTTCAACAATAAAAAAATTTAACTACAGCTTAATACTAAAAAATCTAACGTTATATTTGACACATGTCCTTTGAGGACCATAAAACTAAAACAAAAGTAGAGGAAAATGAAAATTTACAATTAAAAAATATGTAGATAAATAAATTAGTCAAAACAGAACAAATATTACTATTAATTCATTCAAGTTTGCATCTCTATGTTTGGTAAATAGTGGCAAACCTAAAGGTTTCGTTAAGACTTCTTCTGTTTGTTCTGTAGTGCTCACATAATTTAAAATTATTTCATTTTTAGCAACATACTGGTCCCAGTCTTTCTGATGGCTGGAAACTATTTTGTACAGATATTTTCCAATGGTCCTGTTCATTATCTCGACCATTCCATCTGATTGTGGATGCAACGCTGTTGTCCTGGTCTATTTCATTCCAGGCTTGTCACAAATTTCCTGGAATACCTGGCTCTCAAAATATCTTCCTTGATCACTGTGGACTTCCAAGGGCACTCCATATCGGCTGATAAATTATTCAACCAATAGATCCGTGACAGTTGTGGCCTCTTGATTCGGGATAGCGTAAATTTCCATCCACCATAATCCATTACGACTAGAATGTATTTACCTTCATTTATATAGTCGAAAATGGTCCAGCGATATTTAAAACGATACTTTCGAAAGGGCTTCCAACATTATATTGTTTCATGGGTGCATTTCTCTTGTGATGTGATCCATTGCTCGTAGAACAAGTCGTACATTTCTTACACCAGTCCTTCATATTCTGGGAAATATTCATCCAATAAAATCTTTCACGGATCCGCTGAAGGGTTTTGTTCACTTCCAGATGACCTTCCGATGGACTGTCGTATAACTTTGTCAGTATCTCTGCTACTCTCGTTCTCGGCATAACTAGCTGTCTTCTCTTCTCGGAATCATCATCGTTTTCAAGGATTCGTTACAACAAACATTTTTCCAGTATAAGGGACTCCCACAGAGCCTTATACACAGAGCCTTATATGCCTTGTGTGTCGGTGAAAATCTTAACACTTTTTGCCAGGTAGGTCACCATTTTCTTCCTTCCATTGCCATCATCTTTAGGTGAGGAGCATTCTACGGATATTGTCTAATCCTGGTGGGTGACCAGCCATTCGTCGTTAACTACTGTAGTTCTTGAAACTGCAGCTTCCTCAGATTCCGTTTTGTTGCAGTGGGAAGAGTCTACTGAACACTGCTATGAATGCTGTTACGAATCTGTGAACAATTTATTTATTTTATTTTTAATTCTTCTTGTTATTGCCTATTGATTGTTGCTTTTACGAGCCACTGTCACTTTAATCGCATTATTTGGAAAAAAGAATGGATAAACCCAGTAAATACAAATATTACCGCAATAGTTGCATCAATTACGTGCACATATTATGGGAATTAGCTAATCGCGCCACAGTTGATAGGTATTTTCGAAATTTGCTGAAATGGAGAGCTCGCGAACTAGATGAACATAAAACAGAATTTATTAAACAGCATAACAACATCATAAGTGTATTGCTAAGTCAACCGGTGGAAACTGTGGACGACGAAGAAGTCATTAGAAAAGCTTTTCTTCATGAATATTATCATATCAAATCCACTGTCGAAGAATTGGGTAATGATCATAACACAACGCGTCAGGCGTTCGGTGAGGTGCCTGTACCTCTCGGTGTGTGTAATACCCTCGCTTACCCAAAATTAATATTTCCAAATTTTCTGGGGATTATAAAAAATTTTCCGCTTTTATTGATTTGTATAATGCTTTAGTACATAACAATTCGACTATTACCAATGTTGAAAAGTTTAATTATCTCAAAAATTCTTTAGACGGTGCCGCCCTCTCGCTTATTCGACATGTTAAAATGACCAATGATAATTACGTCACCGCGTACGATACAATTGTAAAGAGATACTCAAACAAACGCCTCTTGGCAAAGGCTCATTGGGATGCAATAATGAATACGCCAAAAATTACAGATTCTAACGGAAGTTCGCTTAGAAAATTGTTAGATATATTTACAGAGAATCTAGCTTGTTTAGAGGCTATGCATTTGCCTGTAGAACAATGGGATTTTATATTGGTAATGCTTTTAATGCAACGCCTTAACCAGGATACCATTACCTTATAGGAGCAGGTAGAACATAAATCAAACAAAATCCCTTTGTATAAATTTTTTTATAATTTCTTGGAACATCAGTGTATCGCTCTCAGCAAAGCTAATACGCCTGATTTTAATTCTGTCTCAAAAACCGTTAAATCTTTGACTGAATGCCAAATCTAGTCCCGCTAAACCATCCTCTTCACAAATATCTCCCACTTCCTCATTCTTTACTTCTAAATCATCTCCCTCAATGACTTGCACACTTTGCAAAGCAAATCATTTTTTATACTCGTGTGCATCTTTTACAAGTAAAACGTCTAGTGAGCGTTACAATTTGTGTAAAAATATGCATTTATGTTTTAATTGTCTAAGCTCGACACGAAATCTCAATACATGTCAATCTACTCCTGCATGTAAAAAATGCTTTTCACGTAAACACCACACCTTATTGTGTTTTAAAGGCAGTACGCCGGGCGTCACTGCTGTTACTGCTAATCCTACCGCTCATGTTTCACCGCCTATTCCAGATAACTCCATTCCTAATCCGCAACCTAGTTCGTCTAATGCTCCGGTCAACAATAATTCCACCGCATGTCATTAGGTAACTACCAACCCTCAACAATCTGTGTTATTGTCAACCGCGATTATTGATGTTTTAAATGTGAAAGGTTTTTTTTCACCTCTCAGATGTCTACTTGACTCGGGAAGTCAGTCTTCTTTCATTACTCGCAAAGCCTTTCGTACCTTAGGCTTAAATGAAATCTACTTTTCAATCGAAGTTACGGGAATTAATTCCACCCGCTCATGTTTAAGCAGTGGTAAAGCTGCTTTGTCTATAAAACCCCGGAATAAACTATCGCCTATATTATATCTTAACGCGATGATAATTGACTCAATCTCTCACAAATTACCTACTATACCAATTGATGTTCAATCTTGGATTCATATTCGACACTTACCGCTTGCGGATGAACGTTTTTATGATCCTGGACCTATTGATATTTTATTAGGAGCTGTTGTTTTCACCAAAATCATATTACCCGAGTGCATTTTAAACAACGCCGGTGAACCTGACGCTTTGAATACGATTTTTGGGTATGTGTTAATGGGACAATTAAATTTCGCTTCGCCAAAAATATCTGCATTTTTTTGCAGTTCCGAGTCTCTTAGCGATTCTTTGCGTAAATTTTGGGAACTTGAAAATGTTCCTGAAGTATGCTGTTCAAATCCCGATGATATCTCCTGCGAAAACTACTATAAGGAAACTGTCGCTCGTACTCTTGAAGGCAATTATATAGTGTCAATGCCTTTTCGTATTGAATCCCCCGTGTTTTTGGGAATTAGGGAACTCACCTTAAATCGTTTTCTCTCACTTGAATGCCGCCTACTTAAGCAACCTTCTGTTTATTCCCAATATTGTGACTTTATGCTGGATTGTCTTGATCTAGGTCATATGTCCCTTGTTAATCCTGATCTCTCCGGTGAAGGTAGATATTATATTCCCCACCATTGCGTCTTAAAACCTGGAAATATTTCTACTCTCTTACGTGTCGTTTTCAACGCCTCAGATAGATTATCGAATGAAAAATCATTAAATGATTGTTTATATGTCGGTCCAAAATTACAACAAGACGTTGTGTCTATTTTACTTAATTTTCGCCTTCATGAATACGTTATGCGCGCCGATATAAAACAAATGTATCGAATGATTTTTATTTCCGAGGATCAACGAGATTTTCAGAATCTTTTGGAGGTTTTCTGTCAATGATGAACTTCGAGAGTATCGCCTCAATACGGTAACGTATGGAGTAAGCTGTAGCCTGATTCTATCTCTTCGTAGTCTACAGCAGTTGACTGAAGACGAAGGCCATCGCTTTCCTCGCGCTGCTAAAGTTCTTCAGCGGTTTTCATATATCGTTGACTTTGTTTTGGGAGTTCCATCCCTTCAAGAAGCTCAAACTCTTCGGGATGATTTAATATCTCTATTAAAACTGGCAGGGTTCGAACTGCGTAAGTGATGCTCCAATCACCCCTCTCTTTTGGACCCATTTCCAGCTAGTTTTATTAATCCAAATTCTCTCTCTTTTTCCTCCGATGATTGTTCTTCACCTCTCAAAATCCTAGGTTTGCAGTGGAATCCAATTATCGACTCATTCACATTTTCTGTTCAGCTCCAAAGAAATGAAGTCTGCACTAAACGTTCGTTACTATCTAAGCTAGCTCGAGTATATGATACTTTAGGATTTTTAACGCCTCTCACCTTTCTTACCAAATATTTAATTCAAAAACTTTGAATGTTGAGTTTGAATTGGGATGAAAATGTCCCTTCTAAAATTGCTCATGTTTGGTCGCAATATCGAGAGGATCTACCTCATGTAACCGACCGCATGTGTTCCTACTCGTATGTGTTCCCAGTACTGGTTATCAAGAAGAGTCGCACCTTATTCCAGGTTAGTGGGCGAAGTTTAAGGCAATAAAAAATTACAGTTCATTTATTCTTGCAATGTATATACTTTTTTGAGCTATTCGTAACAAATGCTAGGGAAATTAGACCCGTTTGCACCAGTACCCCTTAAAATGAGTACTTAACTAAGCGTCTCTTAAAGTTAATGGACGCTTAAATTTATTCCCAGTTGCATGACGGTCACTTAACAGAATCTTAAGTAAGGGGCCCTTAAGTTTTTCTATCTAGTGATATGTCACTTTCAAATTTGTGTACAACTTCACTCTAGTCCAATAAAGCCATTTCATTGGCTGGCCGGCTGTCGATAGTTGTTTACATTAACCGAACTTTACCGTACTGTCAGTTAGTTTTAAATGAAAGTATTTAGCATTATCACAAATCGACCATTATTATTGATAATAATAAGGATTGTCGGATTAAAGGTAAATTTATATACAACACTTTCTTTGTTAAGGAGCTCTACGTCTTATGCGAATTTGTTATTTTTTGATGGATCACATTAATAACAATGGAAAACGGATTGTTTTTGTTGAAGAGGGATGTGAAGAAAATGTCCCTGTTGATATGAAAATGGTAAATGTTAGCCAAGCAGGTGGTACAAAACGACAAAGGGCACCCAACTTCTCAACAGAAGAAAAAAGTTTGTTGCTTACTTTAGTATATGATTTGAGACATAAAATTGAAAATAAAAAGACTGATAGCATTACCATAAAGGAAAAAGAAAAGGCTTGGTATTTAGTAATGACTTCATTCAATGCTCGAAAACTTATAGAACGATGGAGTCATTAAAAAAGTTTTATGAAAATCAAAAAAAGGCTGTTAGGAAGGAAGTGGCAGAGAAAAAAACGTCTGCAAGTAAAACTGGGGGAGGGCCAGGAGATTATACGGAACCAAATGATCTCACAGATCTGACTCTAGCAGTGATGAATCCGAAAACTGTGAAGGGAGTAGAAAATAAATTTGACAGTGTTGGAGTGAGAGATGATGAAGAGTCCGAAACAGAGTATGAAAATATTTTGCTTCTATCTGCAGATGAACCTACAGAGGTACACAGTATTATTATTTTGAAACAATTCTTTATTTTTATTTTTTTTAGGAAGTATGTGATCAACTTGATTGGGGAGATTATACTTCTGCGCATCTGAAGACCCCAATTAATTAAAAATTAAAAAAATACCAAAACAATTCCTATTCTGCCAGCAGCTGCTGGAGCATCGATTCCTACAAGCACTGCAACGGGAAAGCAGAATAATACCCCATCATCTTGGGCGACCAGAAGAAGACCAATTACTGAGCAGCTTCATTCAAGCAAATTAAGTGAGCAATATGGAGAACTCGCAACGATAAAACACGAAATCGCAAGACTGCAGTTAGATATTCTTAAACAAAAAGCGATTACCGACGAAGAAAGGGAGAAAATTTTATTTGATTTAAGAGTACAATCCCTACAGTTAGACATCAATATAAAAATATTAGACATTGAAATAAAAAAAGCACAGTTGCGTGAAATGTAATAGTTTTATAGACTATAGGCGTTTAATGTTTTTTGTTATAACATGATTATACATAGGTATAGGGTAAGTTACGTGCAATAAAAACTAATCTAAAATTTAAAATATTTTTATTTGTACCTAACCACTACCAAAGAAGCAATAATATATAGTAAAAACTATGCTACAATCTGTATTAAAAAAAATTAAAGCCTTCCAAAATATTCATCAATAATTTGTTGTCTTATAGCTGCCCCTCTGTTAATGTGATTTTGCCCCACTGGAATATTTGGTACATAGCCTTCAGCAATAAGATGATTTAATTGTTGATTATCTTGTACTACAGGCGGTTCTCCTTCCCCCATTTGCTGAGCAATATTATGTAATACTGATGTAGCTACAATTACAGTTAATGTGGTTTCTAACTTTAATCTGCAGCCATATGCCAGCACAGGAAACCTTCTTTTCCAAAAACTTTTTCAATAACACCCCTTGTTCTTATTTGAGATTCGTTGTATAACTGTTCAGCACCTGTTATTGGATTTAACAGTGGAGTCATCATAAAAGGTCTGATATTATAGGCACTGTCTCCTGTAATAAAATAAGTGATATAAGCATAATATGCATATTTCGAAACAGTATGATAAGTAAGTACAATCATTGTAAGGGCTAGTTTTACCTAATAAAATACAATTTGGATATGAACCATTATCAAAATCTGCCTTTTTCGTTGAACTGTTGAAAATTGTTGCATCGTGTGCGGAACCTGGCCATCTAGCTACCAAATCTATAATTTCCATTCTAGCATTACAGATTGCTTGGACATTGATAGAAAAGTAGCCTTTTCTATTCCGAAACACTTCTGCATCAACTCCTCCTGGAAAGTTTACACATTTTTATGTTCACAAAAGTTTAAATTTGTTATAAGTTATTACCTGGCGATTGTATTCTAACATGAGTACAATCAATTGCTCCAATTACATTAGGGAATGATGCTTTTTGGTAAAATTCTGTTTTACTTCTTTGTATCCCCTCATTTGTTAGCGGAAATCTTACATACTGGGGTGGCAGACTCGCAATTGCTTCAGACACCCGTTTAATAATTCGCGAGACTGTTGATACGTGCATACCACCAAAATCTGCAATCGAGAGTAAGTGTTCTCCAGTTGCATAAAAACGAAGCGTTATTAGCAATTGGTTTATTGGTGATACACTAGAATTTCTAAAAAAAACATATTTGAGTTATTTTGATATTACCTACTTTATTGTCGTTGGCAAAGGTACTTACCGATCCAAAGGATATTCTAGTCGATTTTCTATTAATTCTAATATATTCAAGACAGTCTGTTTTGTTAATCGAAACCTTTGGAAGAAAGACAGCTCATCCAATTCATTGATATATGAATGTCTTTCATATATACGCCTAGGAAATCCTTGTGCCACAATTTCAACTATTTCCAGGTCGTCATGAAACGCGTCCATTTCAATTTGTAATAAATCCATTGTCAAAGTTTTTAGGAAACTACAAATGTTCTGGAGCCAGGGTAGAAAACAACAATTTAACAAATTATTTTAGGTTAAAATCCCTCCCTTAAATATTAAGTGGTTGTTACCGGAGCACTTAAATTTTAGGTTACCTTAAGTCATTTAAATGTCACTTAGCAAGTGATGCAATGTAATTTAAGTTAAGGGTTCATTTTAAGGAACACTTAACGCTAAGTGTGTTCGGTGCAAACGGGTCTTAATCTTTTTTATTGCCTCACTGAGATAAATTTTGCTTCGCACACTAAATGAATAGAGTATAGCTGATGTTTGTCACTCCTGCTACGGTATATCAAAATCAACAAAGTAGTCACATGACATCGCCATGTTGACGATTGCCTAGCATTTCTAGAAAGTAGCATTGATCAAGCACATACAATTCTTTTTCAGTTCTATAATTAACACCCAAATATTAAATTCACTCTTTAGATAGAAAAGGATAACAAATTGAACTTTTTGGATCTAACCATCACTAATATTAACAATAAATTGGATTTCTCTATATACTCGTATATATGTATATATATATATATATATATATATATATATATATATATATATATATATATATATATATATATAGAAAACTGATCCCCGTCATCCCCAAGCCAACATAAAATAGCAGCCTTCAATGGCTATATCAATAGATTACTGTACATTCCTTTAAGCTTAGACCCGTTTGCACCAAACATACTTAGTAAGTGTTCCTTAAAATGAACCCTTAACTTAAATTACATTGCACCACTTGCTAAGTGACATTTAAATGGCTTAAGGTAACCTTAAATTTAAGTGCTCCAGTAATGACCACTTAATATTTGAGGGAGGGATTTTAACCTAAAATAATTTGTTAAATTGTCGATTTTTATCCTGGCTCCAGAACTTTTGTGGTTTTCTTATAACTTTGACAATGGATTTATTACAAATTGAAATGGACGCGTTTCATGACGACCTAGAAATAGTTGAGATTGTGGCACAAGGATTTCCTAGACGTATATATGAAAGACATTCATATTTCACTGAATTGGATGAGCTGTCTTTCTTCCAAAGGTTTCGATTAACAAAACAGACTGTCATGAATGTATTAGAATTAATAGAAAATCGACTAGAATATCCTTTGGATCGGTAAGTACCTTTGCCAACGACAATAAAGTAGGTAATATCAAAATAACTCAAATATGTTTTTTTTAGAAATTCTAGTGTATCACCAATAACGCTTCGTTTTTATGCAACTGGAGAACACTTACTCTCGATTGCAGATTTTGGTGGTATGCACGTATCAACAGTTTCGCGAATTATTAAACGGGTGTCTGAAGCAATTGCGAGTCTGCCACCCCAGTATGTAAGATTTCCACTAACAAATGAGGGGATACAAAGAAGTAAAACAGAATTTTACCAAAAAGCATCATTCCCTAATGTAATTGGAGCAATTGATTGTACTCATGTTAGAATACAATCGCCAGGTAATAACTTATAACAAATTTCAACTTTTGTCAACATAAAAATGTGTAAACTTTCCAGGAGGAGTTGATGCAGAAGTGTTTCGGAATAGAATAGGCTACTTTTCTATCAATGTCCAAGCAATCTGTAATGCTAGAATGGAAATTATAGATTTGGTAGCTAGATGGCCAGGTTCCGCACACGATGCAACAATTTTCAACAGTTCAACGAAAAAGGCAGATTTTGATAATGGTTCATATCCAAATTGTATTTTATTAGGTAAAACTAGCCCTTACAATGATTGTACTTACTTATCATACTGTTTCGAAATATGCATATTATGCTTATATCACTGGTTTTCTTACAGGAGACTGTGCGTATAATATCAGACCTTTTATGATGACTTCACTGTTAAATCCAATAACAGGTGCTGAACAGTTATACAACGAATCTCAAATAAGAACAAGGGGTGTTATTGAAAAAGTTTTTGGTGTCTGGAAAAGGAGGTTTCCTGTGCTGGCATATGGCTGCAGATTAAAGTTAGAAACCACATTAACTGTAATTGTAGCTACAGCAGTTTCACATAATATTGCTGAGCGAATGAGGGAAGGAGAACCGCCTGTAGTACAAGATTATGAACAATTAAATCATCTTATCGCTGAAGGCTATGTACCAAATATTATAGTGGGGCAAAATCACATTAACAGAGGGGCAGCTATAAGACAACAAATTATTGATGAATATTTTGGAAGGCTTTAATTTTTTTAATGCAGATTGTAGCATAGTTTTTACTGTATATTATCGCTTCTTTGGTAGTGGTTAGGTACAAATAAAAATATTTTGAATTTTAGATTACTTTTTGTTGCACGTAACTTGCCCTATATCTAAGTATACCTATACTTAAAATCATAATCATAACAAAAAACATTGAACGTCTACAATCTATAAAACTATTACAATTTACGCAACTGTGCTTTTTTTATTTCAATGTCTAATTTTTTTATATTGATGTCTAATTGTAGGGATTGTACTTTTAAATCAAACAAAAATTTTACCGTTTCTTCGTCGGTAATGGTTGTCTTGCGATTTCGTGTTTTATCTTGGCGAGTTCTCCATACTGCTCACTTAATCTACTTGAATTAAGCTGCTCAGTAATTGGCCTTCTTCTGGTCGTCCAAGATGATGGGGTATTATTTTGCTTTCCCGTTGCAGTGCTTGTAGGAATCGATGCTCCAGCAGCTGCTGGCAGTATAGGAGTTTTGATATTTTTTAATCTTTCATTAACTGGGGTCTTCAGATGCGCAGGAGTATAATCTCCCCAATCAAGTTGATCACATACTTCCTAAAAAAAAATAAAAGTAAGAAATTGTTTCAAAATAATAATACTGTATACCTCTGTAGGTTCATCTGCAGATAGAAGCAAAATATTCTCATACTCTGTTTCGGACTCTTCATCTTCTCTCACTCCAACACTGTCAAATTTATTTTCAATCCCCTTCACAGTTTTCGGATTCATCACTGCTAGAGTCAGATCTGTGAGATCATTTGGTTCCGTATCATCTCCTGGCCCTCCCCCAGTTTTACTTGCAGACGTTTTTTTCTCTGCCACTTCCTTCCTAACAGTCTTTTTTTGATTTTCATAAAACTTTTTTAATGACTCCACTGTTCTATAAGTTTTCGATGGATTTTGAGCATTGAATGAAGTCATTACTAAATACCAAGCCTTTTCTTTTTGCTTTATGGTAATGCCATCAGTCTTTTTATTTTCAATTTTATGTCTCAAACCGTATAGTAAAGTAAGCAACAAACTTTTTTTATCTGTTGAGAAGTTGGGTGCCCTTTGTCGTTTACTACCACCTGCTTGGGGAACTTTTACCATTTTCATACCAACGTGGTCATTTCCTTCACATTCCTCTTCAACAGAAATAAGCCGTTTTCCATTGTTATTAATGTGATCCATCTAAAAATATCAAATTCGCACAAGAAGTAGGTACCTCCTTAACAAAGAAAGTGTTTTATATAAATTTACCTTTTATCCGACAATCCTTATTATCATCAATAATAATGCTAAATAATTTTATTTAAAACTAACTGACAGGACGGTAAAGTTAGTTTAATGAAAACAACTGTCAACAGCCGGCCAGCCAATGAAATTGCTTTATTGAATTAGAGTGAAGTTCACACAAATGTGAAACTGAAATATCACTAGATGGAAAAACTTAAGGGCCCCTTATACTTAAGATTCTGTTAAGTGACAGTCATGCAACTGGGAATAAATTTAAGTGTCCATTAACTTTAAGAGACGCTTAGTTAAGTACTCATTTTAAGGGGTACTGGTGCAAACGGGTCTTAGTGAAATAGAAAAGGAAGTAAAAATTATTAAATAAATTGCTTTCAACAGTGGTTGCCAAGCTAACATCATAGATAAACTCATTGTCAGATTCAAGTTAAAAGGAATATAACTCTGAGTTCTTCTCCCGGCATTCAAACTAAAGTTTTTTCGATTCCTTTTTCCAAACACATTATGTGTAATAGATATTTACGATATAAGTGTCGTAAAGATTCATCTTACGAAATGAGAGGCCGATAGGCCGAGTTTGATATCCCATTGAATATCGTAATATGAATTTACGATACGAATATAGTACATTATTGTACCTACTACCATTAATGTTAATTATTTACTCAAAATTAGTCGATATTCCTGAAATTAATTATATAAGACCCGTTTGCACCAGTACCCCTTAAAATGAGTACTTAACTAAGCGTCTCTTAAAGTTAATGGACGCTTAAATTTATTCCCAGTTGCATGACTGTCACTTAACAGAATCTTAAGTAAGGGGCCCTTAAGTTTTTCCATCTAGTGATATTTCAGTTTCACATTTGTGTAAACTTCACTCTAGATCAAAAAAGCAATTTCATTGGCCGGCCGGCTGTTGATAGTTGTTTTCATTAACCTAACTTTACCGTCCTGTCAGTTAGTTTTAAATAAAATTATTTAGCATTATTATTGATAGTATTAAGGATTGTCGGTAAATTTATATAAAACACTTTCTTTGTTAAGGAGGTACCTACTTCTTATGCGAATTTGTTATTTTTAGATGGATCACATTAATAACAATGGAAAACGGCTTATTTCTGTTGAAGAGGAATGTGAAGAAAATGACCATGTTGGTATGAAAATGGTAAAAGTTAGCCAATCAGGTGGTAGTAAACGACAAAGGGCACCCAACTTCTCAACAGATGAAAATAGTTTGTTGCTTACTTTAGTATACGATATGAGACATAAAATTGAAAATAAAAAGACTGATGGCATTACCATAAAGCAAAAAGAAAAGGCTTGGTATTTAGTAATGACTTCATTCAATGCTCAAAATCCATCGAAAACTTATAGAACAGTGGGGTCATTGAAAAAGTTTTATGAAAATCAAAAAAAGACTGTTAGGAAGGAAGTGACAGAGAAAAAAACGTCTGCAAGTAAAACTGGGGGAGGGCCAGGAGATGATGCGGAATCAAATGATCTCACAGATCTGACTCTAGCAGTGGTGAATCCGAAAACTGTGAAGGGGATAGGAAATAAATTTGACAGTGTTGGAGTGAGAGATGATGAAGAGTCCGAAACAGAGTATGAAAATATTTTGCTTCTATCTGCAGATGAACCTACAGAGGTACACAGTATTATTATTTTGAAACAATTTCTTACTTTTATTTTTTTTTGGAAGTATGTGATCAACTTGATTGGGGAGATTATACTCCTGCGCATCTAAAGACCCCAGTTAATGAAAAATTAAAAAATACCAAAACTCCTATACTGCCAGCGGCTGCTGGAGCATCAATTCCTACAAGCACTGCAACGGGAAAGCAAAATAATACCCCATCATCTTGGACGACCAGAAGAAGGCCAATTACTGAGCAGCTTCATTCAAGTAAATTAAGTGAGCAGTATGGAGAACTCGCCAAGATAAAACACGAAATTGCAAGACTAGAGTTAGATAATCTTAAACAAAAAACCATTACCGACGAAGAAAGGGAAAAAATTTTGTTTGATTCAAAAGTACAATCCCTACAATTAGACATCAATATAAAAAAATTAGACATTGAATTAAAAAAAGCACAGTTGCGTGAAATGTAATAGTTTTATAGATTATAGGCGTTCAATGTTTTTTTTTATGATTTTAAGTATGGTTATACTTAGGTATAGGGTAAGTTAAGTGCAATAAAAAGTAATCTAAAATTTAAAATATTTTTATTTGTACCTAGCCACTACCAAAGTAGCGATAATATACAGTAAAAACTATGCTACAATCTGCATTAAAAAAATTAAAGCCTTACAAAATATGCATCAATAATTTGTTGTCTTATAGCTGCCCCACTAGAATATTTGGTACATAGCCTTCAGCGATAAGATGATTTAATTGCTCATAATCTTGTACTACAGGCGGTTCTCCTTTCCTTATTTGCTGAGCAATATTATGTAAAACTGCTGTAGCTACAATTACAGTTAATGTGGTTTCTAACTTTAATCTGAGCCATATGCCAGCACAGGAAACCTCCTTTTCCAGACACCAAAAACTTTTTCAATAACACCCCTTGTTCTTATTTGAGATTCGTTGCATAACTGTTCAGCACCTGTTATTGGATTTAACAGTGGAGTCATCATAAAAGGTCTGATATTATTTGCACAGTCTCCTGTAATAAAACCAGTGATATAAGCATAATATGCATATTTTGAAACAGTATGATAAGTAAGTACAATCACTGTAAGGGCTAGTTTTACGTGATAAAATACAATTTGGATATAAACCATTTTTAAAATCTCGTTGAACTGTTGAAAATTGTTGCATCATGTGCGGAACCTGGCCATCTAGCTACCAAATCTATAATTTCCATTCTAGCATTAGAGATTGCTTGGGCATTGATAGAAAAGTAGCCTTTTCTATTCCGAAACACTCCTGCATCAACTCCTCCTGGAAAGTTTACACATTTTTATGTTCACAAAAGCTAAAATTTGTTATAAGTTGTTACCTGGCGATTGTATTTTAACATGAGTACAATCAATTGCTCCAATTACGTTAGGGAATTATGCTTTTTGGTAAAATTCTGTTTTACTTCTTTGTATCCCCTCATTTGTTAGCGGAAATCTTACATACTGGGGTAGCAGACTCGCAATTGCTTCAGACACCCGTTTAATAATACGCGAGACTGTTGATACGTGCATACCAGTAAAATCTGCAATCGAGAGTAAGTGTTCTTCAGTTGCATAAAAACGAAGCGTTACTAGCAATTGGTTTATTGGTGATACACTAGAATTTCTAAAAAAACAATATTTTAGTTTTTTTGATATTACCTACTTTATTGTCGTTGGCAAAGGTACTTACCGATCCAAAGGATATTCTAGTCGATTTTCTATTAATTCTAATACATTCAAGACAGTCTGTTTTGTTAATCGAAACCTTTGGAAGAAAGACAGATCATCCAGTTCATTGAAATATGAATGTCTTTCATATATACGTCTAGGAAATCCTTGTGCCACAATCTCAACTATTTCCAGGTCGTCATCAAACGCGTCCATTTCAATTTGTAATAAATCCATTGTCAAAGTTATTAGAAAACCACAAAAGTTCTGGAGCCAGGATAAAAAATGACAATTTAACAAATTATTTTAGGTTAAAATCCCGCCCTCAAATATAAAGTGGTCATTACTGGAGCACTTAAATTTAAGGTTACCTTAAGCCATTTAAATGTCACTTAGCAAGTGGTGCAATGTAATTTAAGTTAAGGGTTCATTTTAAGGAACACTTAACACTAATTGTGTTTGGTGCAAACGGGTCTTAGAATCATGTAACAAGCAAGCGTTGCGCTCATTGTTGATTTATTTTGCGAACTGTCAATTTCGACGCGTTCACTTCAGTTTGGTATAATTGTATCGACATGAGTTCCTACTATAAAAGTGTGGACTCTGATGTAGAACTTGCTGCAAATCACGCAATACAAACCCTAGTATCCGCTAAATCCGGCAATAGATACGAGAAAGAATATAAGCGATTCGAAGACTGGTGCAGTTCAAAAAAAGTCCGTGATATATCGGAGAAAATTTTATTAGCTTATTTTGCTGGTAAAGCTGAAAAAGAAAAGACATCATCATTATGGACACATTATAGTATGCTGAGAACAATGATATCTGTGGAGAAAAATGTGGACATAAGTAAATATTCACAGCTATTGGCTTTTTTGAAGCGGAAAAGTGAAGGTCACAAGCCGAAAAAATCCAGTATATTTTCAAAGGAAAATATACACAGATTTTTGAAACAAGCCAATGATGATCAATTCTTGATGATGAAGGTAAGATTATACATCAATATGGTGACATTTCCATGTAGCATAGGTTTCCTTAATGGTGGGTGTGTTTGGCGCCTGCCGAAGAGAAGAATTGATAAAGGTAAAAATTGGTGATGTAGTTGACGAAGTAACGTTCATAACGATCAAAATACCGAATACTAAAACTAAAATTCAAAGAGAATTTGCTATTACTAGAGGAAACATCGCTGGTTTTGACTGCTTGAATAACGTCCGAAAATATGTTCGACTTCGACCTCAAAATATAGTCCATGACCGGTTTTTTATTTTATATAAAAATGGAAAATGTTTTTCTCAACCAATTGGTAACAATACTTTTGGGCGCATTCAAAAAAAAAATAGTTACGTTTCTGGAGCTACCAAATCCATCACAATATACAGGTCATTGTTTTAGAAGATCATCAGCATCCCTATTTGCTGATGCTGGTGTTGATATGCACATTTTGAAGAGACATGGCGGATGGAAATCCAGTAGTGTCGCTGAAGGATATGTAGAAACATCCTTAGAAAACAAAAAAAATATAGCTACTAAAATAATTGGAGGAGAAATCGTTTCTACATAAAACTCAATTGTAATTGAAAACTACACCTCCACGTCAGCTGGAATAAATATCACTAATTATACAGGTGTTGTGTTTAATTATTATAATAAATGAGGTTAAATTTTTTATTCATGAATTGATGCATTAAATTTTGTTGAAGTCATACTATTATTATTAGTGTTGCGTCTATATTCATGATAAATGGGTTCGTTGATTTATGTGTCTCGGTTGTCACTCATTCTGCACACTGTCGACTTTGTCACGTTCATTCCAATTAATTTTACTTTACCGCACTAGTGCGGTAAAGTATCTCATTATGAAACTCATATCAGTATCGTAATGTTTGATATTACATATTGGTAGTAGGTGAAGATTCATACAGGATTATTTCCCTGATATTAAAATTTGTTACAAATTTTGTAATAGCTTAGGCAACCATTTAATCAAATCAAAAAATAAAATTAATAATAAATCGAATTAATTAAACAAAGAAAAACCTTTTACTTACAAATTATGGACCTTTTACTTTAAGTTGTATTACTAAAAAATAAGCGAAACCTTTTCCTCTTTTAGCAAAAGCAAATCCTTATCCAATTTAGATTGAAGTAAATGCATATACTACCAAAACTGCCATCTACGGATGTCAGTAAAACTTTGCGCCATGTACACGTCTCATGTCTCAAGAATAAAATTTCCATTTAATAAACAATTAAATTACCTAATCAAATTTAAATCACAAAAATTTTTGAAATCGCGTAAAATACCATGTCGTATCCACTTTTTTCTATTTTAAAATGAAACATTCCTCCAAATAATTCTTCATTTATTGACTGAAATTTATTCAGATAAAATTTTTATATATACATAGTTATTTTCCAACTAATTTAAAGCGCATGCGGGTCAATTTCTACCGATGTGTCGACTGGGTTAAATGATTGGTCGAGTGGTAAAATTTACCGCTAGCACCTGAACGACCCGACTATTTATCAGATATAAGCATCTGATCGCATATAACGCGCCCGACGTAGCATCTGAATGCACCCTTACATTTGACATAACCAAATGACATTTGTATTGTAACGTCAACTGACGCTGTTGTGAAGACGATACAATTCGATGATTTTAGTAACGGTGCTCGAGAACATCATTTTATGAACTATTTGCAAATAGAGCATTCACAGGCTTGCGTATGCATGATGTTGGGAACGACGTCAAGAATAACGCCCTGATTCGAGATTCAGGGCATCAGTGTGGATGAAACTTAACCATCGACCACCACACCTGCCAGAAATGAATCACCGGTGGCGACATTGATTCTCTTTCCGAAATATCGAAACCACACATGACCAACGTTCAACTCTAGAAATATTTTTACAAAAGTTACAACTTTTATTTTTTAGAACTGAATATCTTTTTAATAAATACATGGAAAATTATCATTGATGCTGCAACTGGAAGATCATATACGAATTATATGACAAATGTATGCATAATTTGCTTGTAGACAATATACTTTACAATTAATTAAAAAATATAGAATTGCGGGGAGAGGAAAAAGACGAAATTTTCGGTATAAGAGTGTCTGTCGTCTAGCGCAAAAATATATAAAAGAGGACGGAGTCGAGACGTGACATGGCGCGAGTGACGAGCAGTCACTCTTGATTAATAAAGTAAAGCCTTTACTTACTTGTTGAAGCAAATCCTTACATATTGATGCATCTAGTCAGATGCAGATTAATCGTAGTAGTAAAAGGTGTATATGATTATCTCTTGCTATGGCTGATTTGGTGAACGTGCGAGACGTCAAACATTACAAACCTCGTTGTACTCCAAACAGCAAAGATTTTAAAAAGTTATTTCGCTTTGAGGAAAATAATGTTGAATGGCTTGTAAACTATTTTTTTACATGAAACTGGAGAGAAAAAATGAAGATATGCTTGCGATACCTATCCGACCCTAGTTATCAAAGTGGAATCGGAGAAGAACTTGGAAAAACTCAAGGTACAGTATCACTTACTGTTAAGGCTGTGGTGGACCGTATTACTGCAAAAGCTGATAATTGGATAAAATTTCCCAGTACTGAAAATGAAATCCTGTAGGCAAAGGAATTGTGGCAAACAAAATATCGCTTTCCAACAGAGATTGGTGTAATCGATTGCAGTCATGTAGGAATTCTTAAACCACGAATTCTTAAACCACGAATTCATGGGGACGAATACATAAATCGGAAAGGAGAACCAACGTTAAATATTGAAGCTACTTGTAATGCAAAAGATATTTTTACCAATGTTGACGTTAGTTGGCCTGGATCTGTGCACGATGCCCGAATTTGGCAAAACGCTCACGTTAGATAAGTTATGCATAGATCACATAACGCGGTATTGGTCGGTGATAGTGGATATTGAATAGAGCCCTGGTTGATGACACCATTCAAAAATCCAAATAATCATACAGAGAGGGTATTCAATGCACTGTTGAAATCGGAAAGGGTTGTAATCGAAAGGTGCTTTGGGCAGTTAAAACGACGATTTCATATATTACAATATGTCTGCCGGGAAAAACTTAGAAATGTCCCAAAAATAATAGTGGCATGTATTATATTGAATAACATTGCAAAACATTTAAGAGATCCTGACTTCGAAGGACATGAAGAAGATGAATAACTTCCTATTAATGATGACAACGATGAAAATAGACTTCGTCGCCGAGGACAAGCGGTGAGGCAAAATGTGGCTAAAATAATTAGAGAGTTATTATTGATTTTAATGAACACTTATAATATATTCAAAAAACGTGAATATTATTTGTAACGGTTAATAATGTTATTTAGTTCAAATCGTAAAAACTTCTATCTCCGTCAACAATAATGTTGTCTTGCAAAGTATCACCTGTTTTTTGATGAGTATTACAATGTTCACTTCGTAACTTTTGTAGCTTTTTTTTGATAATACTCTCGTTGCAAAGTTGATGTTTAAAATTGTTGGAGTAAAACTAATCGCTGTAACTCCTTTGTAGTTAAATTTTTAGTTTCATTGGTTTCATACTGTAATGTTTTTCTAATTTATTTAAACAGTAAACGGGTGGGATAAACTTTAAATACACGGTATGGCTACTTACTAATTTATTTAAACACTAAACTAATCACTAACACTATATATATATATATATATATATATATATATATATATAAA
Organism: Galeruca laticollis; assembly: GCA_963921935.1. Taxonomy (NCBI): domain Eukaryota; kingdom Metazoa; phylum Arthropoda; class Insecta; order Coleoptera; family Chrysomelidae; genus Galeruca; species Galeruca laticollis. Next base: position 21,606,173 of record OY998185.1, on the reverse strand, counting down.
CAACAAATAGATTGGTGGGTATTGCACGCAAATAGAAGAAGGGGCTACTGAAAAGAGTGGTAACCGCAGACATGCATGTTTCTGGCTCATTAGCTGTCAATACCCACCAATCTATTTGTTGTTTATTGTTCATATGTCACGCACTATTCGTAGATCTTATATTCTTATATATATATATATATATATATATATATATATACTCAACTAATCACTTAATTATATACACAGTATATTCACTCAAACTAATTTATATTCACTTATTTACTTGTTTATCTCACGATGTCAAATTATCAACTAAACTAAACTATTCCTGGTCGGACCCTTATATATTAATGCCTTTTTCACTAAATGATTCTAGATTACGGCTTACTCAAAAACAATTGGCTTTCTGGCATTTTCTAGATAAGACTGGTCACAAAAACAAGGATAAGATAGTCACAATCGTAAACAATCCCTGCGCGTCCGCCATAATTTTAACTTTCACACCTGGCTTAGACAGAGTCGGATTTAGGGACTATACCAGTGTGCAGTTTCGTAACATTACCCCTCCTTAAATGGAAGTTCCTACTGGAAATTTTGTGTAGCCGAGACTGGATGTTTGAATCGGCAACTGGCCACATTTCTACACTTTCCGATCTTATGGAACTAGCAGGGCACCGTCTTTATCGGATACTGATAACGGGGGTTGTAGCTTCAAATTAATATCTGGACACCGGTATCTTGAAAGATAATCTCTACCATGTTCCTGATGATTCGCCAATCCAACTGGTTACTCGCTATCTTAGGCATAGCCAGTTTGTCCACGCTGGATTCCAACACATGCTGTCGTAGGTTTCGAAGTGCTTCCCACACATCGCGGTAGGTAGATGGATCTTTGAATTCATCTTTAGTTACCACGTAGAAGACGTACCGCGAATTATGTTTCAGTTTCAGTGTCTTGCCAGGGGCTGGGACCTGGTCTTCAAGTTTTTCTTCTTTCTTTCGAAAGACGGATGCCAACCCTCGTGCGTTTTTGAGACGGGCGGGGATGTTGTATGCCAGTGAATAATCTTCCGGGAGAGTGAACAAATCTTGTCGTTGTTCTGAAGTAACTCCATATCTAGCTTTCCCGGTACCTCCATACGCGCCCATAAATTCATCGAAGGTAGGGTCAGATACATCTCGAATATGGTTTACTCCTTTCTCTAGGTCATTGTCTACTTCGAATGGCGCTACTCGGTTTTGGTGAACTACTTTTGGTTTTCCGTTGGGGATCTTGCTCATGCGATATATAACATCATTGATCCTTTTCTTGATTAAGTTAATTTTGGAGAAACTCCTTTTCACTTCGTCGGGTTGTGTAACCATACTTTGTCCCCATCTTTAAAACCGCCTTCTGTGGCCTGCGTGTCGTACCGACTTTTCATTCTGTCGCTGGCAACTTGAAGATTAGTTCGAACTAATTCATGAATATCGTCCAGCCTTCTTCTCAATTGGATCACGTAGTCTTCTCCTACTAGATCTTCTCCAGGCCGACAGCCAAATTCCGGGTCACACGGAAGCCTCATTTCACGTCCAAACAGGATTTTCGCAGGTGTTTCACCCGTGGACTCATTGCCGGCAGATCGATAAGCCAATGCGAATAGGGAAAGATACTGGTCTCAATCTCTCTGATGGCTGGAAACCACTTTGAACAGGTATTTTCCAATAGTCCTGTTTATTCTCTCGACCATTCCATCTGACTGTGGATGTAATGCTGTTGTCCTGGTCTTCTTCATTCTCAGCTTGTCACAAATCTCCTAGAATAGATGGCTTTCAAAATTTCTTCCCTGGTCACTGTGTACTTCCATTCTTTCACCAATACACCCGCGACAGTTGTGGCCTCTTGGTTTGGGATTTCCACCCACTTTGTGAAATAATCCATTACAACCAGTATGTATTTGCTACCATTTTCTGTCGTCGGAAATGGTTCAGCGATATCTAAAGCAATCCTTCCGAAAGGGCTTCCAAAACATTGTACTGCTTCATGGGTGCCTTTCTCTTGCGATGTGGTCCATTACTCGTAGCACAAGTCGTACATTTCTTACACCAGTCCTTCACATCATCGGAGCTGTTCATCCAATAAAACCTCTCACGGATTCAATGGAGGGTTTTCTTCACTCCCAGATTACCTCCCGATGGACTATCGTGTATCTTCTTCAGTACTCCAGCTACTCTTGTTCTCGGTATAACTAGCTGTCTCCTCATCTCGCAACCATGATGGTTTTCAAGGACTCTTTTCAACAGCCCTTCTTCCAGGACAAGGGAGTCCCACTGAGCTCAATACGCCTTGAGTTTCGGTGAAAATTTTGACACTTCTTGCCAGGTAGGTCGCCGATTTTCTTTCTTCCATTGCCGGATCATCTTCAGGTGAGGATCATTCTCCTGATCTTCTCTGATCCTGGTGGGTGACCATTCCTCGTTGACTACAGTAGTTCTTGAAACTGCAGCTTCCCTAGATTCCACCTTGTTACAGTTGGTGCAGTCTATTGGGCACGGCCGTCTGGACAGGGAGTCGGCATTTCGGTGACTCACACCAGCTCGATGTTCGATGTTGAAATCATACTCTTAAAGTCGTTCAATCCATCTAGCGATCTGGCCCTCGGAATTCTTGAACTGCATCAACCACTTGAGTGCTGCATGATCAGTCCGGATTAAAAACTTCCTACCATAGAAATACTGGTAAAAGTGTTCCACGGACTTCACTACTGCCAACAGTTCTCTTCTTGTGACGCAGTAGTTTCGTTCTGATTTGGAGAGGACTTTACTAAAATAGCCCAGCACTCTTTCTTGCCCTCCTTGGATCTGTGAGAGCGCTCCACCAATTCCTACGTTGCTTGCGTCAGTGTCAAGAATAAAGTCTCCCTCTGGTAAAGGGTATCCTAATATCGGCGCTGTGGTTAAATGCTTCTTCAAGGTATCAAAAGCCGTTTGATAATCTTCGTCCCATTGGAAAGCTCTTGCTTCCTCTGTGAGTCGAGTTAGAAGCTTAGCAATATCTCCAGACTTCCTGATAAACCTTCTATAATATGTCCGAAGTCCAAGGAAACTCCTAATTTGATGTTTGTCGGTTGGTTGCGGCCATTGCTGAATATAAGCAATTTTCTCAAAATCCACCGTCAGTACTACGATGTCGTCCAAATTGACAAGGCATGTCTTCCAAGACAACCCTCTCAAGACATTTTCCATGAGTCTTTCAAATGTCGCAGGCGCATTACAGAGCCCGAATGGCATGACGTTGAATTGCTATAATCCAGATCCGGTGGTAAAAGCTGTGCTCTCTTTGTCTTCTGGATCCATTTCCACTTACCAATAACCAGACTTCAGGTCCAGGGTGGAAAACAGTTTGCTGCCGGCCAAAGTATCGAGCGTATCGTCAATTCGAGGAAGAGGATAGCTGTCTTTCTTCGTCACGTTGTTAAGCTGGCGATAATCCACGCATAATCTCGTAGATCCATCCTTTTTCTTGACGAGCACTACTGGAGACACCCATGGACTAGTAGATGGCTCTAGTACTTTTTCTTCTGCCATCTCTCGAATTATTCTTTCAGCTTCCCCTCTCCTCGCTCGTGGAAGTCTTCGAGCTGATTGCCTAATTGGTTTAGCATTACCAATATCGATTTTGTGTTTGACGGCTGATGTTCTACCAGTATTTCCTCCTTTTGTTACGAATAGGGCTCGATACTGCAAGAGAAATTCTCTCATTCTCTTTTTTTCAGCTCGATCCAAAGATTGACCTGTTACTGATAACATATGTTTGATTCTGGCATTAGAATTTTCAATGATCGTTGTTTGGCGAACTATAGACGTCACTGTTACGCAGGATCCAATCTTGGTTTCCTTCTTGATGGTAATTGGGTAATCGTTCACGTTTATCAATCGTACAGGGATCTCCTTCGCCTACGCAACCAATCCTTTTCCAATTAGTACTCCTTTGCCAACCTCTTCGTAGTGGTTCCTTGGCTCCATCATAACCGGTGTACCTTCCTCCATGATTCCCTGTAGCTGTGCTACTATCATAGTTTCGCTCCGTGTTGGTAGAACGGTATCTTCCTGTAAAGCTGCCAACACCGCGCTGCCTTCATGTGGATGAAGGAATATCTCCTCGGAGCCCACTTTAATGGTTCTGTTTCTAAAGTCTAATTGGAAACCATGTACATTCATTACGTCCATTCCCAGAATCACGTCTTCTTCGATGTCAGCTACGATTACCGTATTCACGCATGCATGAACTTTTCTGCACCAATTCCCAATTGGATTTGTGTTTCCCGTGAAAGTTGGCACTCTCGTCTGTGGCGGTCTGCAGTCGTAGTCTCGTTGATAGAAGCTTCTTCTTGAGGTTTATTATCTATGATCGTATAATGGTTCTAGTTGCTCCAGTGTCAACCAGCAGGGCATGAGTAAAGGAGCAACACTGATTCTGGACCATTCCTTATGTAAATTAACCTGGGAAATCGCCAAGGTCCATCGTGGTTATTTTTTACTCAATTTCGATCTGCGCATGCGTCAATCGTGAGGCGGCCGTTAGCAATCTTGTTCCGCGTGCGCATCCACTTTCTGCTGGGACACGTTCGATATACAGGATGTAGTCATAAATATGCCATAAGGCACTAGGGAGGGGCGGAAGTTGGCCATCTTATATTCTGTGACGTCACCTGCGCCATACGTCAACTGTCACATGTGCCATCCGTTATATGTGCCGTATGTGCCATCTCTCATATTTTCCGTGTAGTATATCTTCTGCCATGTATTTTGTGTGATCTATCTCCAAGGTGTGTGTGTGTGTTTGTGTGTGTGTGTGTGTGTGTGAGTGTGACGTAAACAGCATACCTTCGTACAATTTATTAAAACGGGAAAAAGATCCTGCAACCGCGGGTGTTTGAACCTCTCCCCTACCGATCCATTTTTATCATAGTCTTCGTGGTGCAGTGGCTAGGTCCGTTGCCTATTGATCGATAGGTGAGAGGTTCAAACACCCGCGGTTGCAGGATATTTTTTTCTGTTTTAATAAATTGTACGAAGGTATGCTGTTTACGTCACACCCACACACACACACACACACACCTTGGAGATAGCTAACACAACATACATGGCAGAAGATATAATACACGGAAAATATGAGAGATGGCACATACGACACATATAACGGATGGCACATGTGACAGTTAACGTATGGCACAGGTGACGTCACAAAATATAAGATGGCCGACTTCCGCCCCTCGCTAGTGCCCTTATGGCATATTTATGACTACATCCTGTATATTGAACGTGTCCCAGCAGAAGGTGGATGCGCACGCGGAACAATATTGCTAACGGCCGCCTCATGATTGACGCATGCGCAGAACGAAATTGAGTCAAAAATGACCACGATGGACCTTGGCGATTTCCCATGTTAATTTACATAAGGAATGGTCCAGAAACAGTGTTGCTCCTTTACTAGCATATTTCTTGCCATTTACTCCGCCATCCACATATACACTGTCGTTGCGACATCTGAGCGAAGCTATTAGTATGACAGTATGAGAGGGTCTTTGGAACGATCATGGGTCGGTGCTGCCCCCTCGTAGCCGACCCGTTCTAGTTTTCCTGTGACTGGGGTTCTTGGTTTGCAGTCTTGGGGCGCTTACACGAACTACGTACGTGCCCTAGCTTGCCACAATTCCAGCATCTGATCTTTCTTGGCTTCTTGTCCATCATACCTTTGATCAAGCTGACGATCTGGTCAAACTTGTCCTCGTCGCCTTTTTCTTGGATGGTCCTAACTTTGTTGTAACCCGAAGCCTTTGTTGCTGCTTCATATTCAAGAGCAGCTGTCAATGCGTCAACTAATGTTTTGGGAGGGGCTAAGCGAAGCGTCCTCTGCATATCGGGGTCACGTGAGCCATCAATAAACGCCTGTATGCCCAGACATTCCATCATGTTCTCTGCTGCTGATGGATAAGCAAATCGAACGAGTCGGGCAATATCTACTTCATATTCTGGGATTGGTACAAATGTTCTAGATGTTCGTGACCATATCGCATGTCCAACCTCTTCTTCAGCTGCTCGAAATCATCCGTTTCTTCCAGAGGTATCGTCTGAAGTACATCTAAGGCATCTCCCCGAAGCGCGATAGTTAAGTTCACTGCCTTGTCTCTATCGAACCAATTATTCACTCTAGCGGCTGCTTCAAATTTTTTCACATAATTGGTCCACGACATTTTTCCATCGAACGTTGGGGCCTTGACTCGGGAAAAACTGCCAATGTTTTCAAACTTAGGTAGTGTTTCTGGCTTGCAAGGTTTCGTTTGCTCGGCTTCTTTTCTTCCTCTGGCGTGCCTCGCGTTCTTGAATCGGCAATCTTTTCCTCTAACTCCTTGATTTTATTGTCTATCGTTGTGATCTTATTCTCGATTTTCTCGTCCATCGTTGACATCTTATTCTATATTTCAGATTTTAGAGACGAAATTTAATTTTCAACGTCAGCGGCAGTGTCGTTTTTCATTAATAAGATATCGGCAGATATATCGTTCTTCAAAATAGAAATATCGTTCTTTATAACCGAAATATAGCTTTTCACATTCGTAGAAATCTTCTCTACCATGCCAGAAATATCGTTCTTCTTATCAGAAATCTTCTCGTCCATATACTCTTCAATGACAGAAATCTTCTCGTCCATGTTAGCAGAAATAGACGAGATTAAGGTGGAAGCCTCGTCAGTAAATAAAACGGTTTCTGGATCAAAGCCGTCATTTTCCAGTGTCACTTTAAGTCGTTCTACAGATTCACTTTTCTTACCGGACGTTTCCAACTCCCGATCTTCCAATTATGCTCTTAGTTCCGCCACTTTGAGGTCACATAGTCTCTTAGCCATTTTTACGTAGCAATTTATTTATATTACCCCACACCTGACACCAATGTAATGTTTTTCTAATTTATTTAAACAGTAACCGGGTGGGATAAACTTTAAACACACGGTATGGCTACTTACTAATTTATTTAAACACTAAACTAATCTCTAACACTTAATTCATATATACTCAACTAATCACTTAATTATATACACAGTATATTCACTTAAACTAATTAATATAAACAGTTCACTTATTCACATGTTTATCTCACGATGTCAAATTATCAACTAAACTAAACTCTTCCTGGTCGGTCCCTTATATGCCTTTTTCACTAGATAATTCTAGATTGCGGCTTACTTAAAAACCATTGGATTTCTGGCATTTTCAAGATAAGACTGGTCACAAAAACAATGATAAGATAGTCACAATCGTAAACAATCCCTGCGCGTCCGCCATAATTTTAACTTTCATACCTGGCTTAGACAGAGTTGGATTTAGGGACTATACCAGTGTGCTGTTTTGTTACAATACTTATTTGTGGCTGCTTTTTCTCTTTGGTGGCATACTGGCTTTGGTTTGGTTGGCGTTTGCATTATTTTCTGCTGGAACTGAGACATTGAATGATGAGGTTGACACCAAATCACTTTCTGTTGTTGGATTTTGCAATATGCCGATATGTATTGGCCCTGTGTAAAGAAATGTATGATCAGAACCTAACGTTTTTCTGCTGAGTAATTTTTGTTGTTTTTTCCCGATTTACTGACGTAAATAGTCGCAGATGTTAGCAATCATTACAACCATTATTTTCAAAAATAAGATAGATATATACACAATTAAATTACCTTTAATTCTGCTGATAGTCGGATTTGTGTCTCCCTCCACAGCTGCCACCATTTGTTCTTACCAATCTACTAGTTTTATTCTTTTGTTTCCTGTTTTTTTTAAGTCCGTTTTTTTCTTAAGTCTACTCTTCATGTTGTTGACTCTTTTCATGAAACCTTTGGCATCTAATTCTTTACCAAATAATGCTTTGTATTTTTGCAATACCTTTGCGATCTCTTCATTTTTCCTTTTTTTTTAACTTTCGGAACCTGTGACTTGCCAAAATAATAGGACAGCTGCGAAGTTCATCAGCAATAAATTTTAACTCACTGCTACTATTGTACTGTGGTTCAGTTTCACTTTCACTTGATGAAGACATTTCAAACCCAACTTACAACTTACCACTATTAATCAGCTCGTGAATATAGACGAATTGGCACGTTGTAAACAACTAGCTGCTTCGCGTGTCTCGACATGTATGAGACCTTTCTACTCTTCCACAGAAGCATTTACTTGCAAGTATAAGGTAATCATTATTAATTTGGAGAAAAGGGGTTCCTTTTACTTCTACCTTTTACTTGTAGCAAAACCTTTTACTTTGACCTTTTCCTTTTAAGCAATTCCTTTCTTTTTATTAATTCGGCTTAATAAACTAAAAAGTAGTTGTATTTATAGGTTGGATTGCTCTGATTGCTCCTCTACTTACCTATACATAGGCCGTACTTGTGACCTCTTTCCACTCGCATCAATGAACATTTGGAAAGACCTGATCAATCAGCCTTTGGTTTCTACTTGGAATTTAAAAATGACGCATTTAGTCCAAATAGAAAATCAAAAATCCTACACAAGATTGATAACAAAAATTTCTTTAGATTAGATTTGTATGAGGAATTGGAAATTTCAAAAAAACTTTCCAGCAATGCCCATTGGCTTAACACTCAAATCAACTTACATTGGAATTTCGCCCTCTTTACAAAAAAATTAACTTCTAGTTCGTTTTTTCTATGATGTGGAGACGACTTCGTTATCCACAGTTCTGTATTAACTAATCTTTGAATGACTTGTCTTAATTTTGTCATGAATTAGTTTTACCTTATAATTTTTTAATAATCATTTCTTTAAACACTTTTCATATTGACGGAGTTTTGCGGATTTTTCGCTTATAGATTTTTAAATGGTATTTCAACAAAAACACTTTTTTTCAAACAATTTGGTATCCTCTTTCACTATTCAATTGATTGATTATCAGTTAAATTTTCTTCCAAAAACGTTACATACAACAACCTTCTCTGCCTTTGGTTGTAGATACCTATCCATAAATTATTTGCTAGTGACATAACAATTGACAATTTAGATAGCCAGTCACTTGTTGATTTATGACTCAGGTATTTCCACGTGATTCTTCCACATTTTATTTTATTTGTATAAAGATATTTGTGATTATTGCCTAATATTGTAACAAGATGAATCTTAGTGTTAGACTTCCTGTACCTGACTGGTGAGTACTCATTTAATTTTTTTTAATTCACATAACTTTAAGACATATTAAAAACAAGAACTTTTCAAAGCACAGGAATATTTACATTCAGGAAGCACTGATGATGACGAAAGTCGAAAACGCTTTGCAATTTTATTCACTATACACTCAATACAACGTTTCTTCATTTTTGTAATTTACAAGTGTATTCAGTAATTTCAATTTCATATCAATATTGTAAATCTTATGTTATTCAAATCTATGTCTTTCCAATAAAGGAGTCAGTTTATTAAAAAAGTTGGAGACGTTCTTTCTATAGAAATTCATGGCTCGTGCAAGACTGGCAGCCTTGGGAAGGAAAGCTGCGAATTAATCTTCACTAACCTGCTCTTCCTCATTCCATTTTTGAGGATAGTTGAGCCGGTTAACAGATGCAAACTGGAATGCTAGTTTGCGAATATCCTTTATAGTGAGTTCAAACTACAAATCGATAGGTTTTTTACAATATCACTTTTCCGCCCAACCTTTCTATATTCGAGAAAAGTATTGGTTTACCCCAAAAAAAGTTGGAATTTTGAAATTTTTTTTTTAACTATTTTCACGTTTTCCATCAACAACAACACGAAAAAACGGTTTTTAGAAAAAAAATCCTGTGTGTATGTCGTCGTCGTCGTTGTCGTCGGCCACTTTTACTTACATGTCTTGTTAGCACGATACAGACTCCGGAGTGCAATAAGTAAGCAATTTTATGATTAAATATTGTTAAGGACATGTCACAGATGATCCCTATTGAGTTTCAGTTCACCAGAGCCAGTACAACGGGTGCTATGGTACTTGAAGTACGACATTTTGTAATTTTTTGAAAAATTTCAGTTTGTTGGCACGATACAGCTTCCGGAGTTCAACAAGTCACCAATTTTATGATTGAATATTATTCAGGGCATCTCACTGATGAACTCTATTGATTTTAAGCTCCCCGGAGCCAATACAACAGTACAATACTTTAAGTACGATATTTTTGTCATTTTTGGAGAAGTTTCAGTTTGTTAGCACGATACAGCCTCCGGAGTATATACAAGTGATCAATTTTATGATTGGATATTATTCAGAGCGTCTCAAAGATGAACCCTATTGATATTCAACTCAGTGAAGCCAGTACAACGGGTGCTATGGTACTTGAAGTACCAAATTTTCGTCATTTTTGGAGAATTTTCAGTTTGTTAGCACGATACAGCCTCCAGAGAGTATATGATTGATCCATTTTATGATTGAATATTGTTCAAGGTGTCTCACAGATGTACCTTATTGATTTTCAATTGACTAGAGCGAGTACAGCCGGTCCTATAAATCCAGGTATACTGAATTTTTGGTTATTTTTGGAGGAATTTCGGTTTGTCACCATGTGTCACAATTTTATGATATAATATTGTTCAGGGCCACAGATGCGGAAAGTTAGTTTTTATCCTTAAAACCGTTTATTTTACTAGCTGTTACTCGTTTTCAACATTGAATATCCTATTTAATTGTGAGTAATGCATCTCACCTTAGAATGTGAGTTGATACGATTTAATAAAAAATGGCTCACTCCATAATCCTCAGCTACTTGTCTGAGAGATTACACATTTCAGATAACCTTTTTTGCTGCTTTATCATAAATAATTCTAGGTAGTAGTCCCCTTTCGGTCTGGATTTCACCGTTTCTCAAAGTGAACTATGGACATAAAATATTTCACCAAAAAAGTTAAGTCAGATGTCGGTTGTAATACGATCGTAGGTGTTTTAACTAACACCTCATAACCTCGACCGATATTGCTTATGGTTCTGTATTTTTTAGACGAAGCTGCTAACCATTATCCACTAAAAAATGAAGTAAAAACTACACCATACCTGGTGATATTCCTAATCTAAACAGTTTGAGCTTCAAAATACAATTTGTGACGCATACAGCCAAAACGTGCTCATTTTTACCTGGAACGTGCGTTTCTATATGACGAGAGAGATGGTGGTATAATCGCTCGTGTTATTTTCGACAATTGTTACACCGACACCGGTCTCCCCTACCTCTTTCTCCCCCTACACTGTTGTTCAGATAATTGAACGGGCTTTCAAATATTTTTCTCCAGGGCCGGCGGAAGGCCCATGCGAACCGAGCGCCCGCACGAGACGACAACATCTAGGAGCGCCAAATCAAGAGATAGTTAATAAAAAACTGGCAAGAACTAAAAGTGTCTAATATGAAAAATATATAAATAATCAACTAGAGCACAAGAAAATGTGTAAAATTATTTATTATCCAGTATAAATTAAGTGCATAATATATCAATCAGTTTATTTGCTTATGATGTATTGTGCCTTACCGAGCGCGAACAGACGGGCGGTATTATTTTATTGACAAAGAAAGGCATCGTCGCCGCGCCGGTCGGTCAGAAGATGAGCAAGCCCAAACGCTGTTATTTTAATGGGGAATGAAAGGCGCCGCCAGTCGCCACCGCTCCACCTGCAGGTAATAAATATTTTTTGTTTTGTCTAGCCGGTATCAGGGTAGTGTTTTCAAATTCAAAAAGAAATAATTAGTTGCTACCTACTGTATGTTACAGCAGTGTGGAAGTGTAAGTTGTTGTTGTTTAAGATAGAGTGTGATATTTATTTAAATTTTAAAGGGTTAACCTATTGCTTAAATTACTGCAATGTCAGACAAAAAACAGTCAAGAGCGTATTACAGAAAAAGAAAAGCAAAAATAGAAGCTGAAAATAAACGACGAGCAAAATGTTTTAAAATTCTTTTGGAACCCCCTTCCACATCTAATAGAGAACAAACTCAGAAGCAAGTAGGGATATCTATTATATCTGGACTCAATACTTATACAAAACTTATACAGCGCAATCCGGTGAATCACATTAAGAAGTCAAAATTGAGGGACAGGCGGAAAAAGAACATACAGAAAATAATATAATGCAGATAATATTTAAATTATATATTTTTAACTAGGCCATCAAAACGTAAGATTATTTATAGTTATATATAATAAAACATCGTTTTCCAACTATTTTAGACAAATTTAATTAATTTTAAAAACACGTGTAGGTATTAAAAATCATTTATATTTATCTAAAATAGTTGGAAAACGTTGTTTTATTCACAAAAAAATGGAAAAACAACTAGTTTTCCATTTACATATAATACAAAGAAAAAATGAGGCAATAACTATTGGTATCAAACTGAAGTTTTGTGTCAATTGCAGGATTCAAAGGTTGAGTTGGAATCGAGCGTGGTATTATCATATGTTCCAGGAGAGTTGCCAGAAATTATACGTGATCAAAAACGCCAGATTTTGGTTATACGTGGACCTCTACAATTACAAATTAAAAATTTTGTTTTTCCCGTAAACAAAGCGGGTCGTCGGTTTACTGTTAATAATTATAAAAGGCGATTACGTAATGCAGAGGAAGTTTCACGTATTTGGCTTATTTATTCACGCAAAAAAGACTCAATATTTTGTTTTTGTTGTCGTCTTTTTGGTTTGGTATTACTTTATCAACTAGTGCAGGATTTTCGGATTGGCGTCACATGTCAGAGTATTTGTCTGAGCATGAAAAATCACCCAATGAAAGCCTTTCAGTTATGGTGTGAATTCCAGCAGAGATTACGAGTGGGCAAAACAATTGATGCTGAACATCAAAAAATTATAAATACTGAAGCTAAACGTTGGACTGAAGTATTTAAACGTTTATTTGCAGCTATAGAATTTCTTGTTTGTCAAAATATGGCATTTCGAGGAAGTACTGATAAATTGTACGAAAGAAGCAATGGTAATTTTTTGAAACTATTAGAGTTTATTAGTACTCTCGATATTATAATGGCTGACCATCTGCGGCGTGCAACTTCCAAAGAACTGTACGTTCATTTCTTAGGAAAGGATATTCAAAATGAAATAATTAATATAATTGCATCTAGCATACAAACAAAAATAATAAACGACATAATTAAATCTAAATATTATTCTATTGTGCTGGATTGCACGCCCGATATGAGTCATATGGAACAGATGACTTTAATTATTCGTTATGTAAATATAGAATCTGGAAAAGAAGTAACGATTCAGGAATCTCGTATGGGCTTTATACCTGTTTATACTTCAATTGAAGAAGGTTTAACAGAATATTTATTAGAAGAACTTAACAGGATTGATATTCCTTTAATAAATATGAGAGGACAAGGATACGATAATGGGGCTAATATGCGTGGGAAACATGTAGGAGTGCAAAAACGTATACTAGATGTAAATCCTAGAGCTTTTTTTGTTCCTTGCAGTGCACAATTTTTAAATTTAGTTGTTAACGATGCAGCTCTTACGTGTGTCCAGGCAGTATCATATTTTGGAATAATTCAGGAAATTTACAATTTTTTTGGGGGTTCGACACACAGATGGAGTATTTCAAAAAGCAACATCACAAAGTTGACTTTGAAGCCGCTCAGCCAAACTCGGTGGGAAAGTCGCATCGACGCGATAACGCAATTTCGTTATGAAATTGGAAACATGTATGATGATTTATATCAGACGTATACTGACGACAAAATTGATGCATTTGAAAAAAGTACAGCTTCGAATTTGTTAAGAAACATTAAAAAATTTAATTTTATATGTTGCACCGTGATCTGGTATAACATATTATACAGAATTAATATAATCAGCAAAATTATTCAACAGAAAGCAGTTAATATACTAACCTCAAATGATTTACTTTCAAAAACCGTAAAATATTTGAAGAATATAAGGTGTGACGGGAGATTTGAAGAAGTACTTGTAGATGCTAGAGAATTTGGCTGATACTTTATAAGTAGAAGTTAATTTTGAAAAAATTGCAGCAATCCGACCTAGAAAAATCAAAGTCAATTTACGTACTAAAGTAGAGATGACCCCGTGGACGATCCAGAACGATGATTTAAAATAAACTTTTTTATTTGATTGTGGATAAAACTATAAATTCCCTGGAATAAAGATTTTAACTATTGCGTAATCACAATAAAATCTTTGATTTTTTGTATAATGTAAGCGTTATTTGTAATATGGATAGTAGAGAGTCAACATTGCGAGTTATGTCTTACAGACGGAGATAATGCTGATATTAATGTTACAGAATTACACCATGAACTAAGTGTTTTGTCACCAATTGTTCCTTCAGAGAGTTCGCCAGTAGAAGTTTTGAATTTTGTGTGTAAAAATTATTTGTCTGAAAATTTTCCAAATATTGTTGTAACTTTGCGTATTTTATTAACTCTTCCTGTTACTGTGGCAACAAGTGAAAGAAGTTTTTCAAAATTAAAAATTATTTACGTTCAAGTATTTCTCAAGAGCGCCTAGTTAATCTGACTATGTTGAGCATAGAATTTGATCAAATGATGAATATTAATATTGACAATATTCTTAAGGATTTTTCGCAAACTAATTTTTATTTTAACTTTGTAAATTGATTCCACATAACAGCTATTGCAAAACTTACAAAATTTTAAAAATATGTGTTTCATCAAATCGAGGAGGGAGGGGGCGGAAAATTTGCCTTTCGAACGGGCGTTAAACTAGCCTTCCGCCGGCCTTGTTTTTCTCTATTCAAATTTTAGGCATTGTTTACCTCACTGCTCGAATGACCTTTTTAACCATGGATATCTTAAGACTCGCACACGAGAGGAAGGTTTATACAAGCTCATTATTTATTATTTCCCATTCCCCTTTTTCTGGCTCAAATTACTGGGTTGAAAACGTTATTTGGTAAATATTTTTTGCGTGAATATATCCTTCTTTGTAGAAATAACTTCGCAGTTGCGAATCTGTATCGATTCGTGTCACGTAGCAACTAGAACTCGATTCGAGTCGAGTTGAAACAAGATTTTGACGAATCGTTCATTTCGCGTCACATCACTACACGTGTCTTACGTTGATAGCATACGTAATCATCACAATATTATTTGCACAATAATTTGAAAAGATTGTATGTACAATAAGTTCAGAATGTCCCAGGAGTTCCCAGGAGTAGTTATTGATTTAAATCAACCTTCATAATGAAGATATACAGGATGTCCCAGGAGGGAGAGGCCAAAACTTGGGAATGAGTAGGTGTTGTTAAAATAATGTCAGTACTTCATATAATTTTTGTCTACGGACCTCCGTTGTTGAATTATGGGGATTTAAAGTTAGAGATTGAAAATAGATTTTTGTTCATAACTCCAAAACTATAATTTCGAACTTGATGAGAATTTGATGGATTGTCAAGTACGTCAGTTCATTTATTTTGTCCATACCAGTAGTATACTAATAGAAAGTCAGGATCGGACTTGGCTCACCGGATAAAACGTCAGAACTTTTAAAGTGGCAAGGCAACAAACTTTAAAATACTGTCAGTTTATTCTCCAACTATTTTTCTGGAAAAAGGTGCCCTTTGTCCAAATCAATAACATCAGTGATTTCCGAGAAATATGGAATTTCGTAAGACACCGCAGAGCACATTCAGATTCTATTATTATTGTAATGTTTTTCTAATTTATTTAAACAGCAAACGGGTGGGATAAACTTTAAACAATCGGTGTGTTCACTTATTTAATTTATTTAAACACTACACTATTCACTAATTATATACACAGTATATTCACTTAAACTAATTTATATAAACAGTTCACTAATTTATATTCACTTATTCACTTGTTTATCTCACGATGTCAAATTATCAACTAACTAACTCTTCCTGGTCGGTCCCTTATATATTAGTGCCCTTTTCACTAGATTGCGGCTTACTCAAAAACAATTGGCTTTCTGGCATTTTCTAGATAAGACTAGTCACAAAAACAACGTCTGGATAATATAGTCACAATCGTAAACAATTATAAAAAAAACTGCGTACCCGCCATAATTTTTACTTTCATACCTGGGTAAGACAGAGTCGGATTTAGGGACTATACCAGTGTGCTGTTTCGTAACATTACCCCCTCCTCCTGGAACTTTTGTGTAGCCGAGACTGGATGTTTGATTCGGCAACTGGCCCCATTTTTACACTTTCCGATCTTATGAAAATAGCAGGGCACCGTCTTCATCGGATACTGATAACGGGAGTTGTAGCTGCAAATTAATATCTGGACACCGATATCTCGAAAGATAATCTCTACCATGTTCCTGATAACTCGCCAATCCAACTGGTTACTCGCTATCTTAGGCATAGCCAATTTCGTCACGGTGGATTCTAACACATGGTCTTGCACAGTTATACTGATCTTAATTGGAAAAATGATATCCAGGATATCACCATAGGGCTAATAATATCTAAACTTCAATATTTGTAATATCACATCTTCTTCCTTTTTCTATAAACATATATTGAGTCAATCACAAGTTAGGTCACTTCTCGGTCTAGCCAAAAATAACTACTAAACATCAGGTAGGCATCAAATAAAATGTAACTTCTATCATTCCGACGATGATATTGATTTATCGAAACAATTGTCAATTTTTCAGAATTTCCAATAACTTTTATTATATTGTGGAATTAACTAGAAACCGTGAGTTTCATTTGAAACACTAATACGTAGAAGACGTACCGCGAATTATGTTTCAGCCTCAGTGTCTTGCCAGAGGCTGGAATCTGGTCTTCAAGTTTTTCTTATTGCTCGAACTTCTTTCGAAAAACGGTTGCCAACCCTCGTGCGTTCTTGATACGGCGGGGATGTTGTATGCCAGTGAATAATCTTCCGGGAGAGTGAACAAATCTTGTCGTTGTTCCGAAGTGACTCCATAAATTCATCGAAGGTAGGGTCAGACTCATCTCGAATATGGTTTCCCTAGGTCATGGTCTCCTTCGAATGGCGCTAGTCGGTTTTGGTGAACTACTTTTGGTTTTCTGTTGATGATCTTGCTTATGCGATATATTACATCATTGATCCTTTTCTTGATTAAGTATGGACCTTCCCAGGATTTTTGTAATTTTGGAGAAAATCCTTTTCTCCTCGTCAAGTTGTGTAACTATACTTTGTCCCCTTCTTTAAAACCGCCTACTGTGGCCTGCGTGTGGTACCGACATTTCATTCTGTCGCTTTCAACTTGAAGATTTGTTGGAACTAATTCATGAATATCGTAGAGCCTTCTTCTCAATTAGATCACGTAGTCTTCTCCTGCTAGATCTCCAGGCCGACAGTCAAATTCCAGGTCACACGAAAGCCTCATTTCACGTCCAAACAGAATTTTCACCCGTGGACTCATTGACGGCAGATCGATAAAACAATGCAAATAGGGAAATATACTGGTCCCAATCTCTCTGATGGCTGGAAACTACTTTGGGACAGGTATTTTCCAATGGTCCTGTTCATTCTCTCGAACATTCCATCTGACTGTGGATGTAATGCTGTCGTCCTGGTCTGCTCCATTCCCAGCTTGTCGCAAATTTCCTGGAATAGATGGCTTTCAAAATTTCCTCCCTGGTCCCTGTGGACTTCCAAGGGCACTCCATATCGGCTGATAAATTCTTTCACCAATACATCCGCGACAGTTATGGCCTCTTGGTTAGGGATAGCGTAAATTTCCCCCCACTTTGTGAAATAATCCATTACAACCAGGATGTATTTACCACCATTTTCTGTCGTCGGAAATGGCCCAGCGATATCTAAAGCAATCCTTTCGAAAGGGCTTCCAACATTATACTGTTTCATGGGTGCCTTTCTCTTGCGATGTGGTCCATTACTTGTAACACAAGTCGTACATTTCTTGCACTAGTCCTTCACATCATCGAAGCTGTTCATCCAATAAAACCTTTCACGGACTCGCTGAAGGGTTTTCTTCACTCCCAGATGACCTCCCGATAGACTGTCGTGTAACTTCTTTAGTACTTCAGCTACGCTTGCTATAGGGATAACAAGCTGTCTCCTCATCTCGGAACCATCATCGTTTTCAAGGACTCTTTTCAACAGCCCTTCTTCGAGGGCAAGGGAGTCCCATTGAGCCCAATACGCCTTCAGTTTCGGTGAAAATCCTGACCCTTCCTGCCAGGTAGGTCACCGATTTTCTTCCTTCCATGGCCGGATCATCTTCAGGTGACGATCATTCTCCTGATCTTCTCTGATCCTGGTGGGTGACCATTCCTCGTTGACTACTGTAATTCTTGAAACTGCAACTTCCTCAGATTTCGACTTGTTGCATTGTGAATAGTCTACAGGGCATAACCCTCTAGGCAAAGAGTTGGATTTTTGGTGATTCACATCAGCTGGAGGTTCACCCCTGTCTGCTTTCTCCTGTGACTGGAGTTCTTGGGTTACAGGAGTCTTGAGGCGCTTAGACTGACTGCGTTCGTGCTGTAGCTCGCCACACTTCCGGCATTTGATCTTCTTCGGCTTCTTGGCCATCATACTTTTTATTAAACTAACGAACTGGTCAAATCTGTCTTCGTCACCTTCTTCTTGAATGATCCTAACTTTGTTGTAGCCCGAAGCCTTCGTTGCTGCTTCATATTCAAGAGCAGCTGTCAATGCGTCAACTAATGTTTTGGGATGGGCTAAGCGTAGCGTCCTCTGCATATCGGGGTCACGTGAGCCATCGATAAACGCCTGTATGCCCAGACATTCCATCATGTTCTCTGTTGCTGATGGATAAGCAAATCGAACGAGTCGGGCAATATCCACTTCATATACTTGAAGTGCTTCGTCACGTTTCTGCCTTCGGTTCTT
This sequence comes from Galeruca laticollis, assembly GCA_963921935.1. Classification (NCBI taxonomy): domain Eukaryota; kingdom Metazoa; phylum Arthropoda; class Insecta; order Coleoptera; family Chrysomelidae; genus Galeruca; species Galeruca laticollis. The sequence goes on along the minus strand of OY998185.1, from coordinate 21,587,323 downwards.
CAGCTGGGATTGGTACAAATGTTCTAGATGTTCGTAACCATATCGCATGTCCAACATCTTCTTCAGCTGCTCGAAATCATGCGTTTCTTCCCCCGAAGCGCTATAATTAGGTTCACTGCTTTCTCCTTATCGGACCACTTATTCACTCTAGCGGCTGCTTCAAACAGTTTCACATAATTGGTCCAAGACATTTTTCCATCGAACGTTGGGGCCTTGACTCGAGTAAAACTGCCAATGTCTTCTAACTTATGGTGTGTTTCTGTCTTGCAAGGATTCGTTTGCTCGGTCTTCTTTCCTTCTGTTGGCGTATCTTGAGTTCTTATATCTGTCATCTTTCTTTCTAACTCCTTGATTTTCTCGTCCATCGTTGTTATTTTATTATCAATCTTCTCGTCCATCGTTGTAATATTATTCTCGATTTTCTCGTCCATCGTTGACATTTTATTCTCGATTTTCTCGTCCATCGTTGACATCTTATTCTCGATTTCAGATTTTAGAGACGAAATTTCATTTTCAACGTAAGCGGCAATGTCGTTTTTCATTAATAAGATATCGGCAGATATATCGTTCTTCAAAGTAGAAATATCGTTCTTTATAGTCGAAATATCGCTTTTCACATTCGTAGAAATCTCCTCTTCCATGCCAGGAATATCGTTCTTCATAGTAGAAATCTTCTCGTCCAAGTTAGCAGAAATTGACAAGATGAAGGTGGAAGCCTCGTCATTAAATGAAACTGTTTCTGGATCAAATCCGTCATTTTTCAGTGCCACTTTAAGTTTTTCTACCAATTCACTTTTCTTACCAGACGTTTCCAACTCACAATCTTCCAATTCTGCTCTTAATTCCGCCACTTTTAGATCACATAGTCTCTTGGCCATTTTTACGTAGCAATTTATTTGTATTATTCCACTTCTGACAGCAACGTAATGTTTTTCTAATTTATTTAAACAGCAAATGGTGGGTTCAGTAATTTAATTTATTTAAACACTGCACTATTCACTAATTATATATTCAGTATATTCACTTAAACTAATTTATATAAACATTTCACTAATTTATATTCACTTATTTACTTGTTTATCTCACTATGTCAAATTATCAACTAAATAACTATTCCTGGTCGGTCCCTTATATATTAGTGCCTTTTTTACTTGATAATTCTAGATGGCGGCTTACTTAAAAACAATTGGCTTTCTGGCATTTTCCAGATAAGATAGTCACAATCGTAAACAATTATAGAAAACCCTGTGTATCCGCCATAATTTCAACTTTCATACCTTGCTTAGACAGAGTCGAATTTAGGGACTGTACCAGTGTGCTGTTTCGTAACATTATTTAGGAAATGGGTCATAATCAAGTAGGTTGCCGTCAATTATTTGTCATATGCATTAACCATCCTCCAAAAAATGTTATTTTATCAAGTAGAAAACTATCAATGTATGTATCATAAGCCTCAACCATTCTTTAAGTAATGTTCAGCAGAACAAATGAACTCATAATTTTCATAAAAACGTATATTAAAAGTAACAATTATCTAGAGTAACATAATAAAAAAAATACAAACAAGAATGTTAATCTAATAAATCTTTAAAATGTGCACCCCCTACCTCTACACGTTTATTGATCCTACGAATAATGTTTCGTTATACTTGAAACAAAATTCCTGGATTGTTACTGATAGCATCGTAATGGAAATGAATTCGATCCAACAATTCATTCCTTGTTGGTATGGGTGTTGCATATACCAAACTTTTCAGGTAGCCCCAGAGTAATAAATCCATTGGATTTAGACCCGGACTACGCAGAGGCCATGCAATTGGACCTCCCCTTCCAATCTATTTTTGGGGGTGTGCAACGTTTAAGTGATTACGTACCACAATGCTAAAATGAAGTGGAGCACCATCGTGCATGTACCACATATTAATTTTGGTTTGTATAAGTGCATCTTCCAATAGGTAATTCAAATGATTCTCCAAAAAGTCTAAATACAACTGTCCATATAAACGACCATCAATTATAAATGGACGAACTAAGTGGTTTCCAATTATCCCAGCTCAAACATTTACCATAAACCTTTGTTGATGCCGTGTCTGAATAATGCCGTATGGATTTTCATCGGTCCACAAATGTAAATTATGAGAATTGACAACGCCATCTCTTGCAAATCCCGCTTCATCAGTAAACAATACTGATTTAATAAAATCTCGATTATGTCTTTGTTTTCCCAAAAACCAACGCACATATTGAAGGCGCGCTGGATAGTTTCCTGGACCCTAATCCTGTACTTTTTGAAGATGGTACGGATATAAAAGATTTTCTTGAAGTATTCTATTAGTCGAGGCGATGAAGCACTAAAAAGGCCAAAGATAGGAAATCTTTTAGTACAGCACGGATCGGAATGCGGTTTTTTGCATCCGTTTTAAAAAATCATTTATACCATTTCTATCTACTTTCTACCTATTACAAACCGGAAGTTGCATTGCTGCAGCCAAAAATGCATTCAAAAAATGCATTTTTTGAGAGGCCTTTTGGAAAATTTCATAACTTTGTAAATAAGAGTCAGAATTGGTCCAAATTGAGTACCCAGAAGTTTTGAGGTCGCTGATCACGATTATTATGTTCAAATTTACCCCCCGAGTACCAAAAGCTCAGAAACGCCGGCGAACATCATCTCCGTGGGACTATCCCGAACTTCATGCGAGGAAGGAGATAAACTTGGCACCCGGGGGTTTTTTGGGTCGCTGAATTTAAATATGCCATCGGCGAACACCCCACGGACACCTGCTGCGCCCTAACCTGGACGCGGACGCCATCTTCGAGAATTTTCCTGGAAATATTGACAAAAACGAAGCGAAAATCGTTATGGGGTCGTTTTGTGTGCGCTGAATCTGAATTTCATGTAGAAAACGAGTCCCCGAACATCTGGTGCGCCCAAACCTGGACCTGAATGTCATTCCCGAGGGTTTTCCAGGCACAATTGAAGAAGACGAACCGGAAGCCGATACGGGGGATTTTAGGGTCGCTGAATTCAAATATGGCACCGGCTAACACCCCACGGACACCTGGTGCGCCCTAACCTGTACGCGGACGTCATCTTCGAGAATTTTCCTGGAAATATCGACAAAAACAAAGCGAAAATCATTATGGGGCTATTTCGTATGAGCTGAATCTGAATTTTATGTGGAAAACGACCCCCCGAATACCTGGTGCGCCCAAACCAAGCCCTGAACGTCATCGCCGAGGGTTCTCCAGACACAATTGAAAAAGACGAACCGAAAACCGTAACGGGGGTTTTTTGGGTCGCTAAATTCGAATATGGCACCGGCGGACACCCCATGGACACCTGGTACGCCCCAATCTGGCGCTGAACCGGCCCCAAGGTTATTCCAGTACACAGTTCCAATGCAGTACATTGACGTCGGTCTCTAAAACATCAGGTTTAGTTGACATTCCTGGGAATGACATCGATGTCGAGATAAAAATTTCGGTGCACCAGGTGATGGGAGGGTCGTTTTCCACATGAAATTCAGATTCAGCGTACACGAAACTGCCCCATAACAATTTTCGGTTCGTTTTTGTCGATATTTCCAGGAAAATTCTCGAAGATGACGTCCGCGTCCAGGTTGGGGCGCACCAAGTGTCCGTGGGGTGTTCGCCGGTGCCATATTTGAATTCAGCGACCCAAAAAAAACCCCGTAACGGTTTTCGGTTCGTCTTTTTCAATTGTTTCTGGAAAGTCCTCGGGGATGACGTTCAGGGCCAGGTTTGGGCGCACCAGGTGTTCGGGGGGTGTTCGCCGGTGCCATATTTGAATTCAGCGACCCAAAAAAAACCCCGTAACGGTTTTCGGTTCGTCTTTTTCAATTGTTTCTGGAAAGTCCTCGGGGATGACGTTCAGGGCCAGGTTTGGGCGCACCAGGTGTTCGGGGGGTCGTTTTCCACATGAAATTCAGATTCAGCGCACACAAAACAGTCCCATGATGATTTTCGCTTCGTTATTGTCGATATTTCCAGGAAAATTCTCGAATATGGCATCCGCGTCCAGGTTAGGGCGCACCAGGTGTCCGTGGGGTGTTCGCCGATAACATATTTGAATTCAGCGACCGAAAAAACCCCCGGTTGCCGAGTTTCTCTCCTTCCTCGCATGAAGTTCGGGATAGTCCGACGGAGATGACGTTCGTCGACGTTCCTGAGCTCCAGGTGTTCGTGGGGTGAATTTGAACATCATAATCGTGATCAGCGACCTCAAAAACTCCTGGGTACCCAACTTGGACCAATTCTGACTCTTACTTACAAAGTTATGAAATTTTCCAAAAGGCCTCTCAAAAAATTCATTTTTGGAATGCATTTTTGGCTGCAGCAATGCAACTTCCGGTTTGTAGAAAGTAGGTAGGAATGGTATAAATAATTTTTGAAAGCGAATGCAAAAACCGCATTTCGATCCGTGCTGTACTAAAAGTTTTTCTAACATAATGTTTCATCGCCTCGACTACTATGCGCAGTGGCTTTTGAAACATTATGTTGGATCCCAAGTTTTCTAACACTTGATGTAGGGTTGTTATCTACTTCATCTAGGATATTGTTACACCTGTTCTATGAATGCCAGAATGACAGCTTGGACTGAAAATAAGAAGAGGGCTGAATAGGCGGAGTAATCACAGTCACCTGTCAAGGTGAGAGTCTAGAATTTTCAAAATTTTTCTATTGTGTTCCATATTGACGTACTAGTGAAGGAGTTTGTGGATCATATTCATGTAATAAACACAGGTTTACTTATTTAGTATATATTGTAACATGTAAAGAAACAGAGTACAAGCTTATATCCCGCCAACCTATCTGTTAACCTTTCTTGACTGTCTCCTGTCAATGATATATCAGTTGACAGCGCAATCAGTTAGGCAAGTTTTGGTGACTACCAATTAAGTTTTTAGCGATATATCAACACCCCTCCTCGCTAAAAACTTGTAGACATAAAAAACAGTTAAACACACAATACCAAAACAAAATGTATAACCAAAACAAAATATAAAATTATATCTGATTATAAAATAACAATATATTCACTATTACCTAAGCAAATACAAACTAAAATACGTAAGGATATCTGCCTGCCGGCATTTTGTATCAACATAGATGATTTCAATTGACTTGTTTTTAACATGTTCACAAATAAAATTATATTTTAGATCAAGATGTTGTTACTAGGATTCTTAATTATAGCTATTGTCCCTTGATTATCTTCAAATACTGTTATAACATCAACTTTTAAATCAAAATCATTTATTAGCTTTTTGAGCCATAAACCTCTACAAACAGCTGCCGCAAGAGCAATCAGTTCAGCTTCAGAGGTTGACAAAGCAACACAATGTTGTTTTCTGGTTGCTCATGTCACAGTGTTGTCAAATATTTTGAAAAGAAAGCCTGAAACTGATTTTCTATCAATTTCATCAATGCCCCAGTCTGCATCTACATAACATATTAAGTTTGTATTTGAATCTCCCCTTTTATATTCTAATCCCATGTTTATTGTTGATTCAAGATATCTTAGAATTCTTTTCAAGTGATTATATATTTCATTTGTGGCTTTATCCTGGTAACGACTGAAAAGGTTTGAAGCAAAGTCTATATCTGGTCTGGTACCAAGCATCAAATACATAAGGCTTCCAATCATTTGCCTAAACGGTTTTGAAGTTATACTTTGATCTTTACTACAAATATTTAATTTTAATTTTGGATCTATTGGTATATTTGTACCACTACAGTTTTCCATACTGAACCGTTTTAAAATATCTCTAGCATATTTCAATTGACTTAATTTTAATATTCCTTCTTCCCTGTCATATTGAATTTCAATTCCGAGAAAATAGTCCAGCTTGCCTTTAATTTTTATATCAAATTTTGAAACTAGTTTTGAAATTATTTTATTTATTACGTTCAAATTTGGCCCGGTAATAATTATGTCATCAACATAAATTATTAAATAAGCCCTTTCCTCCTGTGATAATAGAATATAAAGACAATAGTCATTTTCAGACCGTGAGAAACCAATGTTCAACAAATAATCATTTATTTCCTTATTCCAGTGTTTAGATGAGTCTTTTAGACCATAAAGAGATTTGAATAAATGCGTGAAGCTGAATACACTTGTTTAAATAAATGAAGCGAAGTTTTTGTATAAAAGTGTATAATTTTCTTTTTATTTATTGCAAAGCGTTTTCGACTTTCGTCATCATCAGTGCTTCAAGTCAGGTAACAAGAAGTTTCAAATATGTAAAAAACATTGTTTAAAATCACAAAATCATATTAGTCTACAAGAGAACTAACGAAAAACATGTTAAAACCCAGGACTCGTGGTTATGTAAAAGCAAAGCTGACAAGACAGAATGTGTTGACTTGACACATTCTGTCTTGTCAGCTTTGCTTTTACATAACCACGAGTCCTGGGTTTTAACATGTTTTTCGTTAGTTCTCTTGTAGAATAATATGATTTTGTGATTTTAAACAATGTTTTTTACATATTTGAAACTTCTTGTTACCTGACTTGAAGCACTGATGATGACGAAAGTCGAAAGCGCTTTGCAATAAATAAAAAGAAAATTATACACTTTTATACAAAAACTTCGCTTCATTTATAAAGAGATTTTTTCAATTTCAATACTTTGTTTGAGTTGCATTTCATACTTTTTGGTGGGTAAATATAAATATCATCCTTTATTTTTGCATTCAAAAAAGCAGACCTTACGTCTAGTTGTTTAAAATAAAACGATCGTTGATTCCCTATAATTAGTAACATTCTGATTGTTCCCAACCTTGCTACTGGCGAATATAATGAGTCATATTCATTTGTATCCTGTGCGAACCCCCTAGCTATCAATCGTGCTTTGTATCTGTTTTCTATATCTTCTAACGGCTTATAATTGTATACCCATTTTGTGTCGATTGCTTTAGTATTTGCAGGTTTCTCTACCAATTCCCAAGTCTAATTCTTGTTTAATGAATTCATTTCCTTTTCCATTGCCATGAACCAAAATTCCCTATCTTCCCTTTTATCTAAATCTTCATATCTTATTGGTATGTCATTTATATAATTCATTGCATTGAAAGACATGTACATTTCATAGTCTTGTTGCCAGCTAGGTGTGTGTATTTTTCGATAATTGCTTCTTCTGTTGCCTGCCTGACTTCTTCTTGGGTTGTTTGCATTGTTTGTATCATTTTCATCTCCTTTTTAACCTGTTGTCTCATCTTCAAAACTTATTATATCGTCACCATCACTTTGAGATTCTTGATCTTCATTTTCCAACTCTTCAACCATTTTCTTATAATAAAACGTGTTTTCATCAAACTTGACATCTCTTGAAACAATGATTTTACGCCTATCTATACTCCATCGCCTATACCCGTTATCTGTGTACCCTACAAAAATACATTTTTCAACTTTCGAATCGAATTTACTTCTAAATTGCTCTGGTATATGACAATAAGCAATTGATCCGAATATTTTTAAATTGGACACATTTGGTTTCCTGCCATACCAGATCTCTGCCGGTGTGCCTTTTTCAGTAATACTACTAGTAGAGCTTCTATTTAAGATATAAGTTGTTACCCTGATAGCCTCACCTCAAAAATGTTTTGGCATGTTTGCCTTATTAACTGCTTCGTTCTACTAAAGTTCGATTCATACGTTCTGCTTTACCGTTTAATTGTGGAGTATATGGTGTAGTATAGTCTAATATTATACCCTGATATTTACAAAAGTCTTTAAATTGAGATGAAATATATTCCCCTCCATTGTCACGGCGCAATTTTGAAATTTTTGAATTTACCATGCTTACATATTCCCGGAATTTAAGGAACACCTCATCTTTAGTTTTTATTAAATATGTTATGGTGAAGTTAGAAAAATATTCAATAAACGTTACAAAGTATTTATAGCCATCAAATGTTATTGGGTTAATTGGCCCACATACGTCAGTGTGTATTATTTCTAAAAATCGTGTACTTTTAAATCTAGTGCTAAAAGGCAACCTGGACATTTTCCCTGCTACACAACCTTCACAAAAATCCAATTTAGATGTGCTTTCATTCTTATTGATTCCTAAAACCACATCATTTTTTATCAAATTTCTCAAGCTATCAAAATTAATGTGTGCAATCTATTATGCCAAATCATTAAACTATTATTATTAATTATTTCTGTATTTAAACATTCAGGTTTAATTAATTCAAATTTTATCTCATATAGATTATTTCTGCAACCTACGCCTATTAAGCCCAGATTCGCTTCAAAGAAGTTTACTAAACCATTCTCGAATACTACTTTAATACCTGTGTCTTCTAATCTTTTGACAGACAATAAATTCTTTCTTAATTTTGGCACGAACAATACATTTTTAACTGTACATTGAATTTGTTTGTTGTTAATTTTTGAATATACTTTAATGTTTCCTGTACCTGTTGCTTCAATATAATTTTCATTTTTGCTATAGCTATCTTAATTGGATTTTTCAAATATGCAAAATCAGTGAAATATTCTTTTTTATTTACCATATGATCAGTGCACCCACTGTCAATAATAAAATGCAAATCATTATTACCTTCTACATTGCCACTCACTTGTGTCATAAAACGTATACTTTCTTCATTTTGCTGTTCTGCATTGTGCTCATTCAACATAGCACTACCATCATCAAATCTTCCTGTTGCTTCTCTTTTTCTGTATCTATTAAAATTGGCCTTTCCTCTTCTACTCTGATTTCCATATTGGGGTTCATTTCTTTGACTGCCACTCCTTTCTGTATTACTAAAACTTTCATTGTTTCTTCTAAAATTTTGGCTATGTGAATAACTACCTTTATGTCCCCTGTATGCTCTACATTCTCGCTTAAAGTGACCTGGTTTTCCAGAATTGTAACAACCAGATAAAAATGCTGTATTTTCATTTCCATTTGACTCAGTTTTTATTCTCGTACTTTGTCTTTTTTCTGCCTCAATTTTTAATCTACCTTTGACTTGTTCATAACTAAGTTTGCCTTCTAAGTTTTCTATTACTGTTACAACCATCTCGTATGATTTTGGGAGAGCTAATAGAAGGTTGCATATTACATCTTCGTCTTCCAATTTTAGTCCACTTGCTTTCAACTGCCTTACTATTTCTTCAAATTTAACCAAAAACTGATCTATTGACTGACCTTCCTGCATTCTTATTTGCATCAATTTTTTTTCAAAAACAATTGCCCTTGTACTCATTTCTTCTCATACATTTCTTCTAACGTTTGCCACATTTTAAATGCGTTACCTTTGTCCCTTAGGTTTTCTAACTGTAAATCTTCTACACATTGTGTAATTATACTTTGTGCTTTGGCATCCTTTTTCAGTACCTTTTCTTTAGCGTCTTCTTCTAACCCTTGTGTACTTATTTCTGTTTTAATAACGTCTAATACTCTGTGTTCATCTATTCTCTCAATTCTAAATTTCCAATTGTAATAATTACGACCATTTAGCGGTTCCACATTTATTCTTGCATTTGTACCGGCCATCATCACGGTTCCCTTGAAATCTTGAAAATATTACTTTTTCTTACTAATTTATTGCGTTCTACAGACTGGGCCCATAACCTGAAGGAGTTTGTGGATCGGATTCATGTAATAAACACAGGTTTACTTATTTAGTATATATTGTAACATGTGAAGAAACAGAGTACAAGCTTATATCCCGCCAACCTATCTGTTAATCTTACTTGACTGCCTCCTGTCAATCATATATCATTTGACACCGCAGTCAGTTAGGCAAGTTTTGGTGACTACCAATTAAGTTTTTAGCGATATATCAACAACTAGTATGTTATAGAATATTCTTGTCTTTTCTAGAAAGTTCTTTATATATATAAATAGAGATCATTTTCGGCAAAGTCAGTCAGTCAATAGTTTGATGTGTTAATAAGTTGCATTGTTAAAAACTAGTATTGTATTTTGTCAAGTATTGAATGAAGTTGTGAAAGTTATAACAGTGGTGACAGCGGTAAAAGTAATTTATGGTCAATACTAGAAATATAAATTACGACACCGATATGGAAGCTAATAATGGAGCACCAGCATGGTTTCTTCAGATGATGGAGCAAAAAAAAACAAGAAAGAAAACAAAAAAAGGAAAAAGAGGAACGGAAAAGAAAGCAAGAGAAGGAGGAAGAGGAAAACCGTAGAAAACAAAACAAGGAAGAAAGGAAGAAGAGGAACACAGGAGGAACGTGGAGAAGGAGGAGAGGAAGCAAATATTAGAGCTATTGTCCGATTTTAGTTCTACCTTATTATAGTCTTAAGCTGTCATTAGGGTTGCCCTAATCTTAACTAAAGAATTATTAAGGTTAGCTAAGGTTACCAGAGGATATATTAACCATTATGTAATGAACCTTTACCCAAAAAGACGGTTGTTACTAGTGTTCTTGAGAGAAAATATAAGGTGACAAAATTATCAAAGACTACAACAAGTTATTACTAAAATATTTTCACAGTATACAAAAAAAACTATCCGAATAATATCGTAGGTCTACTCGTTATTCGTAGTCCCAAAAAAATATCAAACTAGATTCTTTTTAGAAATACCGGAGTACAAAAATAAATAAATAATCGCTGCTTATATAAGGCGTTATCGCCGATGATTACCCGTGCTAAATATAAGAATTACAGTGATTAAACTATATCTGGAGAAAAATAATTAAGAACTATACCTCAAGGAATAATATGGGGTTCTTTGTATTATTGTTTCCTTGGTCATATACTTAAGTCAAATCCATGAATAGGCGCCACCAAATTTTAGAAACTATAATGCTGAAGGCGATCGTAAAAAACGTTATAGAAGTAGTCAAAACGCGGAAAAATTAATGTACACAACTAACGTATAAATAAATAAATAGTCCAACTAGTACAGGCCAATCGTTTATTGCGAATAAGGAAATCGGCAATACGAAGCTCCTGTTACAACTAAACACAAAAGAAAATAAGTCAAATATAAATTACCAATACAGAAATATTGTAGGTATAAAACAAAAGAGTAATCGATTTAGTAGGAGTTATAGCGTGGTATTATCATACGAGCTTTACATGTATGTACCCTGTATCTATAAGTATCACAAGTCGAATAATTATCTAAAACATTGTAAATACCACACTTATCAATGCTTTGATATGGGATTCCAACTCAAATCAAGCCGCAAATATTCAACTGTACTAACATATAAATTAATATTAGTAGATATAACTAATATAAAATCACTTAATAATCACGAGTGATAATGAGAATCATAAAACGATAATATGAGTCTTTATTGAGAGGTGATTCAGCAAAACGAAATTCTCTGTTATACTTAGCTGGATGGCACGTTTTGGGTTCCAACCAAACGTCCACAGGGTCACAATCGGGAGTAGATATCTGGTAAATCTTCAGGGATCGTCTCGGTCGAGAATAATTTTTGCTAGTATATAGCAGGTCAAACCAGGTGTGAAATCGAGTACAAAATCCAATCTCGATAATCAAAGTAAATCCCAATATAGACGTGAATATATAACGTAGAAGTAGGAAACCAAAAATAAAAACCCTACAACAAGGAGAGAAAATAATCAATCTCACCATCTACAAAGCTGTAATTTGTGAAAACTAAAAATAACTCACCTCAATTTATCAATGAGGATTCTCAAAATTCCAATATCCAGCCACGTGGAATTAATCAATCAAAAGCCTCCACCAATAGGCTTACAAAATGACGAATTCTTGCAGGTGTTGAAAGAAAGTTGATTCGATCTTAGTGAATCGTGGTTCCAGTGCAAAATAATATCCCTTAACGGCGGAAAATCGACTTCCAAACTAATTGCTTCCTCAAAATAGTCGGATTTCCAAACAATTTGTGCAAATTCTATCCCCCAATTAGGGTAAATGGGAATGAAACCAAGAAAATAACTCGCACAAAGCACCGAACCCTTTTTGTTCCTCAAACCATACAATACGCACCTTCCTTCTCGTCGTTGTAAAGAAAAGATAGCTTCAAAACCAATGATACAAAGTAATACAAACCATATCAAAAGTTTTTAAAATTCGAAATATCCAAAAGTCCGTTAATAAAAACTACTAAAATCTAGGCTTTAAATTATTCCAGTTGGTAAACATTGGAGAAACAAACGAAGTACGTCCCAATTTTCTACATTCTCCTTCCTAATTGTCGCTTTAATAAACAATTATACATGTTATGAAAAAGCAAGACCGTTCCTGTAGCCAAGCAATTTCGGTGAGTCGGAGATTAATACCAGCCGTGTAGAAGGTATACGAGTTTTACCGATCACCGAAGCATTTTAAATTTATTAGCTATACAGAGTGTCCCAAAATATTAAATAGTCCACAACAGTCAATAAAAGAATGCATACCTATTAAGAAAAAAAAATCAAGACGAACTATAATTACCTACAGGAAATTAATGTGCAATGTTAGTTTTATTATCCACTGGGATTTATTAAAATACCAATTTAAAATTTGTTTAATTATTCTTAAATTAATGAATATATTTAAGAAATAATGTAATTCAGACCATAACAACCTTTAAAAGTAAAATAGCGGCCTTAGATAACAAAATAGATACAATGGAAGAAGTCCTAAAAATAGACATGAAGACAGTTAAGGAAGATTTGACAACAGTAAAAAAAGATTTAAAAACAGTAGAGAAAGATTTAAAAAAGACCATAGAAAGCTTTGAAAACAGACTAGCTTGACGTAAGACAAAAATTAGATGTATTAGTAAAGAAAATAGAAGCTAATCCCAATGATAGCAGTTTCATTGATGATAGTGACAGAACTGAAATAGTGAATTTGAGACAAAACCAGGTTAATAAGCCAATTATCTTGGGAGACATATCGACGCCAATTTGAAGCAGCTGATAGTGCCAATGGGTGGAATTATTAAGAGAAAACAGCAACATTTAAAACAAGTTTTCCAAAGTCAATTAAAGGTGCGCATACAAAAATTAGGTAATGGTAGCCAAATGTCTGGTAAAAATAGAAGTACAAATTATTATCCATTAAAAAATTGTGTAGTTCGGTCTTCTTGTAGATTTTATTTGTTATTTTATTGAGATCTCGTGAATGATTAGAAGCGTTGACAATATCTACAACACTAATTGGCTCTAAGTTTGGGATCAACGTGAATTCAAACCATGTTCTTATGATAGTCAATGTTGCAATCTTCCATTTTGTTCCACATATCCTTCATTTTCACCGCAATGCACAATAATAAGTCTGGATCCTTTGTTTGCAGGCATTGTTGTGATACATATTTTTGACCCTTCAGTCCATCATTTCATAACCGTGTCATGTGTATCATACCAAGTTTCGTCCAAATAGACAATTGGCCGGTTTTCTTCTCTATATTCAGTTACTTGTTCCAAGTATGTATACCGCATTTCCACTATTCTTCTGCTATCCATGCCTGTTCGAAGTTTATGAATCGTTTTGAATTTGAATTCCAATATTTTAATCCAGTTTTCAATAGTTTCCTTACAATCATTTACATTTCAGCCGGCACTTGTCAATTTTTTCCTTATCAGGGTAAAGTGGGCAAATGGCGGTCACTTAAGAAAAATAAGTCGTAATTTCAAATAATTTTGAGATAGCAAAAAAGTGCATTTGGCTGGCATTGTCATACAGATAGGGGAATTCCGGTCACTTATGCGGGCAATACCGGTCAAGCAGAAAAATGCTTCAAATATAATTAAGTGAACTTCAAATCAGCATTTTTTACCAAAATATTGTTTATTGAAATAAAAAGAAAATAAAAACAAAAACAATCTAACTATCTAAGTAAAAGGCTGACATTCATCACATGTGTATCCTACAGGTGTGTCCCATCCACTGCATTCAGAATGTGCCCATCTTCCGCATAGGGTACATCTGTACCACTGCTCATAATTACATATCAAATATATATCTTTATCGACATCTTCATTATCATCATATTGAACACCAACATCAGAATCTGATGAGTTTTCATCAAATAATTTTCTTTTATGGGATTCTCTCTTCTGTATCTGTAAAGGTTTGAAGGGTGGGTGGCCCTCCTTCTGAGGTTCAAAACTTCCTTCTAGCTCGTCATCCAGCCTACTTCCTTGAAGCAGGCGATAACGTCGCCTGAATTAAGTTCCCTCATACTGGCGTGTGTTAGCCTGTGCTCGCCGAATACTTGAAACCTAAAATGAGAGAGTGTCTGATATTCGCAAAGAATGTGTTCGACAGTCTCATCTTCTTGTTCACATCTTCTACAAAGTGGGGTGTTAGATGGACCCAGTCTGTGAAGGTGTTTTCGTAGGTGGCAGTGACCAGTCAGAATTCCCGTGGTTGTTCGTAGGTTCAGCCTGTTCATAGTCACGTATTTTTTGGCTACTTTGCTATCCGAATACTGTAGCAGTTCCTTGGCAAGCCTGTAGCCTTCTGCGTCGTCCCATCTAACCTTAAACTTATTAAGGGAGTGTTCCTTTAATAGGTCGGCCGTTGCTGACGCTGATAGACCAATGAAAGTGCCAGTTCCCAAGAGTTTTTGGGAGGCTGCCTTCCTGGCTAGCGAGTCTGCAATACGGCTTCCTTTCGATTTCACATGGCCCTTGATCCAGCCTAAAGTAACCGTGTTGTTGTTACAGGCTTCGATTAAGGCCATGTGACATTCTAGTACTAGGGCTGATATAATACGTGGTCTCTTCAGGGCTAGTAGTGTTTGTCTACTGTCCGTAAGGATGTATATATTATTACCTGTGGTTTTCCTTTTGGTTATCTCTTTAGCAGCGATGCAGATAGCAGTGAGCTCTGTTCGAGCAACACTTGCATTGCAGCCCATTGCCCATTTTATGTTTGGATTCAGGGATCTGGAAAAAATACCACATCCTGAGCCCACATTGGATTTAGATCCGTCTGTGAAGATGCGGATTGCGCCTTCTTCCAATAGGTCTTGTGAGTTGTTTTTAAAGATTACCTTGTAGGGCCTGTTGAAGGCATATCGCGGTGAAGTCCGTATTGGCCTGCAGCAGTGGGATCTCCCCGAGGGCCTCATGCCACAAGTTACGTCTCAGTTTGCCGGATCCTACATCAGGTTGTATACCAGTAGAGCGCAGACGTGCCATGGTCATCAAAACAACCTCCTTGATGTATATGTCAAGGGGAGTGAGACCGAGGATTACCTCCATAGCTCTTGTTGGTGTGGTTCTCATGCCTCCTGTTGTGTTGAGGCATGCTGTTCTTTGGATTTGGTCCAGTTTACGGACGACTGTCAGCTGGTTTGCCTTAGCTCCCCAGGCAATCGCGCCGTACGTTAGCATAGGTCTGATGATGGCAGTGTAGATCCAGGCAGCAACCTTAGGTGACATTCCCCAGGTGCAGCCGATGGTTCTACGACACTGCTCATAAGAAGTATATGCTTTTTTAACTCTGTTTTCTAAGTGGGAGTTCCACGTTAACTTACTGTGAAAGGTGACCCCTAAATATTTCACCTCTGAAGAGAAATTAAGTTTGGTATCTAGGAGCTTTGGGGCTTGATGTTTTGCAAGCTTCCTTTTTTTCGTGAAGAGGACCATCTCAGTCTTTTTTGGATTTATTGACAGCGAATGGTCTTTGCACCATTGTTCCATGATATTGAGGGCCTCCTGCATTAAAGCGCAGAGTGTCTCCTCGAATCTTCCTGTTAGCAGAATCACTAGGTCATCTGCGTATGCTATTGTGTAGAAGTTGTTATAATTGAGGGGGCTGACCAAGGAGTCTAAGACCATGTTCCATAGTAGTGGTGAGAGCACCCCTCCCTGTGGACAACCTTTTACAACCAAGCCTCTGATGGTTACATCATTTACACTGATTTTGATTGTTCTTTTTGAGAGCATGTTATATATCCAGCCTCTTATGGTTTGGGGGATATTCTTGTTGGCAAATGCATTTGTTATTTTAGGAAAAGTGGTTCTATCAAATGCGCCTTCTATGTCTATGAATACACCCAGGGTGGACTCCTTATTTTCCAACGATTTCTCGATGCGGCCCGCCACGAGATGAAGAGCCGAATCGGTGGACCTCCCTGGAGTGTATGCATGTTGATTTGGATGCAGTGGATTTCGTGTTATCACCACATCTCTTGTGTATCGTTCGCACAGCCTCTCTAAAGTCTTCATTGAAAACGATGTGAGGCTAATGGGTCGATATGCTTTGGGGATGGAATAGTCCATTCTTCCTGGTTTTGGTATGAACACGACTTTGACTTCTCTCCAACCTTTTGGAATATACCTCAGTGCCAGTGAGGATCTGAGGATTCCTACCAGGTGCAGCATTAGGTCATGCAGGCCCCACTGAAGTAGGGCTGGATAAATGCCGTCCGTTCCCGGGGATTTAAAGGGGGAGAAGCCTAAGATGGCCCACCTCAGTCTGTCCGCGTCGACGATCTGTCGTGATATACGCCAGTCATCGTCCGTCGGGTAGTGATTCTCCTCATCCTCCCAGGCCGCCGTATTTGTGGTTCTGGAGTCAGGGAAGTGAGTTGACATTAATAATTGAAGACTTGCCTTTAGGTTGGCAGTTTTAGTGCCATCCTCTCTGGTTAGTATACCGATATGACGGTGGGGATCGTTTGAGAGGGCTTTTTGGAGTCTAGCTGCTTGGGGGAAATCCTCAATTTCCTCGCAGTAGATTCTCCATGCCTCTCTTTGTTTTTGTCTGATGACTTTCTTATACTCTCTTAGACGAGACTTGTATGAGTTCCAATCCTCTTTGAGTCTTGTTCTTTTAGCCTTATTAAAATATTTCCTCGCCGTCCCCCTGAGCTGGTCAATCTCATGGCACCAGCACGAAGTGGAGGCCCCATCGAGATCGATCCGCCTGAGTGGGCAAGACATCTTGTAGGCATTAATAATGGAGTTTTGAATGGTTTCATAATAACTTTCCAAATCTCCTTTATTGTTGGACAACACATCCTCGACTCCTCGCAGATCCCCTTTCAAACAGTGGACATATTTTGTCCTATCCGTTTTCCTGGGGTCGCGAGTCATTGTGGAGGTTGTGAGCGCAACTTTTATTTCGAATTTTATCCAGCGGTGGTCCGACATTGAAATATCGTCGGATACATGCCAGCCGGAGATTATTAATAGTAATACGGTAATATCTATTCGCGTTTGACTACGAGAGTTAATAAAAGTTGGTTCAGTACCTCTATTTAGAATACAAATATTCTTGTTAGTTATATAATCATAAAAAGACTTACCTCTAGTGTTAATATCTTTACTGCCCCATCGTACGTGGTGAGAGTTTGAATCGCAGCCTATTACCAATTCAAGCTTCTGGGTGAGACAGTGTTCCACAAGGTCCTCCAGTTCCTTAGTTGGTGGTGGTTTAGCTGCGTCTGAGGGGAGGTATGCGGATGCCAGAATTAACACTTTCTTTTGACCTTTCTGTGCATATTCAACCTTCACTACCGTTAGGTCGGAGGACGAAAAATGCGTCAGTGGGTAGGTCTTAAAATTTCTAGGGACGTATATGGCCGTCCTAGGTTGCTGATTGATTGGGAAGCTGAAAATTAAACCTTTTGGATTATTTAGACCCATGATTTTCGTTTGTCTTATCCAGGGTTCTTGGATAAGTGCTATTGTGTCCTGCATCACATCCAGGTGGCGGCATAGTGTTGCCGAAGCCACATTTTTGTGTTGTAGGTTGCACTGTATAAATCTTACCTTTTCATTGTCCATCTCGGCTTGATGGTGGTGAGATGGGTATTTCTTTTAGGCCATCTCCACTTCCTCACTTGGAGGTGTGTTGACGTCGCCTGTGTCCTGGCTTAGAGCTGTTAGTTCTGCCAGGAGACTGTCGGGTGCCATATTGGAGGATCGTTCGACAGTCCCCGCAGAAGCAACAGCTCCTTGGAGTTCCTCGGGTGGGAGAGCGGGGTCCGTGCTCGATCCCCTCCGTTCCGGGTCCAGTTTCTTGGTTTTAACAATCAATGAGGTGAACGCGTAGCTCATCCTCATTGATCGTTTTTTTAGGGCACCCATTTCCTCGTCTCTTACGCCAAAGACGAATAGGTGTCCTTTGGGATTGACCTACGCTTCGTGGTGGAAGGAAAACCATGCATCCACCCGAAGGTCTGGGTTTTGTTTGTCCAGCCGGCGCAGCACATCCTCTTTGTCACCCAGGTCAGCGTGAGCTTCGCTGGGGACCCATAGGGTGGCTTTTGTCAGCTGTGGGAGGTTGTCGACGTGCACCACGTCGAGCTTAGCCTCCTTCCACGGTTTCAGTTTGGAAACTGTATTCCTTAGCCACTCTAGCGTTTTGTCATTATCGCAGGTGACTCTGATTGTTCCACCAGAGTGCGACCATGACCTGAAAGTATGTGGCTTTTTCTGATTACTGGAGCGGACATAAGGGTTATGTTCAAAGCCTCCATTAGTTGTTTTTTGATAAGGTCTCCATTATCGGTAATTATTTTACCGTATGGATCGGCCTTATCTATAATGGCTACCCATAAGTGGCTGGTAGCTGCTTCGCTGTAGCTTTTGCTTCTGGTTTTAGCATCCATCCGCGTCCTCTTTCCTCTGGAAGAGTTTTCCTCTGAGGTATTGGAGCGCATGCGCTTCTTTACTTGGGGGGCCGACGCGTTCCGGGCCTCTTTTGGAGGAGGAATTGCCTTCGCCACCCTTAAGTTTTTGGCCGCTGGTGCCAGGTTTAGAAAGGGAGGGGCGAGTGGTGTCTGTAGCCTCGCTTTCCTCCTTCTCTTTGCCTCAGCACCGCAGATTCTTTTGCCTCGACGGTGCTTTGGTATTGGAGGTGAGCGTTCTCGCTCATCCTCCGGTTTTTGTTTTTGTTTTTGTTGTTGGTCCATTCTGGTCCCACGAGTAGCTAGGGAAATTTTTGTCATCACTGGCAGAGCCACGCATGCCAGGGAAAGGCTGTTTACAAGGGGGTGTCGCCTGGTACTCCCAGGGGGACGTTCGTGGTCGCATTTCCTGCGGCCATTCAGCCATCGGCACGTTCCTCACACCTTAGCTTGGGTTGTTGGAGTGTCATTTGGTTGGTCAACACTGCTGTCACTGATGATCAACAGTGCTAACGTATCCAGCGGTGCCACGTGGAGGCAGACACTCGATGGTTGCATTTCTCCATTGGGCTGCAGAAAGCTACCTACAAGCAGACAAGCAAAGCGCAAGCTAGCAAATAAGCAAACCAACTACAAAGCAATGGCCAACTTACAACCAATCCCACCGGGCAATTGCTTTTGAGAAGAGAGGCTTCAAGGCCAAATCCATTCCGACACTTAGGAGCCACCAAGGCCACTGAATACTCAATGAAGAAGAACTGACCGAAGAACGGAGAAGATACTTCAAGGACCTCCTAAGCATAAAACCAGAAAAAGTGCACAAAGAAGAGACCTACATAACAGCAGACCTGCCAGTGGAAGAACCTTCCCTTCAAGAAACAAAAAGGGCATTGAATAAGAACTTCAACGCGCCTGGCTCGGTTGATATACCGGCAGAACTACTAAAATATGCTGGAAATGCATTCCATTTGCAAATTCACAAATTAATAACTCTCATATGGCGAGAAGAAATAATACCTACAAAATGGAAAGAAAGTATTATCGCACCCATTCATAAAAAGGGAGATAAATCAAAATGCGCCAACTACAGGGGAATCTCACTAATAAACACTGCATACAAAACACTCACAAACATCCTGCTATATAGATTAACCCCATATGCAGAAAACATCCTAGGTGAATATCAAGCTGGTCAACTATAGACCAACTTTTCACACTAA
This sequence comes from Galeruca laticollis, assembly GCA_963921935.1. NCBI lineage: Eukaryota > Metazoa > Arthropoda > Insecta > Coleoptera > Chrysomelidae > Galeruca > Galeruca laticollis. Next base: position 21,567,514 of record OY998185.1, on the reverse strand, counting down.
GACAAAGAAGAGGCTTGGGAATATAATATAACAGTACATAACCTCTGCATAGATTTCCGATAGGCTTATGATAGCATAGAGAAAAGCCAAGTATGGAACGCAATGGCGGAGTTGTCAGTTCCAAAAAAGCTGCTCCAGATGACAAAAATTTGCATAAAGGGAGGAGTATCAAAGGTACGGGCTATCCAGCAGTTTTGGAATAGATAACGGACTAAAACAAGGCGATGCCCTCTTTCCACTGCTGTTAAACCTCGTCCTAGAGAAAGCCGTGAGAATAGCTGAGATAAAAACTGAACTGCTAACACCGAAAGCCGGTCCCAAATTGCTTTTAGCATACGCAGATGACATCGACATTATCGGGGATTCTGTCGTAACAATAAAGGACATTTTCAACAAGATCGCGAAAACAACAAGCGAAGTAGGACTAAGAATTAACGAGGAAAAGACGGAATACATGTGCGTAAATAAAACGGCACGAGGAGATAGATTAGGACAGTGGTCGCCAACCTCTCAATGTGTTGAGCCACTTTGTTAATTTTGGAATAAACAGCGAGCTACCCACACGGAAGCCACGTAACGCAACGTAAATGAAATAATCCACAATTAATTTTCATCATTATATGTATTTATTTTACTATTTAACTGGTAATACATAATACATAGGTATTAATAATAAACAAATAACAAAATAACTAATATTACTAGTACGTACTTGTTCATAGCTACATTCCTACCTACCAAACGAAGGTGTTTGAAAAATAAACACAAACTTTTATCCAGCCACAACGGCATAGTTAATAATAACAACAAAAAAATTAAGCACTATCATGAACATAAACATTGAAAAATAAAAAAGCACGTTCAATGAGAAGGCTGACACTCAGACTCATCGATAATTCTTTTTAATGTTTGCAGTATAATTTGATACAACCATTCGAATACAATTATCCAAATGTTCATCTGTAAGTCGATTGCGATATTTGTTCTTAATAAATTTCATATTGGAAAAAGAAGATTCACACAAATAGGTTGAACTGAATAATGCTTTCACGGCATAGAACTGAATATTTGTCTTTACTTACAATAGGCCAGATACATTTGGTACTCGAGACTAACGATTTTATGGTTAAATCATTTTGAAACTCAATTACTTCCATTTCTGTTGTAGCGATGTCTTCGCCAAAGTACTGCATAACACAAGTTGCAAACTGTTGGATATCAATTTCCATAAAGGGTGAAACAACAAACTGCGCTACTAAAGCCATTTCGTTGAAATCCTTTAAACGATTTTTGAAGTTATTCTTCAGGGTAGAAACTATTTCTACATTATATTTGCTGTCATAGGGTTCTAATGGATTTTGAGATATTTTTACTGAAAGAATACGAAAATGCTTGGCATCGCTGTTAATTAGGTTTTGTTCCCAAAACTCCAGCTTTTTGATAAATGCTTTTATATCAGAAATCATTTCCCCTAGTTCTTTGTTTCTCCCCTGAAGCTGCAAATTAAGTTCGTTTAATTTCTCTGTAATGTACACGAGAAAACCAAAATCTCTAATCCAGATTGAATTTTCTAGTTCCGGAGTCGGTTCATCGCGTTGTTTGAAAAATTGAACTATGCCAGATAGGACATCATTTAAACGTTTCAGCACCCGTTCTCTACTTAACCATCGGACTTCAGAGTGAAGGTCCCCGTATTGACAGTCAACTTCATCGGCCAAGGTTTTGAATAATCTTCTTCGTAACGCTTGAGCTCTAATCTTGTTCACAATTTTTACCACCAGTTTCATAACGTTGTTTCGTTTCAGGAAATTTCCACAAAATGCTTGCTGATGGATAATGCAGTGGTAACAGAGAAATTGCGGAAAAGTTTCATCTCCACCACATAACGCCACCAGACCCTTATCACAACCCACCATAGCTGGAGCGCCATCGGTTGTCAAGCCTACCATTTTCGATATTGGAATTTTCTCAGAAGATATAATTTTTTTTAAAGGAGAAAACAACTCCTGTCTAGTAGTGTGTCCTTTCAGTGGAATAAACTTCAAAAGATCTTCTTTAATCGTAGAATCACTAAAAACCATCCTGACGAACACGGCCATCTGGGCAGTGTCAACGACATCTGTTGATTCATCCAGTTGAAGTGAAAAATAACACAGTTAGCTCTTAACTGTAAAAAAATATCATTGCTCATTACTTCTACACGTCTCATCACTGTATTAGCAGAAAGTTGCATAGATTTTATAGCTGAAACTATCTCGTCTTTATTTCTAAAGTTGGCAAATAACGAATCAGCAGCTTCTAAAAACGCCTGTTTTATCATTTCCCCGTCTTTTGTTTTTTTGTGCAATTATCTGGGACACACGGTACGATGCTTCAGTTGCAGTCTTATTTTTGTCGACTGTTCTTAAAGATATTGATTGTTGTCCAATTAACTGCTTTTTTAACTGTTTCAGTTTCTCCTTTCTGGCGGCAGAATGTAGTGGATATCTGAATACCCCATTTACGCACTGACACAACGGAGAGAAACTTCTCCCTACGAAGCCACTAACACTCAAAAAAACAAAAGAAAACTAAGACCCGTTACCGTGATAGGGAAGGACTTTTCCATTCGCGTTTTTCGCCCGACCCTGTGTTCTGTCTGCTCTGAAATTAGTTTTCATTATTCCCCCAAATTATGTTCTGAGTTTTTTTGTTCGCTTGCAATTGTTCCATTTTTTGTTTTGAAATGGCCTCAATTTTCGTTACCAACTAGTTTGTATACAAAACAATCATTTAAATTTGACCTAGTAAAATGTTTTATATTGTTGCAAATTTTTATGGTTTTGACTTTTAATTATATTTGAAATAAGAAATATATTTCACCGTGTGTTCTGAAAGTTACTGATTTACGTTTTTCTATTTGATATTCGCATTCATTACAATTATTTCACTTTTGACAATGAGATACATATTCAAAATGAAGGTTTACTATTGGGAAGCCCTATATCACCAATTTTGGCGTACCTTTTGATGGATAGTTTAGAAAGAAACAGCTTTGAACGTAATATTTCAAGAAATATCTTATTTTGGTATATATATGTAGATGACATATTAGCTTGTTTTATAGGTAGGAAACGACAATTAGCTGTATTTTTCAATCATATTATTACTTTACACCCAAAAATTAAATGTACATTAGAAGTGTTGAAGAAAATATCTCAATCAATTTTCTTGATAGAAAAATTCAAAGAGTTAATAATGTACTTGATTATGCAATTTACAGAAAACCAACACACACTGATGTGACTATTCCATATAGTACCAATCATGCCATGTCACATAAATTAACAGCATATAATTCAATGAACATGGACATTTTCAGTTCCTATTAACAAATGTAATTTTGATAGGGAAATTAATATAGTTAAACAAATAGCAACATCTTACGGTTATCCATTACATATCATAAACAAATTGATTAATAAAAAAGAGGAAAAAGTGGCATTACAACTAATATTTTCTGAATAAACTAAAGAAATGAATACCATCACATATGCAGGGAATATTTCTAATAATATTTCAAAGATAATATCTTTAAGTAAGTTTAGATCATCAATCCTCATCGATATTCACAACATTTAAAATGGATAAAAATTAACACATTGAAGATTTTTTTTTCGTCTTTTGGCTTTGGGAGGTGGATCCCATTCAGTCACGAATAAACACATTTAAGATTATAAAATTATAATAAACAATGAAAATTTGTGAAATAATGAAGAAAACCATTTGGCATCCAAAATGGAACTAGATTTCTAATACTAAATTTCAATACACAAAATATTACGTAAGAAGGAGTTTTACCCCCCTTCCTCCCAAAATAAGGGTATGTAGAAATTTTTGTAAACCCTTCTCCCCCTTGAGACCCTTGCGTAATTAACGAATGGCCCCTTAAACACCCTAATACATCTGTAAAATGTATATCCATCACACATCTGATCCATCAACTCATTAAAAAACATAAAAATATCTCGTTTCTATAGGTACCACACCCAAGAGAATAAAAGGTAATGAGGAAGTTGACTCCTTAGCCCTAATCAACTTCCACTGATAATTCACCCTTCCTTACAAAATTTCCCCACACCAATCACAAATTCTCTATATAAAAACACATGTACTAAAAAAGGCAATCCAATTGAGAAGACACTGAAACCAAACAAATAATACCCTAAATTAAAACCAAACTTCCACTACCCAATAAAAGGAGAAAATAAGTTATTGTAAACCTTCTAAGAATTGGACATAAGTGCAAAACACATCATCATCATCATTTAACAAAGGAAACCAACCAAACCTTTATTTAAACATGTCAAACTCATTACTGTTTTAAATGATAATTCCACAATATACTGAAAAAAATTGTCAAAATTTTTAAGAAATTTGACAATTGTTTCGATAGTAAATATCATCGTCAGAATAACACAAGTTACATTTCATTTGATGCCTACCTGATGATTATTAATTACTTTTGGCTACACCAAGAAGTGACAACCTTGTCATTGTCTTAATATATGTTAATATAAAAAAGAAGAAGAAGAAATAAAAAAGCATAGATATTATTGGTCCTGTAGGGATATCCTGGATATCTTTTTTCTCATTTAAGATCAGTATAAATGGGCAATGATATAGAAAACCAGGAAAATTATATCTGCTGATCTTTACAATTTAAGTTTAAAAGTGGAGAATTCCCTAGATTTATCTGTTCATTGACGACTTCATATTGTGAGTCTCTTAAGTGTCTTCTATTTTGCAATTCTTCAAGGAAATCCAGCTCTTTTTTCTTAACACAAATATGTAGTACTTCTAGTTCTGTGTTATGTGTCTGTTGTATAAATAGTAATAAGTTATGCAACCAAATATACAAGCATTTTGTGAGTGTGGCTCCACCTGGCGATGCATCACACCAGTATGGTATGTAAGATGCTATGGAAAAAGGTGTAACGAATTGTTCAATAAATCAGTATTTAATAATCCAAGTTATTTACAACCATTCATAAATATTACATAATTAGGAACACAAATAACACAGTGTCAATGAATGATTGGTGTCAAATAGATGTTTTGTATAGTGGGATTTATCTGGTTGTTTTAATATGTATGCTGATAGGTGGTTACAGTATCGTATTTCAAAATTTCTAAGGGTTTGACCCAAATAGACAGCATTACATTCAGGATATTTAAGTTTATATATACCAGACTTCTTTAAATTGGATATTTTTGTTTATACATTTACCAATTTTGTACTCACTTTCAGTTTTGAAAGATAACGTGGTATTTGTTGTTAAATATGTTATCTTCCAAATATTATTAGACATATTTCCTGCATATGTGATGGTTTTATAACTTTTTATTTCTTTACTTTGTTTAGGAAATATTAGTTGTAATGTCAACGAGTTAATAATGTACTTGATTATTCAATTTAGAGATAACCAACACACACTGATGTGACTATTCCATATAGTTCCAATCATCCCATGTCACATAAATTAGCATTATATAATTCAATGATACATAGAGCATTTTCAGTTCCTATGAACAAATGTAATTTTGACAGAGAAATTAATACAATTAAACAAATAGCAACATCTAACGGTTATCCATTACATTTGATAAATAAATTGATTAATAAAAAAGAGGAAAAAGTGGTATCACAACTAATATTTCCTAAACAAACTACAGAAATAAAAAAATATAAAACCATCACATGTGCAGGTATATTTCTAATAATATTTCAAAGATAATATCTTTAGCAAAAAATACAACAATTTATTTTAAAACAGAAAGTGATGTGAGTATAAAATTGTTAAATGTAAAAACAAAAATATTTGCATTAAAGAAGAATGTAATGCTGTCTTTTTGGGTAAATCCCTAATTTTGAAATCCGATACAGTGAACATTTACGAGCATACCGATTAAAACAACCAGATAAATCCCACTACGCAAAACACCTACATGACACCTAACACGAAACTAGAAGTACTACATAGTTGGGATAAGAAACAAGAACTGGATTTCCTTGAAGAATTGGAAATTAGATGACACTTAAGAAACCCACAATATGAAGTCGTCAATGAACAGATAAATCTAGGGAGTTCTCCACTTTTAAATTGTCTTCTTAAGTGATAATTGTAAAGATCAGCGGATATAGTTTTCCTAGTTTTCTATATCATTGCACAGTTATACTTATCTTAAATGGGAAAAAGATATCCAGGATAGCCCCATAGGGCTAATAATATCTAAGCTTTGATATTTGTAATATATCTTCTTTATTTTCCTTTTAACATATATTAAGTCAATTACAATGTAGGTCACTTCTGGGTCTAGCCAAAAATAATTATTAAACATCAGGTAGGCATCAAATGAAATCTAACTTCTGTCATTCTGACGATGATATTTAGTATCGACACAACTGTCAAATTTTTAACATTTTATCAATATGCTGTGAAATTATCTAAAAACAGTTAGTATAATTTAAAACAGTAATATGAGAAGATTCCACAAAGACAGTAAATTTTATAACCATCATCCATGTTTTTTTCCAAATTAATTTCTCTTCAAAATCTACTACGACTTTAGATAAAATTGGATCGTTGTTGGTGTCCCTAAGTTTTTTTATTGAGGACGAAAATTAACTAGAGCTGTTAACAGGATCTCAATTTTTAATTTAAAGAAGACACTCTCGCAGTATTATCACAGTAGCGCTACTTTGCCTCTTCTAAAAAATTTTAATTACGCGCAAAATTCTGTTCTAAAGCCCTTGCAAATTCTCTTTGAGATACTTTTCGATAATAAACATTAAAACTTTTTTTTAATTTATTTTCTTGATAGAATCCATTTCGGATCGTTTCTCAACAAAAGCAAAAGTGGTAATTGGATAAACACTAAAATAATTAAAATTGAAATATACTTAATCTTACATAAGCTAGGCAACTCAATGCAAAGTTCTGCATCTATGTTTGAGATCGTCATTTTTTGCAATTATGAAAATAGTAGTGAAATTTTGATAAATAGTATTTACTTCTAGACTTCGTAATAAATATATATCTCGTTGGAGAGAACAATAAATTAAAGACATAAACTTCTGGGAAACATGTTACAGGATATTCAAGTGAAGAGCACTTATCGGCAAATACTTATGAAAAGTATGTTGATATAAACTTCTGTATTAGACATATTGTACGGATTATTATCCATTTTAATAATCTAATTATTCCTTTCGTATCTAGTTTCTTAAATAAAACACTTTCGTTTCTTAGTGGACTGTATTTTCTAACATAACGTAAAAGTACATTATTGACAAACATTTTTTTGACAGTTTTATTTTTAACCAAACATCTACTTGCCCAACTGGCGGTAATTTGAAGATAAACATCCAATTAAAGAAGAAAATAAATGAACGTTAATAATTCTAAACACATATTTTATCATGAATAATCCAAAAATAATTATTTGTAAAACAAGTGTCACAATGAGCGGTGTGAATAAAAACGAGTACGACGAGTATTTACTTACAAGTAAAGTGTAACGAGTATTTAAACTCCAAGTAAACCGATGTGAATAAAGCGTCGAGTTTACTTGTGACCGTGTACTCGTCTCTCCGAGGGTATACTAGCAAGTATTTACTCGCGAGACAACTGAATTCACAAAAAAAGGCAAGTAAATACTTATAGCGCCACACAGACTACGCATCATTTCCTGTTGTGACTTGTTCTGTTTTCGCCGCTAAACTAACTTGACTCCCCGTCATTACTCACAAGTCAGTTGTCGTTCCCGTTTGTTTTTGTCCTCTTGCAGCTATGGATGAAAGTAGTGTGACTTCCGGTTGTGACCATAGAGCTATTTTTGTAGCGTTATTGAAAGACTTTAGTGTTGTGCTAAATAAATCCATGTTGCCTAAAGTTGCATCTGCTAAAAAGAAGGCATGGGGATGTTTAGCCGACCAGTTTTCGAAAAACGTTGGGAAGCAAACTAATGTTGGACAGTTAAAAAAGCTATTGAACAATATGAAAACCGCAGTCTAGAAAAAACTGATGTCAACGCAACTAGAAATAAACCAATAACATTGTTGTCATGGGAGGCAGACTTCTTAAAAATTTGCGATTCAAACGAGAACCCAGTTTATTGCAAAATACCTGGGGCTTCATGCGTTGGATTGGGAGCAAGTTCTACGTCTGAACTCAATGAGGAGAATGAGAATAGGGAAGACGAAGATGACCCCGTTGACATGCTAGCATCAAACCAGCCCATCACACCAGTGACTTGCATACGTAAGAACGATGCGACGAAGTTGAAAAAAGATAAGAAATTGAAACTCCCAGCTGAAACTGAAGAGACGTCAAAGTTGACAACTGGTGAGCTGCAGCGTTTATTATTACTTAAACAAATTAAGCTAACAAGACTTCAGGCTGAACGTGAACAACTGATGATAACGGATTGAACCTAAGAGCTGCACAACACAGACGAACGGAGTCCGTTGAACAACGCGTTGTGGTTGAAGAAGACGATGTCTTAAAAGAATTTTTGTTGAGATAAATTTATCCTGTTTCCTTTCCTGAAATGAAATGAAATAAGTATATAATATACGTCACGTACACAGTCACGTGACGTACGTCACGTACACAGCTGTACACAGTTTGTCGGGTATGGCATGACCGGTGGAGGACTCATAGGCTGGTGGTATATGACCATTTGCTTTTCCAGCAGGCCATGTTAAAGCTGACATACTGTAGGCCTATGCACACACATGCGCACATGTGATATACTTATTTAAAAATATATATTTTTGTTTTTTTATATATTTTGTATTTTATTTTTTCACATATGCGATTGCAATTGGAGTAAAGGAAATAGGATTAAATTTATTTCCATGTCAAAAATGTGTATTTATATCATCAGATTATTACTAATTTCTAATCGTTTTTACTGACCACGTCGTCTATTTATAACTTCATTCCGATCTTAATTCTATAGAGGTACATTTTCTTAAGCCACACCATTTTCAATTCCGTCTTCCACTTCCCAAGGATCAGTCAAATGTTTTGCTACATTGTGAAGCACTGCACAACTTATTACTAAATTGGGAACATTTTTGACTGCTATTCTAACTTGGCTCGAGAGTATGGGAAAACGACGTTTCATCTGGCCAAAAACTCGTTCAATTATTACTCTTTCCTGAGCATGGGTCGAATTGTAATTCCGCTCACGAGCATCTCTTGGTTCGTCAAAAAGAGTCAGTAACCAAGGAGTAATTCCATATCCGCTATCACCAAGGAGACAAACATCACCATCATATCGGCGCACCACGTCCTGAATTCCACTCACTCGCCAAATCCTGCCATCATGTACACTCTCTGGCCATTGAGCGTCCACACTTGTAATTTTTTCATTAGCGTCACAAGTCATCTGAATGTTTATTGTTGTTTTTCCTTTTCTGTTCACATACTCGTCGCCGAATTCCGAAGGTTTCATAATATGCACGTGAGTGCAATCTATAGCACCAATGACAGTCGGAATGCGAAATTTTGAAGTCCAATCTGCCTTGGCCTGATCCATATCTTCAATAGTGCGTGGAAATTTAATCCAATCTTCAGACTTCGACACTATTTTATCCAATACACTTGAAAATGTTCTGCTGACGGTACTTCTTTCAACCCCCATGTCGTTGGCAACACCACTTTGGAATCCTGGATCACTAACGTATCTCAGAAAAATTTCCATCTTTTTCCGTGCAGTTAATCCTCCACCCCTTGCATCAGTGTTTTCATCAAGAAAGTGCGAAGTGAGAAAATCTACGTTTTCGCTCTCAAACCGTAATAGTCCCTTAGATAGATCGGGACTTATATCACGCCGGTCTCTATAACGTTTCACACCACGCAGGTTCATAAATAACGAACCGCGAAGCGGTGAGTTGTGCAAATCACGACTACTACAGAAAGTAATTGTGGCACAAGTTTTACACAATATTTTTTATTATTCGCTTTTATTTAATTATTTGAATAAAAAAATAGAATTTCATATAATCCCTGTTTTTAAACTAGGAGGAGTGGTTTGAATTTGAGTTGGCAATTCTGTAGATTCCTAATTGGTCAGATCACAGATGGTTCAATTCAGCACTTCTGACTTTTGACATAATATAACCGAATAATTGTGTAAATTGTTAACAAACTTTCATTTAAGCAAAAAGAGGATGATTATTAGTTTAAAAAAGAGCTTCTTCGTATATGTTATTGCGATCTATTTATATTATATCATGAACAGAATTATTTCTGTAATACATCTTCACATAGATATCTGGTAATTTATCCCAGAAATCGAACGTTTTGTATACCTTTTATATTGTTCCTATACAATATAAAAATAAACAATTGACAAATCATTGATAAATAAACGTTAGCGTACTTTATTCATTAATATTTTTAATATATGAATCATTCTAATTTATCTTTAATATAATAATTTGCTAGCTAGAACAACGTTAGACCATTTTATTTTTAATTTGTGTCAAGGTTAGAGTCAAATGTCAAATAAAAATATAACTAAATTCAATAACCAACTGTACACTAAAAATTACTATAACAGTGTTCAAAGAGCTTCATTGTGACACTGTAAACAATGTTATAATGAAGTCTCTTTTATACGCGAATTATAAAAATATATTTGTAATCAGTTAGTGGGTTGAGGTGACAAAAAAGTCCCCTCCTTTTATCAAAGTAAATGTCGTAACAGTTCCTGATATTTTTTTTGTTTTCACCACGACACCATACAATGTTAGGTGTTAGGTGTTATGATTCTAAAATCATAATGTGAAAGTACCCTTAACTCTAATAAATGTCGAGCCTTACGGTTCAAGACGCCCACGTCGCATTCTTTGGAATCACAGCTTCTATTTAAATATGTCTAGAATGGTATCTACCGGGATCGTATTCCGAAATGGGATTCTAGAATCGTAATGTGAAAGAACCCTCAGATCTTTCAATGTTTGATATAAAATTATTAATAATAGTTTGTTAAGAAAGGTACCCTATCTCTTTTACATGCTATCTATCACTAGTAGCCTTGCATAATAATTTAGTATAGAGCATTGGGTAGTTGGTAACTTTTGTTTTATTGGTTGTGGCGGACTTGTTCACGTCACTCTACCTCACTTCACTCTTCACCTTGATGCAACTAGAATGTGGTAAGAACACTGCATCCTGCATCAATTTTCAACCACCTACATAATGATGTTCCCTAACATTCTTTTCTTTTTCATTTTATTTGGCTTATTTATTCGTTACCTCGCTAGAACATTTTCAGATTGTTATAAACGCGATTCCAAAGTAAATGATTATTTTATAAATTTTGTTCTAAAAGAATTTGAACGAAAATCGAAAAAATTTATATATTATTTTATATGAATGATCAATTAAGACGAAATATCTTGGTGGAGGCACTTTGACTCAACATTAACAGTCTCAAATTGTTTTTAATCGAACCTTAACATGATATTAAGCTACAAAGAATGTTCATATAGTTTTATCACGTTGTTAGAGCCGTTATAGATACTGGTTGAGCTCACCACAAGAATACACATTTAAAAAACATTTCCCAGTCATGTTTACGGTTGGTAATGGAATTCGGTTCCACTATCGCAGGTTATTGCTGAAGGTACGCCAAAATGAATTATAAAAAGAAACAGACCTTCGATTTTTGAAATTGCGTTTACTGATTCTATGTAATAAGCTTGACCATTGTAATATATTGATCTGATCTTCGTTGAGATTTTTGTTCAGTTGATTTTGTCAATGTCAAGTTGTTAAAAGTTGAATAAAGCCTATTTCAGTTCAGGTTTATTTACTACAACCATATTTGGAGAATGAGTCCAAACATGTTAAAAATTTTGTTTTCATTATTTGAAATACATCGATGTGGATCATCTCAAAAGGTTTAGTGGGGGTAAGGTAGGTGAATATTTAATAACCGGAAAATTTCTGTCGTACTTTTGTATTATTTAATGGAAAAAAAATATTTATGCAATTTGCTCCAGCAACTGTGCATAAATTGGTGCAATAATTATAATTTAAATAGTTATATTTACAGCATGTGGATGAGATTAATACTTTGAAGGTTTATTTACTACAATTCATTCGACTTTTTTTTGATTCTACATAAGATGGATAAACTACTCAGACCAGAAAGGTTAGAAGTTGAACCAAGCTCTAGTACTGCGGCTCAACAGTATTCGGTCATTCGAGAATTTTATGGAAGCTGTCAATGCCACAGAAAGGATTAAGCAACTGAATATCCTAATTAACTATGTCAGTCCCACTATTTATGGATTTATCAGTGAATGTTCAACCTATGATGAAGCACTCGCAATATTGAAAAAGATCTATGTCAAACCACGCAATGAAATTTTTGCTCGATACTCCCTTGCAACAAGGCGTCAACAAGTTAGTGAGTCTATTGACCAATACTCACAAGTTCTGAAGGAAATGAGCAAAGAATGTAATTTTAAATCTGTATCTGCAGACGAAAACAAAAATGATTACATAAGAGATTCGTTCATCAGTGGTCCCAGTTCTCCTCACATCAGACAACGACTTCTGGAAAATAATACACTAACCTTACAAGATGCTTTCGACAAAGCCAGAGCTCTTGAAATGGCTCATTATCATTCAGAGGCTTATGTATCTTCATATGGATCCTTTAATGCAGCAGCTAATATGAATACAGACAATCGCTCTGAACAAATTCAAGAATGTTCCGATCAACCAACTACTTCCGCAATTTCTTCTAAGTGTTTCTTTTGCGGTTTTGATTATCATTCTCGTGATATGTGTCCAGCTAGAAATTGCAACTGCCATGGATGCGGGAAGAAGGGACATTTTTCAAAAGTCTGTAAATCTCGAGGCAATTCAGCAAAATCCACCAAATACTCAACCAATCCTGGCTACAATTTCAGCTGCATCGCCAGCTTGCCTGTCAAGAGCAATCCTTCAAATTGACGTTAATGGAATTATGACGGATGCGTTGATTGATACAGGAAGTTCGGATAGTTTCATAAATAATAAAATAGTACGAGCAAGAAAAATGAAGATATTTCCTTCCTCATGTAATGTAGCCATGGCCTCTACGTCTAAAGTGTATCAAGTGATCGGATGCTGTATCGTAACCATTAAAATGTTGCAGAATATATACGAAAACTTCAAATTACTGGTACTTGATGATTTGTGTGCAGATATGATAATAGGTCATGATTTACTCAAAGAGCACTCAGGTGTAGAAGTGACTTTTGGTGGACCAAGAGATTCTTTGGCAGTATGTAATCTAGCTTTGGCTAACGTTGATCTATTTCCTCTATTCTTACATTTGACTCCAAATTATAAACCTATCGCAGTGAGATCTCGCCGATACACATCTGATGATTCTAAATTCATTGATAATGAAGTGAAGAGACTATTAGAAGAAAATATTATTGAGCCAAGTAACTCACCGTGGCGTGCACAAGTTTTAGTCACCTCAAGCGAAACTCATGAAAAGCGAATGGTAATTGATTATTCACAAACAATCAATAGGTTTACATTACTTGATGCTTATCCATTACCACGGATAGATGATATTGTTAATCAAATAGCAAAGTACGAAATATTCAGTACAATTGATCTACGCAATGCTTACCGCCAGATTCCCATCAGAGATAACGAAAAAAAGTATACTGCTTTTGAAGCTTGCGGTATACTTTACCAATTCCGTAGAATTCCATTTGGAGTAACTAATGGAGTAGCCTGCTTCCAGAGGACAATCCAAAATATAATCGAAAGTGAGGGTTTGAAATATATGCTTACTTGGATGACGTAACCATTTGTGGATCGAACAAGATGGACCACGATCATAATAACTCTTCATGAATGCTGCAGAGAAGTATAGTTTAACGTTGAACAGGGAGAAATGTATGTTTTCCACTGACAAAATAAGTATTCTTGGCTATACTATTACGGGGAAAACAATTAAACCAGACCCAGAGAGACTCAGACCACATTTGGAACTTCCCGCACCAAATAGTTTATCTTCCCTTCGCCGTATAATGGGAATGTTTGCTCATTCTTCGGAATGGGTGCCTAATTTTTCTGAGAAAATTCAACCACTGGTATAGTGTAAAACATTTCCCATGTCTGAAAATGATATTACAGCATTCGAACTATTGAAGAAAATTATTTCCAGTGCTGCCGTGAAATCTATTGACGAATCCGTTATGTTCACCGTAGAAACTGATGCGTCGGATTTTGCTATTGCTGCCCAACTCTCTCAGAATGGAAGACCTGTAGCGTTCTTTTCAAGAACTCTTTCAAGTACCGAGCAGAGACATTCATCCGTTGAAAAAGAAGCATATGCTATTGTGGAAACCCTCCGGAAATGGAGACATTTCCTTATTGGCCGACATTTTCAGTTGATTACTGATCAAAAATCGGTGTCTTTCATGTTTGATCACAAGGTTTCCAGCAAAATCAAAAACGATGAAATCATGCGGTGGCGCCTAGAACTATCATGTTTCAGATATGATATTATATATAGACCTGGAATCGAAAATACAGTAGCAGACACCTTCTCGAGAATAACTTCATCATTGTTGAATGAAGATAACAGGAAGACTCTTTATAATCTACATAACTCTCTGTGTCATCGTGGAGTTACTCGAATGAACCATTGGATTCGCTGTAAAAAATTTACCTTTCTCTATGGAAGATATTCGAAAACTAACTGCATCATGTCCCATTTGCGCTGAAGTAAAGCCTCGATTCCATAGAAATCGAGGAACTCTAATAAAATCTACATCTCCATTTGAAAGGTTGAATATAGATTTCAAGGGGCCTCTACATTCTTCAACAAATAATAAATATATATTAACTATTGTGGATGAATATTCACGATTTCCTTTCGCTTTTGCTTGTCCAGATATGACCTCTACGACAGTTATAAAATGCCTTCGTCAACTTTTCGTTATTTTTGGTACGCCATCTTATGTACATTCTGACCGAGGAACTTGTTTCATATCTCAGGAACTAAAAGGATTTCTAGGATCACTTGGTATAGCTTCAAGTCATACAACAGCTTACAATCCCCAAGGAAACGGCCAATGTGAGCGTTATAATGGTATTATATGGAGAACAATTCAACTTTCGTTGAAATCACAGAGACTCAGGATCGATCAGTGGGAATCAGTGTTACAAGAAGCTCTTCATGCAATAAGATCTTTGTTATATACAGCAACCATTTGCACTCCACACGAGAGGATGTTCAGTTATCCTCGACGATCCTCTAATGGTACTACAGTTCCAACATGGCTTTCTGTTCCTGGTCCGGTATATCTTAGAAAACATGTAAGAACCAACAAGTACGAACCATTGGTGGAAGAAGTTCAACTAATCGAAGCAAACCCTGATTATGCACATGTACGCTTTTTGAATGGTAAAGAAACCACTGTTTCAACCCGTCATTTAGCTCCTCAAGGAGATATGACCTTGTTGAGTGAATCAACTTCAAATCTACATCAAGAAAACTCAAATACAACCTCGAATGGTAATACCCATCTAGTTTTGATGGAGAAGCGAAAATCCAATCTTCCACAGGAGACAGCTGAAATTAGTCAAGTAGAGATGCTGTTGGACGACCAGTTCGAATTAGGAATTCTCCGAAGTAATTGGAGGACTTCGTGATAAACTGAGGGGGGATGAATGTAATATATTCATCTGATCTTCGTTGAGATTTTTGTTCAGTTGATTTTGTCAATATCAAGTTGTTAAAAGTCGAATAAAGCCTATTTCAGTTCGGGTTTATTTACTACAACCATATTTGGAGAATGAGTCCAAACATGTTAAAAATTTTGTTTTCATTATTTGAAATACATCGATGTGGATCATCTCAAAAGGTTTAGTGGGGGTAAGGTAGGTGAATATTTAATAACCGGGAAATTTCTGTCGTACTTTTGTATTATTTAATGGAAAAAAAATATTTATGCAATTTGCTCCAGCAACTGTGCATAAATTGGTGCAATAATTATAATTTAAATAGTTATATTTACAGCATGTGGATGAGATTAATACTTTGAAGGTACATAATTAAGTTTCCGATATTACAGAAGTCTCCAAGCAGTTCCATAAGATTAGTGCTCAAATTACATACATTTCTCTCATTACTGTATTTAGGGCACTCAATAAGAACATGTTCAACACTGGCACTTGACACACGCTACATATTGGGGCATCTTCTTCCTTCAGCAGATATTGATGTGTATATCTCGTCCTATTCTAAGAAGTGATAATATCACTTGGTGTCTACGCGTAATACTGAGGTTCTTTCACGGAGAAATAACTGGCTTTATTTGTTTGAGCTTAGCTTCGGATCTACTCCACAATTTTTGCCACAAATCTCTTGTTGATTTTTTAAACATATCCTTTAGGTCACTGTAACGAATTAATTGTTTATTTACTATAGTGGGATTATTCAGGTTAGCTTCTTTGGCTGCTTGGTCGGCTGTTTGATTACCTCTAATTTGTGTATATGAAGGGACCCACATAAAGGTGATAATTTTGCTTTTCATTGAATTAATATTTTCTTTGATGTTCGTTACAATCGCCGGTTTGACTTATTCTTTGAAGGATACTCAACGAGTCTGTTATTATGAGAATTTTTTTTGATGGGAGTGCTTGCAGAACTCTCTTGCCTTAAAAACTGCATACAGCTCTCCTGCGTACACGCTCCACGCCTGTGGTAAAACAAAATATTGCGTCTCGTATGCAGGAACCAAAGCAGCCGACGTCGTATCTTGAGACTTAGAAGCATCAGTGTAAATGTGTGTATAATCTTCAAATTGTGAGGATATTCGTAGAAATTCCCAATTCCCAATTCTTATCAGTACATGAGAAGATTCTCGTTGGGTGTAGGAAGTTAGAGAGATATTACAGTTAGGAGGTTTTAGTAACCAGGGCGGGTATTACCCTCAACCTTTGGGAAGTTCACATCTATTTCACTGCCGATCATATTGATGCGTTGGTAGAAAAGGGGAGTCAAATGTGGTTTTTGAAGAAATGTACTTCTGAAGCGATTGAAAAATACAATGTGGTAGACTGGGTTTTTTGGGTTAAAAAGTACTTTAGAGGCATATGATAGGCTTAGAAATCTTATTCTGCGTTTCCAGGAACCATAGAAGTCGATTATTGAGAGAAAGTAATAAGGTGTCTTGCACTGATCATTCTATTCTTAATAGTAATTGCTCCTGTTGATGAAGAAATTCATCGACTATATTTGCATTGTTCAGATACATACATATTCTGTTGTGTGATATTCGAGAACAGAATAGAATATTTTTTGGTTTGACTAAAGGTCCTGTGGCTAATATATATCCATGAAGTTTTATGTCCTCGATGAAGGTAAATACGATTGCTTGAGATTTTGACGGAAATTTCAGCGTGGTTGGTTGGCTTACGACAGATGAGTAGTTTCTGGTTTGGTTCTGCTTGGTAGTTTGTGAATTGGTATGGTTTTCGGTATGGGCTCCCATTATTTCAGATGTTTGGTAAATCTGAATTCGGCCTTGTATCTATTTGCAATAAAGATAAGTGGAACCTTAATTGCTTGATAAACTACAAAATTAATGGCTAGTTTCTGTAGATACTACGAATATTTCACTTTGTTATGGATTAAGTTCAAATATGATAATGGGATTCGACTTACAGAAAATAAACTTCTTTGAATCGTAGTTTGCACTAACTTGAAGGTAACTATACACTTTAATTTTTTACCACAAAAATACTTAATTTGATCTGGAGCTGGAATTTTCAACTAGTAGCTGCATATCGGTCAGAACCGACTCTCTGTCGTACTTTCTTTGTTGACAAATGTCGCGTTTAGATACTGGGTGACGCAGTTTTTCATATCAGGCCAATAATATTTTGATTTTGAAACTTTGACAGTTTCGTAAACTCCTATGTGGCATATTTTAGTTTCGTGGTGATACTGCATAATCTGTTTGCATTCTTCAGCGTTTTCTACATATCCGACAAATTTTCTTGAAATTACTAATTCGAATGCGTGATTTTAAACGTTTTTTGAAATTTAGTAATTAGTATTGATTTGGTTCCGAATTCAATGATATGTATAATAT
Organism: Galeruca laticollis; assembly: GCA_963921935.1. Classification (NCBI taxonomy): domain Eukaryota; kingdom Metazoa; phylum Arthropoda; class Insecta; order Coleoptera; family Chrysomelidae; genus Galeruca; species Galeruca laticollis. The sequence goes on along the minus strand of OY998185.1, from coordinate 21,549,336 downwards.
AGAGTTTTTTCGGGTCTATGAAATTTTTGAATACGTGTATGAGTTCTTTTTCGAATTCATTTGTAAAATTAACTGAAATACGCGTTCTAGTATCAAATGGGGTTTCCTTAAAACATATTTTGTTTCATTATTAGTTGATTGTTTTAGGAGTTGGTTATCTTTTCGCTGTATGGTATGCTTAATATAGGGTTTTCTTGAGCTGAATGTACAGTTTCGTCACCGTCCGTTTCGCTATGTGTTTTGTTATTAGAATTTGGTGCAATTCTGGCGAAATAAAATTTCTGGGATTAGTGGATATAAAATAGTTATTTGGTTGATTAGGCTTAAAAGTGTTTCTCGACTTTCCTAACATTGGTTCTGGAACTTCACCAGTAGTGCAAAAATATTTTTTGATTGCCCAAATATTTGTCTATTGGTTGGGTAATTTCTAGTCATTTGTCGAGGTTGAATTGGAATTGGTATTTGTAAATATTTATTTTGTTCATATCATTTGAGTTTTTACTGATGGTTATAATTATTTGGTATTTGTCTATTGTAATTTTCTGAATTTATTGTGAATTTTGTATTACTTTTAAATTTGAAATTTTTTTGATAGTAATTAAAATTGTCTTCTTCTACAATAAATTTAATAGCATCTTCGACCGAAGCTGGATTCTTAAGTCTAATTGTATGTTGCCGCAAACCGGTTAAATGTTAAATGTAATAAGCGTTTTCAAAGCCATCTGGTCGTATCGTCTACGATATATGTCTTTCGTATTAACAAGCATTTCTGTTACTGAAAAACTATTAATTCTTTGAACCAGGTGACTTGTAGTCTTCTAGCAAAATTTAATGTTGATTCGTTTTTAAGAGTATGGGCCATTAAGAGGTCCTGCTTTAAACATTCTAGTGATGTCTAATCCCCAAAACATTGTTCTAATGCGTCTTTTAATGAATTCCAATTATCTAGTTCTGTTTTACAACCAACTAAAAGATTAGTCCTTCCTACTAATTTAGAACTGCAAGTAAAATATAATTATTAATAACTACATTACTATATGTATCTATAATAAATTGGCAAATTTCTATAGTTGCCTTCATAAGGTAAAATTGAATCTACTGATAATTTCAACATTTGAATGTTAATTTGATCATTATTATTAGCCATATTATTATAACTAAAATTTTCTCCAAAATTATTGAAACTTGAAATCAATTTTTCAACATTTGTATTAGAGTCCTTCATTAATAAATCGACAACTATATATGTATATATTTTCTATTAACAACTGTACTATAATTAAAAAATACATTATATTTTCAACCGGAAAATATTTTACCTATCTTAAAATTAGGAGTAGGAAAACTCGGTACTTACTAGCACTTCTTGGAGCTCTCCCTACATGATCCTGTTTGCCCCTGAATGGTGTAGGTTGTCGTCAAATAGTTGAAACTCACGTTTGGTCTTTTCGCAGAACCGGTCTCGATGTCATGACTTCTCGAAAATACCGAACAACGACTATATCCTACTGACTGCGCCAGTTAAAATATTTTGTTTACGAAATATATTTTCAAAAAGTTTAATTTCAATTTAAAAAACAACTTCATTGCCTCAGAGCTACAAACAGAATGAATGAAAAATGTAAGAAAAGGACAAAGTTAGTTTATAATTAACTGCTGACAATTTGATATGATGCGATATATGATATGATAAATGATATGATAGTATGTATTATAAGATAGGTAAATTGACTTCATATAACTCCTCCCTCCTTAAGACAGAACAACGCCGTTAAAGAGGTTGTTTTGTTGGGGTTGGTGGTTAGTGGTTAGCTTCTCTCTACATTTTCTTCAGTTTTGAATACCTCTAGAGTACGTTAGTGACGGCAGCTAGTATTAGGAGTGATCGAAGGACGGGAATATTCCATACTGAGGGATGTGTTTCTGGATTTTGTAGTGGCTTCGTTAATTCAGCTTGTAGTTTCAAATCTTCAATGAATTGAAGATCGATTGCTTCTAACTTGGTGGGTACTTCTGTGGATTTTTCTGTTTTTGTGAGTTCCCATTCGAAATTTGGAAGTTTATCGCTATTATTTCTTGGATGTTATTGAATGTAGAAATTTCGGTCCTGATTTCACATCCTGTGGGAATTTTGAATAGAGTATTTTGTTTGACCAATAGTATCCGTCTCTTGTTACAGTTCAATTCAGTCTTAATCGGCACACTTGAAGGTAGGGCTAGGGCAAACTGGTCGTTAAATATTTCGATCAGCTTGCTCGACAGGTGGGTTTTTCCGCATTCAATATTATACATGATATGATAAATGACATGATACTATTATAGGATAGGAAAATTGACTACATAACTTGCCTAAGTCTGAAAACTGCATTGATCAAATTAGTGAGTTTCACAATACTTTTTCTTGGTAGCTGTTTTAATATTGCTCCTGTGGTAAGATCCTATCCAGGCGCTTTTTTTGGATTGAGTTTTGTTTTTATTTCATCGACTCCTCTGAGAGTAACCAATTTGTTTTTTTCAACGGATTGTCTTCCTTCAAGAAGGTTCTCTGTAGCTAGTTCATTAGGTTGGAATATGCTTTCAAGATGTTCTGCATATTATTTTTTGTCTAGCCTCTCCCTGCTTTCCGAATTGATAGGATTTTGATGATTGACCTTTTTTTAAGTATTCTCCCTTTCCAGAGTGAGTATTATGTATTTTTGTCGTCTGTAAGTTCGTGCAGGTATGAGCAAAGTTTTTCGTTTTTTATTTTTTGTATCTCCCTTTTTAATTATTGGGCGGGTCTATTAGATACAGTTTTGCCCTTGCCTCTTTTTTCTCCGATTTATTCACAAATTTTTCTTGGATAATTGTTTCTTTCACTGTGTGATTTCAGGCTGTTTGTTGGGCATCGCCACACACTTCTCCATTTCATGTTCCAGTTATTGTATTGTTTTTAATTGAGCTCTATTGTATTTTCTATTTGTTGTCTAAAACGTTTCCAATTTGTTGTTTTCTTTGTTAAAATTGGATTATTATTCTTTCTAATCATAGTTTCATGATGATGCAATAAATCAATAGAATCCAGCAGATCTTTAATTAAAGTTAATAATAGAAATATTAAAAATTTGTTCAAGTTAAACAACTTGAAAGCCTGATACCTACCTAACTAATACACATATTTTTCACTTGGAAAACAGTAATCTTTAAATGATTACACGAATCAGTATTTGAAAAAGGTCAAAGTTGTTACTGCAACTGGCAAATCATACTGAACTGACTTGTATAGTGAAAATTATACACAGTATTAAAAAAATGCGACTTTTTCAGCGGTCAACGTAATTCAGAAACAATAGTTATTTATTATACAAGGGAAAAAAGTATTAGATTTTAGCTCGAGGTTATGTTGTCGGGAGACAACAAACCGAGAGCTAAAATCTAATATTTTTCCCGTTTATAATACACAATTTTTGTCTGTGACAGGAAAATCGACGATTTAATAGTGAAAGAACATATTATTACAATATATTAAAGTCAGAATGTTATCGATATGAAATTTGAATTTTTAAACTAATAAGCTGTTGTAGTTATAGCGACAATTAGACCTGCGTTGCTAAGGAAAACTTCAAAGTAATCAAATATATGTCAATTTAATTCTGTCATTTTATTCAAAAATGGCGAACTCAGTGATTGTTTAGTAGTTATTTTGGAAAATATAAAGTTAAAAAATGTCTGATTCCGAGTTTTCTCTGACTCTTGATATAAAGGAAATGTAACTTATGTTCAATAAAATATTCTAAAATCAAATATCTTCCTTTATCTATATGTATATATATCCGTAAAGTACTCACTTTTTTCCCGTGGGAAAAAAAGTAATTTCATGAAAAGTTGTATTTTGTTACCTGTCAACAGAGATAAAATGTCAAATTTTTTTCCTGTCACAGAAAAAATAATATTTTACCTACGTATATGTTTCGTTGACTTGGAGAATCTGCAGTTGTTCCTACCTTCCATCATCAGTGGAACAACCTGCTTATCTCTATTTGAACAATCTTTATAGCTGAATCTCATTTATGATTCATGTTAAAATATCTACTTTTTCGTACTGTATTAAAACAATTCATACAAAAGGGATATGTTAAATGTTTATTCTATATATGTTTAGCTTTCTAGGCCGAGGTAACGATAAATGTGTGAGAATTGCTTTGTGCATGCTTTGTTTCCTTTTTTTTCTATTTCTCCATACATGCTACATATTTAAATCACAACTTCGTTATATCAGGCACCACACATCCTATAAAGCTTATTTTTATAATGTTCATTCTATTTATAATTCGCTAAATTATATTACCAATCATTTGGATATCGTCCATTAAGAAAATGTGGAGATTTCATTATTATTTATTAATCGTTGTTTTAATTTTATCTGTGGAATAATAAAATGTCTAATCATTACTTATGAATCAAGTTTCATGGAACGGATCACTTTCACAGCTACTTTGAGATGACTCAAATTTTTCTTCGTTGGTTCTAAATTGTTGTGATTTTTTCTTGAACCAATCAAAACTGTAAATTAATTCACAGGGTGTTTGTAATTAAAAGTGTAAGTACGGTACAATATTTTGTTTAATTACTACTACCTTAACTTAAATGGAACATCATGTATTTAATTGCTACAATAAAGTGGAAAACCAATTTCTTTTTAAATTGCTATGCCTAAATCCTAGTTTCAGACTTATTTGCATTAGTTTATCTAAATTAATAAATTTCTTCGATTGGGAAAATACATTTTCATTCATTAAAGTAAGCTGATAGAAAACTGTACAAATCAATAAAATAGAAAAAATGTTCAAAATGGTGCTCCAAGTAAGGTAGGACCAATACTTTTAAGATACTTTACGATTACTTTAAACCTAAGCGAGCTTAGATTAGATTTTAACTGGGTTACAATGCACTGAAACCTAAGGTTTATTGTGCCCCCCTATCAGACCTGTTCCCGCTACTACTACAGCTCGCCTTCCAGTTCCAGGGTTCTAATGAACTCTGATATTTGGAACGGCTTCAACGAGGTTATATCTTCATTCTTACAAGTTTCTTGTCCGAAGCATTTCTTGCGTTGGCTTGCAATGGCGAGGCATTCTAGAACTAGGTGATCCGGAGTTTCGTCCTCCTCCCCACAGAATCTACACTCGTCAGTTTCTGCTAGACCTATTTTCATTAGGTGCTTCCTAAGGCGGTAGTGTCCTCTAAGAAAGCCCGTGAGGAGATGTAGCTTATTTTTACTGGGGTCCAAATATTTTTTGGATCCTAGCAGTGTCAAAGTTCCGCAGGAACTTTTTGGAATGTTCCAACCCGGGAAGGCACCGCCAGAGTGCTTCTCTTTCGGTTTCCTCCTTCTTCCGAAACTCATTCTCATAGGAGCATTTTCCTACACCACAGAAAGGCTCCGGGCCAATAAAGGGCGTTTGTGCTCCTTTCTTGGCAAGTATATTGGCCTCTTCATTTCCCGTGGTTCCCGAGTGGCCATGAACCTAAAGCGACCCTGTTATTCTTGCCTAATTCATCAAGTTTTCTTCGGCACTCCCATGCCAACTTTGAGTCAATGACATGGGAGCTCAATGCTTTGATAGCTGCTTGACTATCAGAATGGATCGATATGTCACATTTCTGATAGTTTCTTTCTAGGTTCATTTCCACGCATCTTTCAATCGCAAGTATTTCTGCCTGAAAGACGCTCGGGAAGGAACCTAACGATAGTATCTAGTGCCAGGCCCAGATACTCCAGCGCCTGCTCCAGTGGTGGTTTTTGAACCATCCGTATACCATCTAATGGTGTTTTCTTTGAGAGTGGTGTATTTCCTTTCCCTTCGTTATGAAATTTTTTTCTATACTTACTTTCTTGATCATTACGCTGATAAGATGTATTTTGTTAGAGAGAACCTGGCTCCCTGATTTTTAATACTCTCATTGCCTGAACCTTCCTTATATATTCTAAGAATTGCCTCTTGGGCAGATTTTTCTATCACCAGATGTAGAGGTGTGAGATCTGTAATGATCTCAAGTGCCTTAGTTGGACACGTTCTCATAGCTCCAGTGATGCACACACAGGCAAGCCTTTGAACTCTGTCGAGGGTCGTCCTCAAGCTGTTCTGACTTGCTTTTGTATGCCAAACTATTGCCCCATACGTAATTGCTGGTCCCACAATCATGGCGTACATCCATCGCAGTATTCTTGGGTTACAGCCCCACGTCTTACCAGCTAGATATCTGCACCTCATCAAAGCTCTTATTGCTTTACTAGCAGTTATTTCAACATGCTTATTCCACAGAAGCTTACTGTCTAGGGTTATCCCTAGATATTCAACCTGATTTCCATTCTATGATTTCCCCGTTTAATGATATGGGTTTCATAGCTGGTGTTCTTTTCCGGGTAAATGGAATTACTATGGTCTTGTTTGGGTTAATGTTTGGCCCCACTGATAAGCACCATAAATCAGACAAGGTGCTCTCGAACATGCCTCTGACTATTAGAATTGTGTCATCAGTATAGCCCATACATTCGAAGCCAAGCTCCGTTAGTCTGTAGAGCTACTTATCTACTACGAGGCTCCATAGAAGGAGATACATCACTCCCCCTTGAGGTGTCCCCCGAGTGACTTTAACTGAACTGGTTTGATTCCTCACCTGTGTCTCAGCTATTCTCGTCCTTAACAACTCATACATCCATTTACTTCTCGCCTTTTTAGTGCTTCTTTGACAGACACATGAGTTGTGTTGTCAAAGGCCCCAGATATATCCTGGAATGCGCACATTCCGATTTCTTTGTTATTCAGAGTTCTCTGAATGACTTCGGTCAGCTGATACAGAGCCGTCTCAGTTTATCGACCCGCTCTGTAGGCATGCTGACATTTATGAAGTGGTACATTCTCCAGATTCACTGGTCTTATGTAGTTATCCCCTACTTTCTTCATCGTTTTGAGTAGGAACGATGTTAGACAGATGGGTCTAAAAGATCGAAGATCAGTCCCATCTTTTTTCCCTATTTTTGGTATGGAGGTTACCCTCGCCCTTCTCCATTTTCTAGGTATTAAACCCACTGCTAGACTGTTTCTTGTAATTTTCAGCAGGCGAGGAAGAACCTCCTCTATCCCATGCTGCAGGAGTGCTGGAAATATTCCATCCACTCCTGGTGATTTATATGGTTGAAAGGTACTAATTGCCAATTCGAACCGTTGTCTGGTAAATATTTTCTTGGCAATGCTCCAATCTTCCTTGCGGGATTTTTTGTTGTAATTCATTGCTATTTCAGTGCTTGATGCTGGTTCACTACCTGGAAAGTGGGTTCTAAGAAGATGAATCTATCGTTCCTCTTCACCTTCCTCGTATGATCCATCTGGCTTTTTCAGCGACATTGTGGGGTTAGTTCCCCCATATGCCACGACCTTTTGTAGTCTGGCCGCTGTGTGAGTGGAAGTGATCTTCTCGCAAAAGGCTTGAAAATTAGGCCTTTTAGACTTCCTAATCTCTTTTTTGTACAGAGTAAGCTTCTCAGTGTACCTCTGCCAATTACCGTCACGTTTGGCTCACTGATCTGTTCGACTCTTTGTGATTCACAGCAGTCACTTCGACTTGTTCCAAATTGTCCTCCAGATTGGTCTTGTAAAGAGACCAATCAGTATTTCTAGGATTTCGGATTATAGGAATCGAGGTGGTATTTCCCTCTATCCTAAATTCACTGATCCTATGGTCGGAAAGTGATGGCTGGCTCATAACCCTCCAATCTTTTACATTTTTCCTAGAAGCAACATTAACAATTGTTACGTCCAGGACCTCTTCTTTTGCTCTCGTGACAAAGGTGGGGGTTGTCACCACATTTAAGGTCTCAAGGTTATTTGATAAGAGATAATCTAATAAAGAATCACCTTTTGCGTTGTTATTAGTGCTTCCCCACACGTTGGCATCACAACTAATTATAATTGACAGCCGTCTGCTATTGCAGTGTATCACTAGCTCTTGTACTTTTTATGGCGGTGTCATCGGCCCGTCTCCAGCGAAGTAGGCAATCACGATGTCTCGGTCGATACCCCCATTGTTGAGGTGAACCATGATTGGGACAAGGTCCCTTGACACGTATTCTGAAATACACATATATTGTATGTTATTTCTTATGATTACACAGGCACGCGGAGATAATTGCCTTTGATCATAAATCAATTTGGAATCCTTGCATGCCAAACCTTCGATTTGGCCTTCTTTGTTAATCTATGGTTCAGCACTATATCCAGTTGTAGTCTAGCGGACAACCTTGTAATCACGGCTGAAGCTCCCTTCGCGTGATGCAGGTTAATCTGAGCTACATTAGTGAACTTGAAGGTGAATTATTATGGATGAAAGATGCCGAGTTACTCAGCCTCTATACATCCTCCTCCTTTCTCTCTCCCTGACTCTCCTCAACCACCATGGCAATATCTTCCTCGGAGTTCGAGCAGGTTTCTTTATCTCGAGTCAACTCTCGACCCCCAGGCGGCTCCGCCCAGTTTCCCGGGATGCAGAGGCGATATCCACATCCCCAGTCACTCCAGCAGAGCCGGAGGAGATCTCGGGCTAACCCAAGGTCAAGCTTTCGCCTTTTTTCCTTTTTCCAGAGGTTACGGATGTGGAGGGTATCTCCATGTCCATTGGATCCTCCGCGGGGCTCTTTTTCTTTCCCAGCCCCGAGGTAGGGACACGCCCAAAACGGAAGTTTAGCGCGTAACCTCCTGCCTTCGGAGCCTCCCCAGATTGGTGATCGATCCCAATCATGAGGATAGTTCCCTGTCCCTCTTTTTAGAGTTTAGGATCTTCTAAGCCCCAGTAGTGAGGTTGGAGTTCTGAACCTCGACAAGTTGGAGGATCTTCTCCAATTTCATGTCGTGGCTTCTTGGGAAGAACACCGTTATGGTGACCGGCTTTGGGATGTCGTCTCCACTCCGAGCCACCAATTTGGGTCCTTCTCAAGAGTTCAATTTCGGCGCTGACCTCATGAGTCAGTCTGCCGATTCTTCTGACCCACAGTCCACCAGTATCATTCCACAACGGAAATGGATATCTGAGAAGTTGATTCCCTTCTCTTTGCTCTGGCACAGCTCTTCCACCAAAGTGTCTTCCAGTGTGGAGAGCTGCTCTGCTTTCAGGATGACCCCAGGATAATTTTTGGGCATTATTCCGACCCTAAAAGCTTTCTCTGTTTTGGCAGCTGCTGCGTAACCAGTGGCTTGCCCGGTCACCGTGGCAGCTGTTTTTGGTTGCTTTGCTTAGAGGTCGTTGCGGAGGAGTAATATTCGCCGGGCCTCTTTCAAGCTTTGTCTTCCCCGTTGGTGGTTCCTTCGGGGGGGTTGGGCGCTGAATAACTTGCTTTCTGGCCTCTTCAGGGGATATTCCCTGATAGGTCGTTGCGGAGGAGTAATATTCGCCGGGCCTCTTCTAAGCTTTGTCTTCCCCGTTGGTGGTTCCTTCGGGGGGGTTGGGCGCTGAATAACCTGCTTCCTGGCCTCTTCAGGGGATATTCCCTGATTGAGGAGTATTTTCGCACCCCTGCTCCACTGAGACCTTTTCTCAGTGGGTCGTCTATGCCGCCCGGTTATCCCAGTTTTGGGAGGTCGAACGGCATACGACCTTTGTGCCGTTTGCCCTTTTTTCCCTCTGTGAGGTGCCCGGATGAAGAGGTGGAGGTTACCTCCAGTACTTTTCCGGTAGAAATTTTACATTCTCTGTCTATAAATGGTCCCTCGAGAAGCTAGGGTCATTACGGTCCGCCGCTGCAGAGCCCCGCATGCAGAGGTAAAGGGTTCAATACAATCGAGTTCCCCCCGGTGCTCCAAAGTCGAAACTAGTAAGGACTATTCTTCCGTATAGCCACGCGTTCTTCGGCCTGGTTTTCCACCTTGACTTTAGGTTTTTAATGACGTTGTCTCCTCTTGGTCCGGGCATTAAAGCCAATATTTATCCCCCCCCTCCCACTGGTCCGCGAGACTTGACCACAGACGACTAGGAGGTATAACAGGTGATTTGGAGGTGAGGTCGAAATTTCACCCGGCATCGTAACCCTGTGTGCAATCCCTTAGCCACGATACTAAAGCTGGGACAGGTAAAATTTGTCAGCGGCAGGGTATTCGAGCGATGCCAGTTGAGATTTTAGACACAACGAGCCCCCAGGTATTTCCCCGCAGATCACCTCCTCATATAAAATCATCTCAGAGGCCCTTCTCCTATCCGCCACCTGGAGACGCGCCGGTTTGGTGCTTCACCCCCTCCACATCAATAAATATACCGACGAACAGCGACGAACTACGTACATATCTACTGATGTGGACCCAGTAGTACGAGCTTATAACAGTATCGAATATTTTTTATGGAAAATAAGTTTATACTTTATCAGAACGAATACCATTTGCAATGAGATTTGTACAAGAGGACAAACAGTCACACAATTCGTAGTAGCTCTTCGAACACTGACAGGAAATTGTAATGTTTGCGAAAATCTGAAAGAACGTGTACGTAATCAACTAGTAATTGGGAATCAAAACACAATATGGCAATAAGAAATCATCAGGCAACATTCTGATAATCAGCAACACTAGAAACAGTTACAAGCAACAGCAACAATCATTTTTACAAACACAAGGCTTAGCTTCGCTATCAAATAACAATGAGAATCACACTTCCAGATTAAAAAACGAAAACACTATCAACAAAAACTTAAATTAACACTTAACCCTAAAAAATATGTTTATCTTGTGGCAGCACAAGACATAACAACATCAAACAATGCCCAGCAAGATGGAAACAATGTTCCTTGTTTAGGTTTCTCAACCATTTATCAAAAGTATGTTAGTTAGAAGAAAAGCTGAAGTTGAAGCAAAGCAACGGCAATCACATTACATCAGAGATAACGAGCATGATGACTTGAACTATACTAGCAAAACCAGTCAAACTTCAACAGATTTATCAGATATTAATTATGTACGTAAGGTGAGCAAATGTTCTTTTCCAAAATAACTATTAAATTGAAATGTTACATGATCCCGGTTCTGTACTTTCAATTATAGGAAAAACATTGCTGGAAAATATTGGAAAACCAACACTTTCACCAATGGAGAATTTTTGCGTTTATACGGATATTGAAATGAAGACCCTTGGTTGTTTTTAATAGAACAGTGGCAGCTTTCAACACACAGAAGAAACTATCAGTTTATATCACAAATATTAACGACATCCCTCTGTTTGGGTTTAATTGGTGACTTGCTTTTAAACTTTCTTTGCTGCCGGGATCAAGAGTATGTAACGTACGAGAATCTAATACTAAAATTAAAACAAAGAGTACTGAAAAACAATGTATAGACCAACATAACATTCAACAAATTAACAATACGAATAATAGAAATATAATAACATATTCGACAGATATCAAACTTAAAACGTTATTGCAAAATTACAAAGACTTATTTAGTGCAGTTAAACGCCATATGATACAAATACATATAAAACCAAACGCAATATGAATAACTTTTCGTCCGAGACCAGTTCCTATCGCTTTACAGAATAGCGTCTGAGCTCAACAGACTTTTTCAGGAATGTGTTCTGGAGCCAGTTAACATGTCTACAGTTCCCATCCAATGGGCAACTCTAATTGTTGTAGCACTAAAATCCAATGGAAACAAAAGATTGTGTGGAGTCTTTTCAGTTTTAATGAATTCACAAGTCTTTAAAGATGACTACTCGATTCCAATAATAGAAGATTTATAATCAAAGTTAAATGGTGACAAGTCTTCTTCATCTTCTACTTGTTTGACATCTAGATGACCTGTTGATTCCGAGCTTGCATTTAACGATGTTATAGTTGTAGTGTAACCAAGCGGGTTCAAGAATGGTAATAGGGCAAACACTGTGTATGAGAGAGATAGTCGTAATCTGTGACGTCAATATGACTGAAATGTTGTGACGTCATTGTTATAGTGTGACTTAAGTTTTGTGACGTAAGCATTGAATATATTTACCTGAATAAAAATTTTTCGTTCCAACGGAGATTCGAACTCTCGATCTGCATGGTCAAATTTATCAATTCAGCGACTATACCATCTACTCTATTAGATCACTTCACACTTGACGTCGAGGAAAGTATATAACCAACATGAACAGATGATGCGCAGTCGTTAGAGCATTTTTTAATAGGGCTTTATTTTGCGCACACACATCAGTTTGGATACAGAGTGTAGTCATAAAGATGTCATATATACAGAATGTACCAAAAAAAGATAAGGGCGTTATAAAATATGCCATACAGGTAGCAATAAAGATACAGTATTTTTTGTGTACAAAAAAGATGACATATATACAGGGTGTAGTAATAAAGGTATACCATTTTTTAATGCACAGTCGTTATTTTGGGTAAACGACAGACATCAGTTGGATGGGCATAAAATGGACATGCGCAATAGTTGCAGAAGTGCTTTTTTTATAATAAATTATTGTGAGATGTGTTTGTATCACAATGTCATCAGAAGAGTGTAGACGTAAATTGGAGGAATTTACTAAAAGTACTCGAATTGAAAAATATATTTCATTTTATGAAAGTAAGAATAAAGTGATAAAGCAATTGGAGCTAATGTGCTTGTGGGATAACAAAATTTGACAACTGCCGCATGCACAGTATCCCTTATACACAATTAAACCTACTACAAAAATGAATAACACAATGGATGAGACGACGATGACCACCATCAAGGATGATATAAATAATTTATTTGCAATGACATGTGTAATTTTGGCAACAGTATTTATTTTAATATTGAAAATTGTACAAAGAAAGATTAATTCTTCATGTTAAATAAACATAAATGAGTATACAATGTCTTTCAATAAAACTCAATTTTTCCAAATATTATTCATTTAAGCAAAAATAAATTACAATGGTATTATACTTAAAAACCAGTATCGTATTCGTTCTATATTAATTTGTGTTCAATTGAAAGCCCCATCGGCATGTTAAGCATTTTTGAAACATTCCATGGCGGAGGGCGTTCCATCAAACTTGCAGACATCAACTATCAACGTAGAAATACCATATTCTACACATTTCTTTTGTAAAAATTCATATTTCTGATTACCGCGAATGTAGATACATTCAACATTAGGCATTATACTTTTCAAAATCTCATCCAATTTTGAATATTCAACGTCACCCGAAGAATACTTTTCCATGGATATGACGTTCCAAAAACTTATTGTTTTTTGATCTTGATTGTTTAGTAAATGAAATGGTAGTGACGGCGTAAATATGTAGTGTCTATGTTTAAATCCGATTTCGATCGACAGTTCCTTAGTATGGAATGTATCATTGATAATGAAGCCTTGAATGTTAATGAATGCTATTCTCATCGTAGTTTATTTGTAAATGTCGCACAACTTGACTGAGTATTATATGATCGTTTTGATAATGTCCGTCAGCGGGTAATACTCCAATAGACAGTCATGTATGATTATACAATATGCTCTAGTATTTGCAGGAAATCCTACATCTGTTTCAATTTCCACTTTTATATCAACAGTCGATGCTCTAATTCCCTCCTCTTGTTTGGAACAGTCTATTACAAATAGAGCACGATCTTTGAATGATCCATGTTCCAATGTTGAATGTACTATACATGAATTAGTATAGCATCTATAGAATGATGCGTAATTATGATAGGCAAGAGTATAGTCGTTCTTTCCGAAATCCATTTTTAACCTAACCAAAATTCTCTATTCAAAGCCAACCTTACGTTATTGGTGTTCAAGTGATCAAATTGCGAAGGATCGTTTGTCTTCTTGTTTCGTCTATCCATTTGGAAGCAGACGATAATATATCGAGGTCTTTCAACAGACGAACTCGTTTTAACTGACCAAATCTCAGTTTTAGCGTCTTTCATCAACGTAGGCAATACACGAAGTTCCCATTTTCTGAACGGGATGAATATTGGTCGATTACTTCTTATTTGCTCCATCATACGTAATTTTATTTCATCGTTAGAATAGACTTTCAATGCCATGCTATCTATAACAATGCTACACCCTGTATGGCATATTTTCTAACGTCCTTATTTTTTTTCGTACATTCTGTATATATGACATCTTTATGACTACACTCTGTATCCAAACTGATGTGTGTGCGCAAAATAATGCCCTATTAAAAATGCTCTAACGACTGCGCATCATCTGTTCATGTTGGTTATATACTTTCCTCGACGTCAAATGTGTAGTGATCTAATAGAGTAGATGGTATAGTCGCTGAATTGACAAATTTGACCATGCAGATCGAGAGTTCGAATCTCCGCTGGAACGAATTTTTTTTATTTATTTGAGTATATTCAATGCTTACGTCACAAAAATTAAGTCACACTATAACATTTCAGTCATAGTGACGTCACAGATTACGACTATCTCCCTCATACACACTGCCCTATCTATTACGTCACGACTATCTCTCTCATACACACTGTTTGCCCTATTACCATTCTTGAACCCGCTTTGTTACACTACCATGTTCCAACAAGCGACTCTGGTGATGTTGCGTTTAGATTCCCATTTTCGTTTTTTCCTTGTCATAGCATTGGTCGTCTTCGTGGTTATCCGTCCTGTTTCCAAAGCAGTGTATGACTTGTATGATTTTTTCATTCGGATAGGTAGATGGCCTAACCCAAAAACCCTCCTCTTTGCTAGTCTTGGGACCTAAACAAACTAAAGAAATAAAAAATTACAAAACGATCACATATGCTGGTAATATTTCTAATAATATTTCAAATATAGTATCTTTAGCAACAAATACAACAATTTCTATTAAAACAGAAAGTAATATGAGTACAAAATTGTTAAATGTGAAAACAAAAACATCGTCATTAAAAAACTCTGGTATATATAAACTTAAATATCCAGAATGTGATGCTGTCTATTTGGGTCAATCCCTTGGAAATTTTGAAATTAGACAAATATCTTCTTGTGATAAGAAACAATAACTGAATTACCTTGAAGAGTTTGAAATTAGAAGATACTTAAGAGTCCCACAATATGAAGTCATCAATGAACACATAAATCTAAGGAATTCTCCACTTTTAAACTATCTTCTTAAGTGATAATTGTAGAGATCTGCAGTTATAGTTTTCCTGGTTTCTTTTATAATTGTAAAGTTATACTGATCTTAAATGGAAAAAGGATATCCAGGATATCCCCATAGAGCTAATAATATCTAAGCTTCATTATTTGTAAAATCTCTTTTCCATAATCACAAGGCATGTCATTCTTGGTCTAGCTAAAAATAATTATTAAACATCAGGTCATTCTGCCATTCTGATGACGATATTTTGTAACGTCAGTCCCTCAGCAACACAATAGGGTCCCGAATGGAAACACATTTTCAAGGCTATTTAGACGATAATCACCACACGAAATAAAGTTTATCAGTGGCTATCAGTTTCCATCCAATTTTTTTTTCTAAAAAATCACTTGAAAAAAACTTTTTTTAATTTCTTTAATAACAAAAATGTCATCATTCTGAACAAAAAATGGATTTCTCGTATTAAAATACTAGGCACTGCATAAATTTTTCCATACATTTACTTACTGTAAAACAACATTTACAATTTTTTGGTCATGACCGCAAAATTTTTGAAAAGTTTTTAACATTTCTCCATAAAAAAATTCTATAATTACGAAACTATGTTATATATCAATTCCGTGCTTACATCATTCGATAGAAGAAATATGCATCTCAATTTCTTGCTCTATTTGAATTCCAACATTTTATATTTGTAGAGAGTATATGGGATTAAAGCTGGATTAGAAATGTTTGTGAAAAATTACCTTAAAAAAATTTCTAGTAACTACGTCCATGCAATGGAAAGACTGAAATTGGTGAAAATCGAAATAAGGAGTGGTCATACGATTATGAAAAAATACAGCTAGTTCCCATCAATAATGCAAACCGAGTTATAAAACATCAAAGTTACACTTTTTTTTAAATTCCGAAACAAGATTGAAAATCCCAAAACAAATATTTTGATTCCGATGAAATTTTATGATACGAGGATACCAGATTTTACGAAATCGCGTTTTTGAGTTATCGTTTTGACAGACCGACCGACATTTTCTTAAAATTGGCTTTTTGGAGCCAGAAACATATGAAACGTCAAAATCACTCTGTTACAATACTTCCCCTATACAGTGCTATTCGAAAGTCCTCTCCCCCCTCGTATCTTTTGAACGGCTACACTTACATTAATAAAATTTGGAGGGTGAAAATAAAGTGTCGTAAACTCCTCTACGAATAGTAACAGGTGGCGTAATAGTAATAGATAACGTCACAGTGCCACTCTGGCCAATAATTTTAAATAGGACCTTATGGCAAGTTATATCTGGTTTGAAAGGCATTGACATTGGCTACATAGCCATATTAATTTTGTCAGGGTTTAAATTAATTTTGACGGATAAATTAAATAAATACCAAAATTATTGAAATTATTTTTTAAAATTTAATTAATCAAATATTAACAATGGATTCTTATAGCAAGTGTTCCAAATGTACTCCGTCCACTCCCTGACAGTAATACATCCTATTAGTAAACTCTTGTCGTACTCGTTCGAATGTGTCAGCTGAAATAGCATTGCATTCTTCAGTAATTCATTCTTTCAAAACGCCAATGCTATCTAGTGCCGTAGTATTAGCCTTAGATTTCAAGTACCCCCATAGAAAAAAATCTAATGGTGTCAGATCTGGTGACCGAGGTGGCCATTCTATAGGACCTCGCCGGCCGATCCATCTACCTCCATATTCTTCATCCAGGTAACGTCTTACTGCACCATAATAATGTGCAGGAGCACCATCTTGTTGAAATGTTATTTCCAGTTTGCCGAATTCATCTTGATTATCTTCCAGAATTTCAAGAATTAACTGCTCAATTGCATTTTGTAACATCTCCAGATACACTTCACCGCTTAAATTTGAATTTAGGAAAAGAGGACCAACTATGTGGTTTCCAAAAATCCCTGCCCAAACATTGACTTTTTCTGGAAATTGGGTATGTTGTTCACGAAAGGTACGAGGATTTGTGTCACTCCAATACCTTACATTTTGTGTATTCACATTTCCATTGAGGCAAAAAGTACTTTCGTCACTAAAACAAATTGTTTTTGTGTAATGTGGGTTTTGACTAATTTTATTTGTCATACATTCACAGAATTCGAGTCTTCTGTCGGGGTCGTCATCCGAAAGGTGGTGCACCATTTTTAACTTGTATGGATGGAATTTATTTTTAGCCAACACTCTCTGTACTGTACTTTCACTTACTTCACAGATAGACGCAACTTTAGTTGAAGAGGAAGTGGGGTTTACTACCATTTCAGCAACTATATCAATTTTGTTATCATCACTAAATGTTGGTCGACTACATCGTTTGGCATCTTGAACACTACCTGTTGCTTCAAACTTGTGAAGAAGCTCTCTCAAATAAGTTCTCGAGATATGGCGATCTGAGTATCTCTCATTAAATAAACGTTCCGCCTCATGGAGATTCTTTCTAGATTCACCAATTATTAAGATAGCTGCTACTTTTTCGGCTTGAGTACGTACCATTTTGCTTATGTAAACTCTTAAACGTCTCGTTAAACAATAATAAAATTAAATATTTAAGCTATTTAGAAAAACTTTGCAAAGCAACAAATACTATTAAATTGAAAACGTAAATTTTTTTTGACAACTAACCAGAGGCGGACTGAAAAATCTTCAATATTTGAATGTGAAATGATAATTTTGCTATTTATTTAATTTGTCCGTCAAAATTAATTTAAACCCAAACAAAATTAATATGGCTATGTAGCCAATGTCAATGCCTTTCAAACGAGATATCACTTGCCATAAGGTCCTATTTAAAATTATTGGCCAGAGTGGCACTGTGACGTCATCTATTAGTATTACGTCACCTGTTACCATTCGTAGAGAAGTTTACAACACTTTATTTTCACCCTCCAAATTCTATTAATGTAAGTGTAGCCGTTTAAAATATACGAGGGGGGGAGGGGACTTTTGAATAGCACTGTATATAAATGGAAACGCCGCATGTGTAGTCCAGGAAAATCAGACCTAAAATGATCATTTTGCGTCATTTTCGAGGTAACGGCTGATACTTGGTAAAAAGTTAGTAAAAATGGTGTACAAAAAAACTTAACTTATGCAACCTCTCAAATCGGATCGGAACATTGTTTATGTTTCGATTTACACTCATTTTCCATGCATTTTGTAGATTTTTCAGGTATACCTTTTTTCTCGTGCATAGTACAGACAAAAAGTCAAATACTTTTTTTTCCTTCTTTTAAAGACCTACAATTCTAGACCTTACACGTAAAAATTGGGTCAAAAGTTATTGCCAAATAAACAACTGATAACGTTATTGTTAATAAATAAAAATATAATGAGCATTTTTTACACTAACACTTCCACATCACGCTAATCTATTCTCACTCATTAAAAAATGATACTCACGGAAGATGGAGTCTGTAAGTTCAATAGTTTATGAATTATGGCCTTATAAACAAGCTATGCTACCTCGCGCCAATTTTTTCACGGTTAGATTTCATAATAAGACATCGATGCCCATCATTGTTTTTAAAAAAATACATTTTTGCAACAACGCGAATTTTTTTTCATATTTGGATTAGTTGCATAATTAATTTGACACTATATTCGCCGATTTTTGTCGAGAATTAAGTACGCACATAGGAGGGGCATGGAAAGAGCTTTAATTGAAAAAAAATACGTTGAGATTTTTTGAGAAACGACTGAGTTACGGACAATCGAAGTCGGAGGCCTGTCAGTCAACAATTTATGCGAGTATCGAAAAACAAAAAATATCCCTAAAATTTTTAGTCAATGTACTTTTATTGTACAAAATAGCGAGACGTCGCGTAAATTGCAACCCAATCAAAAATTTTTTCGAAAGTCAGCAGCGGGCGGATATTTCGGCTGGCTACTGCGTGGCAGCGGAGTGGGTGGAACGCCTAGCTTTTCATTCTATCATCGTCCGTATTTTGTGTTGGCAGTCGTACGGTGAATCTCAGAGAGTGTAGTCGAGCTAAAGTTTTGTTTTTCGATACTCGCATAAATTGTTGACTGACAGGCCTCTGACTTCGATTATCCGTAACTCAGTCGTTTGTCAATATATCCTAACGTATTTTTTTTCAATTAAAGCTCTTTCCATGCCCCTCCTATGTGCCTACTTAATTCTTGACAAAAATCGGCGGATATAGTGTCAAATTAATTATGCAACTAATCCAAATATGAAAATAAATTCGCGTTGTTGCAAAAATGTATTTTTTCATAAAACAATGATGGGTATCGATGTCTTATTATGAAATCTAACAGTGAAAAAATTGGCGCGAGGTCTCATAGCTTATAGAACTCAGCAAGTAAATTTTTAGTTAATTTGTTTATAAGGCCATAATTCATAAACTATTGAACTTACAGACTCCATATTTCGTGATTATCATTTTTAATGAGTGAGAATAGATAAGCGTGATGTGGAAGTGTTAGTGTAGAAAATGCTCATTATATTTTTATTTATTAACAATAACTTTATCAATTGTTTATTTGCCAATAACTTCTGACCCAATCAATTTTTTTACGTGTAAGGTTTAGAATTGCAGGTCTTTAAAAGAAGAAAAAAAAAGTATTTAACTTTTTGTCTGTACTTTGCACGAGAAAAAAGATATACCTGAAAAATCTACAAAAGGCATGAAAAATGAGTGTACATCGAATCATAAACAATGTTCCGGTCCGATTTGAGAGGTCGCATAAGTTAAGTTTTGTTGTACACCATTTTTACTAACTTTTTATCAAGTATCAGCCGTTAACTCGAAAATGACGCTTATATACCCAGATTTCCTGGACTAGTGGGTGTAGTCTGAAATGATTATTTAACGGAAAGAAACCCCAAAATTTTACATAAAATGGTTTTAACTCAACGATTTATCTTAAATTATTTTTAATTTTGAAATAAATAAAAAATCATGCAAAATGAATCAATTCGCAGTTCACTAATTCATTCTACAAACCCGATACAATTTTTTTCGAAACTAAAAACCACAATAATAATCAATGAAAGAATTTGGTTCAAATAATTTATTCAAGATTCGTGACAAAAATCGAAGCAACCGCAGAAATAGTAATTAATGAATCCAATACTCATGAATTTACTTCTCTGAATTTATAAATAGACCAGTGTCGATACTTTTGAAAATGGTCAAAAGTGAAAAAAAATAATAGTAAGATGAAATCCATTGGAAAAGGAAGAGAATATAACATTCATGATGGGAAAAATAATTTACGGGAGTTAAATTTAATAAAAAAATAAACTTTTTAAAAAGATTTATTCAAACTTTATGATTAATTACAGTTGGTGATACAGTTATGACTGACTTCTTTTTTAATTAACAAAAATAAGGAAAATGTTATATAATGCTGAATACAGAAGAAAAAATATATGATAAGAAAATTATAACAATTGTGTTTGCTGATTAAAGTTAAAAATTATAAATCTAATAATGTCGGAAACGTCCTGTCAGCAATTTAACAATAACTTTATATGAGTTTAATAAGATGTCTCCATATGATTCGAGCGATTTGATGTCGGGAAGTGGAAGGGGGTGGGTTTTTAAAGGCAAAAACCGGTTTATCTCGATTTACGGCAAAACTACACGTCCTATGAGAAAGGAATTGAATGGCAAAGTAGTAGGTAATAAAAAGATCTACAATTTTTGTATTAACACTTTATCCTATAACCTTAAAACTTATTTTTCGGGCGCTTTTTCTTTGAGAAAGTATAGCTTTTTCGGCCTAGAGTGAGAGTGAAATACGTTGTTGTTATTGTATGTAATTTAATTAACTTTATTACAGAAAATAATTGCATCAGTCACATTTTTTAGATGACATCCCTTTTTAAATCCTATGTTTTTTGCAATATTTATGTTTTATGGATTTGTAATTTTTTTGTTTATCAATGTATTATGGAAACTCACGTTTTTCAAATAATTAAAGTGTAAATTTTAATAAATAGCTCAAAATCGTAAATAATTATTAAAAAAAAATCGGATTCGAGTTTTTTCCGTTTATTTGCATTTTTGAAGAACATTTACCATGTAATGTATATTTTTTATACCATCAGAAAGTAGAGATTTCAACAAACAAAAAGCTCTCCGACAAAAAGCAGATATTTTGACGTGAGAATTTTCTACTGAAAATTAGGGTGCTTTTTCGATACTAAGTCAAAATAATGTCAAAAAATAAATATTTTAAATAAAAAAATTACTGTGTGGTTGTGACATAAATATTGGTAAGTTTTCACCAAATTTCCTGAAAAAATAAATTTATTTTTAAAAGATATAAATAAAGAACCAAAAACTAGGTTATTTGAATTTTTCTCATGAATTTTAAGGTTATATGAAAAAATTTAATACAAAAGTTGTAGATCTTTTTATTACCTACAACTTTGATATGTAACTTTTTTTCATAGGACTTGTAGTTTTGCCGGAAATCGAGATGAATTGTTTTTTACCCTTAGAAACTACCCCTTCCACTTCCCGACCTCAGATCGCCCGTAAATTATTCTTTCTTCCTTTTTATTATATTCTCTTCTTTTTCCATTCTACTACTTTTTTTGTCTCAAAAATTATCTAGTCTAAAATTTAATTCGCTTACTAAAACGGCTACATCAGTCAATGTAAAAATGTAGACAATAGATATAGACTACACTCAAATTTATATGTTTAACAAAAATTTTGAAAGTCGGAATGCAAGAATCAAATATCGACCAGAGATGAGAAATAATTTTTGCTTCTTGTATTCAACAGAAAAAAGTTACTGCGAGAATTATTTTTTGAATACAAAAAGCACATTAGTATTTTCTTAAGATTTTAATTTGTTGCTGTAAGGGAGTTTTGATTTGTTTTGAAATATTGAACAGAGTGGATTTGAATATTTATTTTAGAAACAATATACAGAATGTCTATTGTAGCAATATGAAATATTGTTACACTTTTTCTACAAATATTCTTGGATAGATTATAGTAGAAAACAACTTAGGCATTTTATTATTCTGCATGATGTTTTCATTTTTTTTATTTACAGAAAAATGCATTGGCTTGTTTTTATTTTGAAATTTTTGGATTTGTGTTTCCATTAAAAATTAGCGACGTCAATTAACGTGAACAATTGATTTTTAGGTAGAAGTATAATCGTGAAGAAAGGAGAAGGATCTCAAGTGAAGGAATCCACAGACAGTTCCACAACTTTAGAAGACGACGATATCAAAGGTAAATCTTCAACTTACAAAAAATGCCTCTTAATTTTTTGCTGTTATAAATTAATGCACCTTAAAAATATTTGTTGTGAAAACGAATGTGTTTGTTTATTAACATATATTTAACATCTGGAATAAAAACACAGTAAAAAAATCTTGTAGAAAAGAAACACAAATATATTTAATTTCAGTATGTTAAAAAAAGTTTCTTTATGTTTATATCCAAGATTTTTTTCTTATAAAATGAGCATTGGCTCTACTAGGATTATCCAACAAACTAAGAAACCTGGATGATGAGAACAAACCAAGTAGCTACTCTACCCCGTCAATCCGTAGTTTGTATCAGTTTCAGCTTTTACTTAGACGACAATAATTTGTTAACTTTCTAGGATATGCAATTTTTTTCAGAAGTGAGGAAACTTCAAATGTATTGAATTTGGAGTTTTCAAAGATTCATTAAGGAAGACAATCGACCGTATCTTTAACTTAGGGACAACATTTTTGTAACAAAACCGGTCTAATAATGGCAGCTTATTCAGGAGAAGAAATGGAAAAGGGTCTATATCTGTACTATCGTAGCCTGGTCACAAGTTAACCAAGCCTCGGGACCCATCCAAAAACTTCTTAGTAGTCTTGGGACACTCTAAACTCTGGTACCAGCCAACAAAATCGGAGCAGTTGAACTTAGACTGAACAGTCTAAACCTGGACACTACTAAACAAGCTTCTGCCACCAAACACAATCTATAGTTTTAGAACCACAAGGTTCAACAGCTCTGATTTAGTTGACTCTTGCTAGAGTTTGTTGGTTACGGAGGCCCAAGCTGTGGTTATACAGTCATAGACCTACTTATAAACAAACCGCTTGTAACAGTTGTCGTAAAGTCGAAATAAAAACTCAAAATAAATAATATCTAAATAAGAAGTTTATCTTTTCAAATTGACAATACATTTTGAAGATTTTTTTATGTTGATTGCCGATTGATGCTGATTGAGATAAAGCCGATCGTAAGCTTTAATGAATTACCTTTTATAAAAAATAATTCATTCTTGGATGTTTAGCAAGCAGCTGGCATGTAATTTTTCACAAATCGTCAGAGATTGTCGTCTAAGAAAACATTATGGAAACTATTGAGAAATGGAAATATAAAAGACACCGCCCTTCTCTAATGGCAAAGTGGCTTACCGTCAAATGTAATGAATTTTGAATATGATGTTGTACGCGACTTGTTGACCAAAAGTGTCTATGGGACCAATTCAATCCTATGACTAGCTTTTAAAATACAGGGTGTTAAAGTTGAGAAATCCATATTTTTTGAAACTACGTAACTTGATTAAAAAGAAAAAAATAAGCAGTTTTAGTTCATTGTAGCATTAATATGTCCTAGTCTAGCGCAAACGTACATATATATAGTTCAAAATGTAAACATATACAGGGTGGTTCTCAGTTACATCAGGGGGAGTTTTTGAAATTCTGGGAGAATGTGATATGGAATGAAAACATGGTCAAAAATAAAAACTTACATAATGTTGACTGTTCTGACATTATATAAACCTATTTTACATGATATGTATACAGGGTGATAGTCAATTCATCCACAGAAAGGCGTTTCTTAAAAAATAAAAAATTACACTCTCTATATTAGGGAATTTGTTATTATTATTTATTGCGCATTTAATAACTAGAGAACAATAGTTTTTATGGAATACAGGGTGATAGAAACATCTAATTCGTTTTTGATGCAGCAATAATTAAAGAAATATTCCCTTTTCAGAATCACCCTATATTTTTCAATTCGATGTCAAAATATACGATACATTTATTTTTGTAATTAGCTTTAAGCAGTTAATAACTTCATATAATTTCAATATGATGCGTTTTTGAGGTTCCAATATATGTATATAATGAACCATATTAAATATCAGATATATCCATTCATGTATAATAATTTCCATTTGTGAGTACAAAAATCGTGGTTTACTACCGGTCATGGAGCTAGTATCTATCGGTTAAATAGGAAGAAACAGAAATGCAAGTGGACAATAATTTTTATTTAATACTTTCAATGTGTACAGTAGTTTGTTTTGGATTTGGTATCTTCTGAAAGCATTACTTCAGTAAATGGTAAATAGTTTTTTATAAAATATCTGGACCCATTTTAATATTTTCAGGTAGAATTCTGTCATGTGCATCATCAATATAATTTAATAGTTTGATTGATGGAAACTTAACATGTTCTTGATGCCTGGCAAAAACAAGAAACCATATAACACTTGCTACATGAGCACATGTTTCTAGGGTTCTAGTTCCTGACCTGCAAGTACAGAAACATCCGAAGATTAATTGCTCTTCATCGTCCTCATTAGGATCTCTATAAACTACCGACAGCATATGTTCAGTATCATTTCTAAATCTAGACACATCTAATTTGTTTTTGATGCAGCAATAATTAAAGAAATATTCCCTTTTCAGAATCTTCCTATATTTTTCAATTCGATCCTTCAAAATGTACGATCTATTTATTTTTATAATTAGCTTTAAGCAATTATTAACTGCATATAATTTCATAATTTTAGTATGATGCGTTATTGAGATTCCAATATATGTATGTAGTGAATCATATTAAATATCAGACATATCCATTCATGTACGAGTATAATAACCATTTGTGAATTATAATATTTGAAATCCCCTTCCGATACTCTGAACTGTTCAATTGCGATTTGCTCGAAAACGATTGAGAATATCGTGTTTGAACAAGAGTACCAATATTACGTAGAAATGATGTTTCGTCATATTTTCTAATAAAAATCACTAAAAAGTTTCGTCAAAAAGTTACCAGTCAATTTCATCATCAGAAATCCTTGACGAGGCTCCCCCTGTAACAAAATATCAAATAATACATAAAATAATATTGCTAGTATAAAATTATGCCTCTGTGCTGATTTTTATAACAATCGATAAATATACAGTGAAATTATTAGCAAAAAACGAAAAAAAATTCAACTTTAACGCCCTTTATCTTTTTTCACAGCAATATTTTATTGAGGTTATTTAGTCCTATCGCCATATTTTGGTCCAAACAATCTAACCTTAGCCTATGTCCCAATAGTTATGAATCAACCTGTATATTGGAATCTCAAAAACGGATCATACTAAAATTATGAAATCATACGAAGGTATTAATTGCTTACAGTTAATGACAAAAATAAATAGATCGTACATTTTGACGGATCGAATTCAAAAATATAGGGTGATTCTGAAAAATGAATATAATATCTTTAATTGTTGCTGCATCAAAAAAAGTATTGTTGTCTAGGTATTTATTTATCACTCCATAAGCAATATTATTAACAAATTCCTCAATATACAGGGTGTATTTTTTTAAAGAAACGTTTTTCTGTGGATGGATTAGCAATCACGCTGTGTTCTTATAATATGGAATGGGTTTATATGTCAAAACAGTAAAGTAACTTTATTTTTGACCATTTTCCATTCCATACCAGAATCTCTTAATTTTGTACTATTCCAAACAAGTGTGCTGTGGAAACAAATAAAGTGCGTTAAAAATGTCATCCTCATTGTTATTGTCAATTTAACATTAATTGTTATGTTGAGTATTATAATATGGCTTTTGCAAATAGAATGCACGTTTGTGACCACTTTTATTTTCCAAGATAAACTGCTCGTTCATTTCGCGATGATAACATAGATTTTCTTCAAATTGCCGGTAACAGTAGGCAATCAGCTGGATTTCCTGTCGTCGATATTTTTGACAACACACGGATATGTACTAATTGTAATATTTCTATAGCAAATGAACAGAGAAATATAGAAAATAATAATAATTACCTACGGTTAAATGTTTTATCACCTGCTACAAGCCGTCCCTGCATAATATGTGAATCAAGAGTAAACCTTCAACGAGTAACTTCAAAGTATACAGTTGACATTTTTGTTGCGTGTAACATATATGTACCCGATTTTTTAAGAATTTGTAGCCATCATTTGGATGATCGTGGTTTTTTATTGCCCCAATTACAAGAGGGTTTGAATTTTATAAATAAACCTTACACAATGACAAATATGTTTCTTCAAGGATTAAGAGATATGGCCCATGAAAATCGCCAAGTCAGAAACTGGGAGGATATGAACAGTTTTAGTGACGAGGAGTTCAAATCCCTAACCTCGCTTTCCAGAAATAATTTTTTGGAATCGTATGAATTTTGTGACTCGATTGAGCATGGTGGAAATATGAGAAATATTAATAAAAAAGATTTATTGACCTTCCTAATTAAACTAAGACATGGTGTTTCAGATGATTTTTTGAAAATACTTGCCAACTACGGTTCCAGGCCAACAACTAGCAGAATAATTACAATTGTAAGAACTTCCTTGCAACATAGGTTTGTACCAAACCACATAGGGTTGGATTCAATTACAAGGGAGGATTAAATCAACAACCATGTATCTCCATATAATAATCAACTGTACAATCCCACTCCTGATATTCCTAAAGCTATAGCATACATAGACTGCACCTATAATGAAATAGAACAAAGCAGCAGTTCTCGAACACTGCGACAGTCTTATTGCTTTCACAAAAATAAACATTTACTGAAACCTGAAATTATATGTGCTGCTAACAGATATATTTTAGCCATTAATGGACCATATTTTTCTGATTCAAAGAACAATTATGCATCTATTTTGGATTATGAATTCGCAAACAACGTCAGCGGAATGCGAACTTGGTATTCTGAAGGTGAGTGGTGATATTAGATAGGGGATACAGAGACTCTATTCCGTTGTTAGAATAACTAGCTCTACACTATCATATGCCACCATTTTTACCTAGAAAACGAACACAGTTAACAACGTTCGAAGCGAATACGACTCGCTTGATAACAAATACGCGCTGGATAGTAGAGGTCAGAAATGGACATTTAAAATCCATTTTCAAATTTTTTTCTGGACGAATTAGCGTAAGTCACGCAGCAAAACTGCGGGAGTTTTATTCTATTGCTGGCGCCTTACCTAATAAATTCCATCCTTTAATAGCAATACCTGGAACAGTGGAGTTAGCAAATCAAATGTTAACTCATTCTGAAGATGTAAATATAATTCAGGCGCAAGTAGAACAAGAAAATCTTGGGGGACGACATGGTCAATGGACTCGATTAGATCACAGGCATGTACCAATATTTCCACATTTATCACAAGAATATTTAAAAAATTTAACAGGTCCATATTATGTTCATCTTGCCAGTTCTTATATCCAGGATAAATTACAAAGAGAGGAAGATTATATTTTACAGATCGATGAATACGTGGAAGAAACGAACTTTTCAAGATTCCGGCTATATTCTAGATTTAGAAATAATATTACACATATGCTGTGGGTAGTTTATAGAGATCCTAATGATGACGATGAAGAGCAATTAATCTTGGGATATTTCTGTACTTGCAGGTCAGGAACTAGAACCCTAGGAACATGTAGCAAGTGTTATATAGTTCCTTGGTTTTGTCAGGTATCAAGAACATGTTAAGTTTCCATCAATCAAACTATTAAATTATATTGATGATGCACATGACAGAATTCTACCTGAAAATATTGAAATGGGTCCAGATATTTTATAAAAATTGTTTACCATTTACTAAAATAATGCTTTTAGAAGATACCAAATCGATAACAAACTACTGTACACATTAAAAGTATTGAATAAATATTTTTATCCACTTGCATTTCTGTTTCTTCCTATTTAATCGATAGATACTAGCTCCATGGCCGATAGTAAACTACGATTTTTGTACTCACAAATGGAAATTATTATACATGAATGGATATGTCTGATATTTAATATGGTCCACTATATACATATATTGGAATCTCAAGAACGCATCATACTAAAATCATGAAATTTTATGAAGTTATTATTTGCTTGAAGCTAATTACAAAAATAAATAGATCGTACATTTTGACTGATCGAATTAAAAAATATAGGGTGAATCTGAAAAGGGAATATTTATTTAATTATTGCTGCATCAACAACGAATTAGATGTTTCTATCACCCTGTATTCGATAAAAACTATTGTTCTCTAGTTATTAAATGCATAATCAATATTTATAACAAATTCCCTAATATAGAAAGTGTAATTTTTTATTTTTTTTTGAAACGCCTTTCTGTGGATGAATTAACAATCACCCTGTATACATATAATGTGAAATGGGTTTATATAATGTCAGAACAGTAAACAGTATGGAAGTTTTCATTTTTGACCATGTTTTTATTCCATATCACATTCTCCCAGAATTTCAAAAACTCCCCCTGATGTAACTGAGAACCACCCTGTATATGTTTACATTTTGAACTATTTATGTATACGTTCGCGTTAGACTAGGACATATTAATGCTACAATCAACTAAAAATGCCTATTTTTTTCTTTTTAATCAAGTTACGTAGTTTAAAAAAATATGGATTTCTCGACTTTAACACCCTGTATTTTAAAAACTAGTCATAGGATTGAATTGGTACCATGGACACTTTTGGTCAACAAGTCGAGTACAACATCATATTCAAAATTTATTACATTTGACGGAACGCCACTTGGCCATTAGAAAAAGGCGGGGTCCAAATAATTTTGGATATATATAAGGTGTCTGTTTAAGTTGGTATTATTCACAAAAATGTGGAAGAACCTTAGACATTTTTTCAGAAATAATATTTAGTCTAGTTCGACAAGTTGGTTGATAATAGAGATAAAGCTCGTGAAAGTACGTGCGAAAGCTTATTCGGTTCGAAATTATGTGTAAAAAAATGTATTGAAACCGTTTGTTTGTTTATCAGGATATGAATAATTGCAAAAGTTGTAAACAAATAACGATGAAAGGAAAGGTATTTATTTTTTAGTGAATATTTCAAAAACTATAAACTTTTCGAAAAATCCTTTCAATAAGATCCCTTAATAAAGGTTTAAAAAACTATTTTGTATTAAAAAAAGACATTATGTTGAGAAAAAATTTTCCCCGCAATAAATTGTGTATGAACAAATTAACTACTTTAATATTTTTTGGAATATTATTGACAACTTCGCTGTCTTGAATTATTATTATTTAAAAATGTAATAGTTTATAATCGTTTTTTATATATCGTGCGCCATAAGGGAATTTTTTTATTAAGATGTTTAAAAAAACTAAATTATCTGATATAGTGTATGCATGTCTTGGAGTCAAAAAACGTACGAATTTTTTTTGGAAAATCGAACCGTATACAGGGTAGGAGCGAATATTTGATTTTCATTCAAGAATGAAGAATGTTTTTTTCAAATACGTAATAATGTTAGTGAATATACACACGTTAAGCTGAATCCTTGATAAAAATTAAAAATGGTTAAATATTCAATTTTTTTATAGAAAGCGTACCTTCAAAACCAAAGAAGTAATGTTTAGACAGTAAGTGCGGTGCGTTTTTACCGAACCAACTCTACTTGTCACACTTGTCCCGGTAAACGGGATGCTTCGGCAGTTGAGTTTATCAAGTGATAGTGTCATGTCGCAATTATTAATAACTATTTGAAGCGGAAGGGTTGTGGCGAAAGCAGATAGATCGTGAATATTGAATTCACCCTTTCAATTTAGAACAAGAATGTCAAAACATGTTTGTTTTTTATGAGACAATTCATACGAACGATGTAAACTTTTTTGGATATACCCGAATGTCCAGAATTCATTCGATGAACAACTTGTAATCCTATGACCCCAATTTTCATACAGTTTTGATCCGAATATACTTTTAATTTATTTCACACAATGCAGGTTCACATAGACGCACTAGATTAATAAATCTATATTAATCATGAAATTTACTGTCTTAACCCTTACTTTGTGGGATCTACTCATATTATTATTTAAATAAAACTAACTGTTTCAAGATAATTCCACAATATATTGAAAAAATGGTAAGAATTCTATTTGGCAATTGTTTCGTTATTGTTATAATCGCCAGAATGACAGAAGTTACATTTCACGTGATGTCTACCTGGAACATACCGAATAAATTCAGTAGCGGCTTGCCACCAGCTTTACAAAAACTTGAGATTCTTATCTCACAAACGCTCCTTCACAGGATTTTCATATTTATGAGAATCTCCTCTTCATAGAGAAATTTTGTTTATGAAAATAGCTTTTAACTAATATCTGGGGCCTTTGACACACAAAGAAGAACTAAAAAGGCGAGGAGTAAATGAAGCCATTGTAAAATGGATGTATGAGTTGTTGACGACGAGGATAGCTGAGACACAGGTGGGGAATCAAACCACCTCAGTTAAAGCCACTCGGGGGATGCCTCAAGGGGGAGTGATATCTTCCCTTCTATGGGGCCTCGTAGTAGATGAGTTGCTCTACAGACTAACGGAGCTTGGCTTCGAATGTATGGGCTATGCTGATGATATAGTTCTAATAGTCAGAGGCCAGTTCGAGAGCACGTTGTGTGATTTATCACAAAAGGTCCTCAGAGTCATTGAGCAATGGTGCTTGTCAGTGGGGCTAAACATTAACCTGAACAAGACTATAGTAATTCCATTTACCCGGAAAAGAACACTTCCAGCCATGAAACCCATATCCTTAAACGGGAAAATCATAGAATGGAAATCAGAAGTTAAATATCTACGGACAACCCTAGACCGTAAGCTTCTGTGGAATAAGCATGTTGAAATAACTGCTAGTAAAGCAATAAGAGCTTTGATTGCGTGCAGAAATCTAGCTGGTAAGAGGTGGGGCTGTAACCCAAAAATACTGCGATGCATGTACGCAATGATAGTGAGACCGGCACTTTCGTACGGGGCAATAGTTTGGCATACAAAAGCAAGTCAGTACAGCACGAGGAAGACCCTCGACAAAATTCAAAGGCTTGCCTGTGTGTGCATCACTGGAGCTATGAAAACGTGTCCAACTAGGGCACTTGAGATCATTACATATCTCACACCTCAACATCTGGTGATAGAAAGATCTGCCCAAGTGGCAATTCTTAGAATATCTAAGGAAGATTCAAGCAATGAGAGTATTAAAAAGCAGGGAGCCTGGTCCTCTCTAACAAAATACATCTCATCAGCGAATCTTCCCATTAACGAAATGATCAAGAAAGTAAGTATCGAAACGAATTTCACTACGATGCTAAATACTAGGAGAGATTGGGAAAGGGAATACACCACCCAAACTTTCAAAGAAAACACCATTAGATGGTATACGGATGGTTCAAAAACGACCACTGGAGCAGGCGCTGGAGTATTTGGGCCTGGCACAAGATATTCATTATCGTTAGGCTCCTTCCCGAGCGTCTTTCAGGCAAAAATACTTGCGATTGAAAGATGCGTGGAAATGAACCTAGAAAGAAACTATCAGAAATGTGACATATCGATCCATTCTGATAGTCAAGCATCTATCAAAGCATTGAGCTCCCATGTCATTGACTCAAAGTTGTCATGGGAATGCCGAATAAAACTTGATGAATCAGGCAAGAATAACAGGGTCTCTTTAGTCTGGGCTCCTGGCTACTCGGGAATCACAGGAAATGAAGAGGCTAATACACTTGCCAGGAAAGGAGCACAAACCCCCTTTATTAGCCCGGAACCTTTCTGTGGTGTAGGAAAATGCTCCTATAAGAAAGAGTTTCGGAAGAAGGAGGAAACCGAAAGAGAAGCACTCTGGCATTGCCTTCCCGGGTTGGAACATTCCAAAAAGTAACTGAGGGACTTTGACACTGCTATATCCAGAAAATATTTGGACCTCAGGAAAAATAAGCTACATCTCCTCACG
Source organism: Galeruca laticollis (assembly GCA_963921935.1). NCBI lineage: Eukaryota > Metazoa > Arthropoda > Insecta > Coleoptera > Chrysomelidae > Galeruca > Galeruca laticollis. The sequence continues at coordinate 21,517,186 of OY998185.1, read as the reverse complement.
GGCTTTCTTACAGGACAGCGCCGCATTAGGAAGCACCTAATGAGAATAGGTCTAGCAGAAACTGACGAGTATAGATTCTGTAGGGAGGAGGATCACCTAGTTCTGGATTGTCTCGCCATTGCAAGCCAATGTAAGGAATGCTTCGGACAAGAAACTTGTAAGAGTGAGGATATAACCTCGTTGAAGCCATTCCAAAGACTACAGTTCATTAGAACCTAGGAATTGGAAGGCGAGCTGTAGTAGTAGCGAGAACAGCTCTGATAGGGGGGGGGGCACAATAAACCTTACGTTTCAGTGCAGTGTAACCCCGTTAAAATCTAATCTAGTCTAATAAAAACGAAGAAAAATACCCGCATAATAGAAAACGGCATCCAAAACCACAAGTAAGGGCGAAAGGAATAAGGTGAATATTAAAAGCAGACAAAAAAGAAATTCCGCTGCCGGCTTTTCACCGCCACCCCCTCTCACTAACAACCCGCCTGAAACGAACAAGACAAACTATCTGTTTCGTTCCCTTTCCTCCACACCATGTCTTTGAACCGCTCCACCATCTACACCAGGAGCAAGAAATTCGTCCCACCCCCCATCAATTTCTTCAAAAGAAGATTACCCACGACTTGTCGTTAAGAGTCCCCCAAACCGACCACTGATGAAACCATACAAGAACTCAGAACCCAAGTATCGAACTTCTCATACCAAGTCAAGAAAGCCTTCCAACTAATTAATAAACTACAAACCCAACCAAAACAGGAACCCTTAAGCCCATCCCCCACATTCTCCGCCAAATCACACGACTCACACACCGCCACACCGTAGTTTCTTCCAACCGCAACGTGCAACAAGGGAACTTTACTCACTTAGGTACCAAGCCTAAGAGAGAACGAAGAATCCCAACACCACCCCCAACAACCTCGACAACAACAACCACAACAACAGCCAACCCAACAACCCCGACCTTCCTAAGCAAGCCCATCACTTCAAACCGTCAACATCCGAAACCTGCCTCTCAAATTCGTTTCCCAGAGGGAGCTATTTAAACTCCTCAACACCAATGAGCTGTTGAGGGGAGATATCGCCTATTTGATAGCGAGTCCCAACCAGACCGACCTCCTCAAAATGCCCTCAAACATTCCTCACAAAGAAGCTTCGTAGCAAAATCCGTGACGACAAAGTCACTATCATCCCTTTAAACCTCTCCCCCCACAACCGATCACAATCTAAAACCAGAAAACCTACCTTTTCATTGGTCTGCAGAAATATAGACATATCCATGTTCGACAAGAAATTTGCAGAAATCCACAAAGACCTAAACTTCCCTGCAACCAAATCCTGGCGAATCATTTCCCAGAAAATCAACAAGCCCACTTCCGTGTTTCGAATTCTGACAGAATCCGAATTGGCTTTCTACCACGCCCTATCGAAAGGCATTAGATTTCACGGTCTTTCACATCAGTGTGAGGCCTCAAAACCCTCCAACCCACTTTCCGCAGTATCCAAATACTACCACAGGTGCTCCAGGATAGGCCACCTTGCTGAAACACGAAATACCGAACCGGTCTGTCCCTCCTGTGGTGCACCTGTTCAAAAATCCACCAATTGCCCTAAGGCAAATGCCCCTTCATACAAAAATTGCGCCAGCTCGCACCCCACTTATCATCCCCGCCTCGTCGGCCTTGAAGGAGGAGTAGAAACACATCTCGAAGTGCATGGACAGAAAATAAATACTTCCAAAGACAAAAACCGCCTTCAAAAATAACCTACAAACTGTCTTTACACCATCTCACAATCCAAAATTTTTTAGGGATTTTGCCATTGAAACAGACCTCCTCACCCGAAACATAACTCGGAGTCCTCACCACAATATCCCACTAAATGAGAACTATCCGCTTCTATCACCGTTCACAATCGAAGGAATTCAGCGCGTTTGTCGAAACAGTGTCCCACGGCATGACGTAATCTCGAGACAGGCACTTAAAAACCTGCCAGAAGAGATTTTACCCCCGCTCTGCGCCCTACTGAACGCCTGTTCGGCATTCTCTTACTTCCCTCGTTGTTGGAAATGAACCAACGTAGTTCTCATCCCCAAACCCGGTAGCAAAGACCCTACAAAGCCTGAATCCTACTGCCCGATTTCACTAATCAGCGTCCTAGGTAAAATTTTTGAACCTTTGTTAAAATAGAGAATCTGGGTCTTCTGTACCGAAAACAATATAATTCCGGAATTCAAATTCGGATTCAGTCCATGCCACTCATGTCAGAACGCCACCACCAATCTTTAAACCATCGTCTACGACGCAGTTCAGCTGCCATTTTCATGGACGTTCAAAAACCTTTCGATCAAGTCTGGCACCCCGGACTTGTGAGAAAGCTACTGAGCATCCGATTGCCACCTCAAATCGTAAAGTTATTGTATTCCTACCTTACCAATCGCCAATAAACGTCAAAGTTGGTTATTACTCATCCGATTCATATACACCCCTAATCGGCGTTCCGCAAGGCTCGATATTCGGTCCGCTATTATACATAATTTATACGAATAACACACCAGTACCACGACACCCCCAGGACAAAATCCAATTATATGCGGATGATACCGCATTAATCACTTCCGCCACTGACATTAGATCCCAAAATATACTGACGCAATTTTCAAACTGATGCAGGAGATGGTGAGGGACTCTCAACACTCATATATATCGTCAGCATGGCATGGTTCGTCTTCTACCAAAACCTTCCAATTCTATATACTTTTTGTCAACCTATTTCATACACTTTTTGAGCTTCGCTGCGTCCGAACATCAATCCCGTTGCCAACCGAGAAAACTCTTCCTCTGGACCACCTTTTAGCGAAATGCCCACTCCAACACTCTCAATTCTATACACCTTTTAAAAATTGTTTATAGACCCTTCTCTTCTCTGTCCTAGGCACTTTTTTGCACTCGGATATTTCTCAGCTGACCCTCCGGAAACACCAAACTCAAACTAAGAACGCTGCACTACAACCCCCAAAACACCCCCAACCCAGCCCTACATCAGGGCAATCAAAATAAAAGAACAATTCCAACTTTAAAAAAAATCCCATTTCTATTACAAAACACCTTTCGAATTTCTTTCTCTTTCTCTCTCTGTTATAAACAATTTTCCAACCTTCTTATATTTCTTTCCTTAAACGACTAAAAATTACAGAAACGACCATTTGCTTCAAATTTTCGAAAAAAACAGTGTAGTAGTTAATTTTTGAAGTACAATTAAAATAATTTTTGTTTAATCTGAACCATGACCGTTTTCATAATTTTCAGTTTATTGGAAAAAATATAACAAGGCGTCAACATTGTTTATATCAAATTGTTTAGTTATTTAAGAATAACAATGTTAATCAAAGAATTGTGTCTTCAATGTGGATGCGGTTCAGGTACAATTTTATTTAGCAACAATCGCCTAGCTTATTGAAAAATTTACCATAATTCAATTTATTTCCAACGGGAATAAATTTTGGAAGTATTCCAAATTCACCAAATTTAAATTTTCAAATCAATGTTTAATGCTTTTTAAAAAATCTTTTTAAGTAACATATCCCGAAATTCACGCCCGAAAGTCAATTTTCAGAGTTACATTAAAATTTTAAATAATGATGATAGAGAAGAATCTTTTTCTTAAACTTCTTAATTGTATCTACAAATTTTTGGGAATATAAGCAGGTAACTGAATACCTTTTTTGCTCTTTATTTGTTTAGAACTTTTTTCATTTTTTATGTACTAAAAACCGTTTCAATACATTTTTCTATATATCATACCGGATCGAATAAGCTATCGAACGTATTTTTACGAGCTTTATCTCCATTTTTAATCAACTTGTGAACTAAAATAATAAATTAAGATTGATTCATATATATATATATATATATATATATATATATAATATATCTTTCATAAAAACATCTATGTCTCAAATATGAGAATATTTAGTTTTGGATTTTGTGTTTTAATCCAAAAATCGAAATTTTACATCAATTTTTGTCAATATTAAAAAGAATCCATATGATTTATACTTGACATCTTATATTCCAATACCTTACAACAATATGTGTTATCTACCCAATATGACAAAAGGCCCATGTTATTCACTATTATTATTGATTTACAATTCTAGTTGTTTATACGTGAGTATTGAACAGGTCAATAGTGGTAAGAAAAAGTAAATTTTTCCAATTATCGATCTTATAATTTACAACGTTTTTAATGCAATATTTTATCATAAAAAATTCTTTCTTTCACAACAAATATAATAAGTCCCTGTATGTATTGTTATCATCCACCCACATACCACTGGTTTATGCAAACTTACATATTGTGAAGGTTTTTTTCATCCATATGCTGAAAATATGTATTATAAATGTGAAATCATTGATTCCAACTGATGAGGTAAAAATATCCATTTAAAACGCCACACCCACAGTTTGATTCTTATGCGTTATTTAGTTATATTCATATTATTAAAAATAGAATCTACAATGTCATTGTTGGAAAGGAATTAACAACGACACCTAACTTAAATATTCCAATCAATGAATGCAATTTTCCTAATAACGTTAGTATATATGACCTTAAAAGATATTTGATACTATCTTTGTCAACTAACAATTAATTTACGACAAAATGTTTAGAACAGCTGATATTTTGTGAGCTTTCTTTTTTGATATAGTACCTACAAATCTTTACACTATACTGCCGTCCTAAGCCCAAAGGGCGTAAGTCAATATTGGGTAGTTTTAGATATTCAGCATTTTGTAATAATTAAATCAGCACACATTTTGACCCAACATATTTTTTTGGCGTTCAAGTCTTCATAGGGTAACGATATTTATTTCGATATTAAGTTGAAAAACTGAGATACGCCTATTTTGCTAAGGATTTTTATTCAACTACAATGAGATACGCCGACAAATGAACAGTAAGTAGTAATAATAAAGAGTGGAACCAAAATTTATTTCTCAATTTTACATAACGGATATTAGTAAAATATTTATACAATACATAAAAAAACAATAAAACCATACAATTTTCATTAGTAAAAATACATTATCCAAAAGTCACGGACACTAACGACTCAAACAAAATCATGAATTCGCATGTTACATAATGCACATCAAATATATTGTAATACACTTAAAAAATATCGACAAAAGCAAACAGTTTTCTACCCTAAAAATAATAAAACAACAAAACCATACAATTTTCCTTAGTAAAAGTCCAACAGTTTTCTAATATAAAAAAAAATAAGTTATCCAAACATAAATGTTACCCATCTGATACTGGAAGATTTTCCCAAAATTGTTGGCGATTTTTTGGTATAAGGCTACCTAAATTATTCAATATCGAAATTTTCTTTTGGGAAGATATACCAACCATCCGATTACAGCGTTCTGGTGGATCTAACCTCATATTTTTTGTTACGGATGCTCTCAGGAAGTTTATATCAAAAAATTCCCCATCAAAATCTGTCTTATATTTCATATTTAATGAATTTCGTTCAAATTTAATATGAACCATATCATTTATATATGGCCGTAGTACTATCTTGTTCAATTTGTACTGAGATGAATAATCAACTCATTTGTAAAAGTTTGACAGATCCATACTCAAAACGTCAGAATGTTTCGATGTCCCTTTCACAGCACGTGTAAAATATGGAAAGTCATAAAGCTTATTTCCCATTCATTTCATGGATAATTCAACCTTATGGTGAAACGAATCAGCTGACATAAATGTATGGCCCGGCTCAAAATATTTTAGTTCAATCACATCGGCATTTATTTCATTGGAATTAACGATATAAATTAAAAAGGAAAACAACGCCCAATTTTTATTTTGGGCGGTGCAGTTGTCTAACCATAACGTTATCTGAGACACATCCCTCTTAGTTAAAAAAAAACTATAAAAGGTGCCTATTAGCTCCTCTTTGTTTCGCCCAAATAAAGCTTCATGCCAGAGGGCAGCAAATATATTGGAGTTAGGTTGCTTTTTACCAATTGGTACAAAGCTCTCATTATACACTGTTATTCTGTTGGTAAAAACGGCACTTTTAAACGTCTCCAATCTTGGTAACATTATTACATTTTCAAGATCGGCGCAGTAGAATACTTTACCAACATCTTCAGTTTTCTCCGCATCTTCTCTGTATTTTCCTCGGGCTTTCGTGGCTTTGTCAATGTGCAAATATCGCAATCTGGATTCAGATTTTGTTTTGAGTGATTTGGGTCATGTAGCGTGAGCTCCTCGCATAACTCACACTCCTCGTGACCTAATTTAACAATTGAAATATTAAGTTCTTTGGCGACTGTCCTATATTTTTCATAAGAGCATTTAAAATTTGAATTTTTTGCCACAAAATCTGCAAACATGGTTGTAAAGTTTATGTCACTGGGAAGATACATACGGTTGGGCGCGTGTTCTCGACGATAGTGAGAGACAGTCGGGTTGAACGATAATATATGGGTACGTATCACTTCGTCGTCCATTTTATTATGTGGCTGACCTCTATTTCTTCCATCTTCAAAAGCTACCATGCGGTTCTTAGAACGTTGCATTACATTACGTAATACCTTATCGTTATTTTTTTTTAAATCCTAAGGTAGTTAAAAAAAACTTTACACACTTTTTGTTAAGTGCCATTGTCATCTTTTACCGAATATCTAAATGATTTTTGTCTTCGGTGATTTTCGATGTATGCCGTTGTTCGTTGCTTTATGGGTAAGGTTGATGTATGATGAAGCATGAATGATTTTTGTTCTTTTTTTGGCATTCCCCAATATTCAGAATTGATAATTATTCGTTGCTGTTCTGATATTACTTTCTTACACCCCTTTTTACAATTTTCTTTGTACGATTCTTTCAAAACACCATGAAGTTGGGCTAGTGCGGCAGATTTTTGTTTCTTCCTTTCTTTCACAGATAACGCGTATCGTTTCCTTTTCCGAATTGTCCCTTTTTCCGTTAGTTCATTTTCATTAGTTACAGATATATTATTATTTAAAGAATTATTTGAACACACAGCTACCTCTGCAGTAATATTAGCGCACTGATTTGTATTACTATTACTTTTTTTCATAGTTGAGGATACTCACGCACTGGATTCTGGCAAGGTTAAAATTTCTTCGTCCGATACCTCTTGGTTATGGCATGACCCATGCTCGCTATCAATATCATCACTTGGAATGTAATCTGGATCATTATTCGAAGAAGATGTATTGGGTACTTTGTCTTTAATTGTTTTAAAACGTTCCTTTGCTTGCTGGTTTAAAGCTAACATCAACATTTTCTTTCCTCGAGATTCTTCCATTGCTCAAATCTGAAATAGAAAGTGGAAAATGGTACAACACTAATAATACTAGTGTAAGTAGTCTATATAATATTTTAGAGGCGTATTTGCTACCTAAGTGCGGACCTGTAACTAGACAAAAGTGAGCAAATTTATTTGTTAGGTTATATCTTAGTGGTACAAAATAACAAATTTACTAAAATTGACAAATCATTAAAATTGCATCAAGAAAGTACCACTTATTATAATATAGTGAGATCTGTAAACACTTACCTAATTATATCACACTAAAACCCATTTAATGTTGTTATTCGTCTACAGGAACAAAACTTTACTGCAAACTTGTAAACAGAAAGACTAACTGCTAACATTCACGGCCATGTACTCCGGATGTTTATGCAACCAGTAAAATATCCTACGCAAATAAGACGTATATCAGAGATGCGCCCATTTCGCTTACCACGACTGAGTTACTTCTAAATAGCTTGGGATTTTCGGTGATTTTGGATATACGTCTATTTTTACTAATGTTTTTGAAGGCTTAGTACGATGAGATCCGGCCAAATTTCTTAATAAAATTAATAGATGGGTTATAAAGGAGTCTTAGCAAGTAAAATCTAAAATTCGTAAAAAATTGAGATACGCCATTTGGGCTTAGGACGGCAGTATAGCCTAGTTAGTAAGGAGTTTTACTTCGAAATGAGAAATAATAAGTTATTAACTCGTATAAACATTTATTTTGGCGTTCTTAGAGTTGCCTCAAAAGCCTTTTAAAATTTCGTGTGCGCGGCTTAAAATATTCAAGGTCAAAGTTTACAAAAATTGGTTTTTTGCAAACATCTCATTTCCCATAATTTTAATGCCATTTTTATTTATCATAAAAATTGTAAAGAATGTAGTTCTTTACAACTTTTGGCCCAAACATTTTTATATATTTAACCGTTTTTGAGATAGAGGGCGTAGACCGTGCCATGTTTATCTATTCTTAGCATACTTCAAGGTTAAGTTCAGTTAAGTTACCCCCCTCCCCCCGATATCTATTTTCAACAAAAACATATTTGGTCGTTATGCACTCCCAATGCACCAATATGCTCCAGGAATGATTTTCTTTGCATCACATTCCCCGAGAAACTACTGCTATTTGTAATTGGAGGGGGGGGGCGGCAATTACATCTTTAATCAAAACTTCACCTGGTTATTGTCTTATTTTTGTTGATGGTGCATTTGGCGTGGATTCCGCTGCAATTTTTTGTTTGATTATCATTGGAGGGGGGGGGGTCAATTTACTTTATATTATTAGTGATGAGCTAAACAGCGATATTTTCATAACGCCATTATCGGCGATCGCAATTTCTGAAGAACGGCGATTTAAAAGCATTATCGCAATCGCGACTTTTCGCACTAGGCCAAACGTTTTCATCATTTCGTGACTATGCTCTCGCTTGATTCATTTTGCTGTTGCATATTAATATCACTTGCCTGCCTCCTATTGTACTGATCATAAACTGAAACTGTTGCCCAGAAAACTTAGTTTTTTATGAAAAAGTAAAGTACTTACTTGTTTAAATACACTTTCTCTTTGTTAACTATATGGATTGGCACGAAAAAATAGTAACATGTATTTCAATTAATGAATGTTTTTTTTTCAATCAAAATATAAAATGAAATAAAAACAAAATGTTAATAATACTTTTTATAAAAACCAAACAAAAATACAATATATTAATAGAAATAAAGAAATTTTTGGCATTTAAAAAACAGTGGCCACCTATATAAGACAGTTATTTGATATATTTGTAATTTTCTTTTAAAAATAATTACATTTGAGTTTTCCTGTCACTTAATCGTGTTCTACATTCATTCAGGACCTGACTAGCTTTAGAAAATAACCTTTCACAAGAAACTAGAGCACATAGTTTTTCTTGTGCAACTGCAGATAGATTTGGAAAATTGAATTTATTTTCCTGCCACCACTTTAGAGGATCAGAATTACGTGGGTGGGTGGCTTCATTGGGCGACGGGGGTGAAGATATAGTCGAAAACGCTTGTAATGAAATACATTGCTTTTCGCTATATTTCACTGAATGCGATAGAAAGCGAGTTGCTGTGTTGCATGTTAGTAGACGCGATTTCGCACATTCTTAAAAATCGCTGTTTCTGCCAATCGCCGTTATTTGTGATTTTAGTCAACTGTTGCTATCAGCGATTTTTCAATAACGGCGACTAAATCACCGGTAGCGATATATCGCTCATGACTACTTTATATATTGAGGTTTAATTAACTAGGGGAAGGGGTGATTTTATCTTTGTTGGTGGTGCATATGAGTGCATTAGAAGTGGATTTCGCTGCAATATACCTTTTTGCAAATTGTCATTGGGAGGAGGGTAACTTTACTATGAATAATGCGATACCTGTAACTGAGGGGGGGGGGGGTACAAATGATTTCTTTGATGGAGCGTAATAGTACATTGCGCATTGCAACCGATTGATGGTGCAATATGTAAAATTTGAAAATTCCAATTGGGAGGGCTAAAAATAAAGGATATATAACACATTTTAGGATGCAGAGAAAAAACACACAACAGGTAGTTTTCTTAAAACATGGGTTATAGAACAAATTTCGGGATAGAACAAAAAATTTAGATGAACATATTGTAATTCGAGTGTGGGTTAAAACAATTTATTTCTACTAAACTACAAACAATGAATGAACTCTAAAAAAAACAACTAAAAAATATTTATCTTGAGAAATATATATCTTCTCAACGTCACATTGACACTCCCCCTGTCAAATCTTTTTAGACGTCATCTCCCTTTTTCTTGTCAGTCTTCCTCTTTCTGTCAGGATCCCTATTGTAGGTTATGTTGCTGTCATATTGATAGTCCGAGGCCTGTTACTGCGTAGCTATTCCGTTACACTGCCCCCTCCTTAGATGCATTACGCCTGGAATGATTTTACCATCTTCGGATTTGTGGCTGTAACTGCAGTTGGTTCCGGTCTTACAGAAAGAGGTCTCATGGAAGTAGCAGGGGACGGTTTTCAATCCAGGTTCTTCGACATAGCTAACTTGGACAGGTTGACCTTCAGACCTTGATCCTTCAGCTGATCAAGGGCCTTCCAGACGTTCTCGTACGATAGTTGTTGGTTAGATGTATTTCTGGTTATCTGATAGAAAATAAATCGTCGACCATCTCGAAGCTTCAGGACATTTCCTACTGCTGGATGTTGTCTCTTTAACTCCTCTTCACCACCATACTTTTTACTGAAAGTATTGGCTAAACCATGTGGAACGTCGAGGTTGGCAGATCCGCTATGAACTAGGGAATACTCCTGTGGCAACTTGAGCAGATCCTGTTTGATTTCTTCAACGACACCATGTCTTGCCCTTCTGGTTCCTCCGTAGACCTTCATGAAGTCTTCGAACTTGGAATGCTCTTCGCTCAGTAGTTGTTGTATTTGAACATCTTCATCGTGGTCCCCAGCATATAATGCTAGCCGATCAGAATGGACTACAATCGGCTTTCCTTTGGGAGTTTTAAAGATTCGATAAATAATATCGTTGATCTTCTTCTTGATGACATATGGGCCCTCCCAGTTCTTCTGTAATTTTGGACATAACCCTCGTCTTCGCCGTGGATTGTAAAGCCAGACGAGATCACCTTCTTTGTAGCACGATTCTTCGGCTCGACTGTCGTAGTACTTCTTCATTCAGTTGCTGGCTAATTGCAGGTTAGTTCGAACCAGTTTATGGGTATCTTCCATCTTTCTACGGAGATATGATACAAATCTTCTCCGGCGATATCTTTACCAGGCTTGCAACCAAACACCAGGTCACATGTAAGTCTTATTACTCGACCGAAAGGACTTTAGTCGGTGTCTGCCCTTCATCCACAACTAATCGGTATGCCATCAAGAAGAGAATGTGTTCGTCCCAGTCCTGCTGATGATCAGATACGCCCTTCGACAAATGCTTGATTAGAGTCCGGTTCATGCGTTCCACCATTCCATCAGACTGTGGACGTAGCGCCGTTGTTCTAGTCTTTCGGATCCCCAACTTCTGGCAAACCTCTTGGAATAGCTTGCTTTCAAAGTTTCTTCCCTGATCCGAATGTAGTTCCAAGATCACTCCGAACCGGCTGATGAATTCCTTCACCAGGACGTCGGCTATGGTGGCGGCTTCTTGATTGACAACGGCATATGCTTCTACCCACTTGATGAAGTAGTTCATGATGATGACGATGTACTCCATACCCGCTTCGCTCTCTGGTAGCGGTTCCATCACATCTATGGCGACTCTCTGGAATTGGCTCCCCACGATGTACTGCTACATGCCAGCCCTCTGCTTACGGTGTGGTCCGCTGATTGTAGCACAGGTGGTACATTTTCGGCACCAATCTCTTATTTCGTCGGAACATTTTACCCAGTAGAATCGTTCCCGTACCTTCTGCAAGGTCTTCTTCAGACCTAGGTGTCCTCCGGAGGGTCCATCATGAAGATGTCGTAATACTTCAAAGACACAATTCCTAGGAACCAATAGCTGTCTTTTGAATTCGGTGCCTTCCTCATTTTCGATGATTCTTTTCAGCAAGCCGTCCTCAATAACCAGTGAATTCTACTGTGCCCAGTATGACTTCAACATGGGCGAAGATGACGATACTTCTTGCCAGGTCGGTCGACGATTTACTGACTTCCATTCAATTATTTTTCCTAGGTCCGCGTCGTTCGCTTGATGCTCTTGAATTCTCTCTTGAGGCCACTCTTCACTGATGACTTGAACCTGGTGCAAGCTGGCATCCTTCTCTTCCATGCGGCTGCAATTGGAGCAAGTCGGTTGGCATGATCTTCTGGAGAGTACATCGGCATTACGGTGGCGTAAACCGGGTCGGTGTTCAATCTGGTAGCCATATTCTTGAAATTTTTCCAACCATCTTGCGACTTGGCCCTCAGGATTCTTGAAATTAAGTAGCCACTTCAAGCTGGCATGGTCGGTTCGGATCAAGAACTTCCTCCCATACAAGTACTTGTAGAAATGCTCAACAGATTTCACCACTGCCAGGAGCTCTCGCCTGGTAACGCAGTAGTTACGCTCAGATTTAGATAAGGTTTTGTTGAAGTACCCAACGACCCTTTCTCGGCCATTCTGGAGCTGGGAAAGAACGGCACCAATTCCCAGGGTGCTGGCGTCTGTATCGAGAATGAACTTTGCCTCAGGAAGTGGGTAGCCCAGAATCGGAGTTGATGTCAGCTGCTTCTTCAAAGTTTCAAAGCCCACTTGGCATTCTTCATCCCAGCTGAATCTTCTACCTTCCTAAGTCATTCGGGTTAACGGTTTGGCGATGTCCCCAAACATCTTCACGTAGCGTCGATAATAGGAGCAAAGTCCCAGGAGCTTCGAAGTTGATGTTTGTTGGAAGGAGTTGGCCATTGTTGGACTACGTGGATATTGTCTGGATATACAGCTATACCTTCTCCGCTAACTAGATGCCCTAGATAGTTGACTTTAGTCTGGAAAAGGTGGCACTTCTTCACGTTTAATGTCATATTGGAAGCTTTAAGTCTCTTGAAACCCTCTTCAAGATTAGTCAAATGCTTGTCAAAAGTTCGACCCAGAATGATGGCATCATCCACTAGGCGGATCTCCCAAGACAAACCCCTGAGGATGTTCTCCATCAGTGTTTCTAAGGTGGCTGGAGCATTTCAAATACCAAACGGAAGTACCGTAAACTGCCACAGGCCTGTTCCGCTGGTGAAAGCCGCCTTCTCTTTGTCGGCAGGATCCATTTCTACCTGCCAGTAACCACTCTTCAAATCCAAAGTGGAAAACAACTTGAAACCTGCTAGTGCGTCGTCGATTCTAGGCAGCGGGTAGCTGTCCTTCTTGGTGACTTCGTTGAGCTTGCGGTAGTCAACGCAGAACCTTGTCGAACCATCTTTCTTTTTCACAAGAACTATTGGAGATATGCAAGGGCTGTTTGAAGGTTCTACTACTCCGTCTTTTATCATCCCTTGAAGACTACTTTCTGCTTCTGCCTTTTTCACCTGGGGAAGTCGCCCAGCAGCTTGACGGATAAGACGAGCATCACCAGTGTCGATCTTATATTTTACCACACTGGTTCTTCCTGGTTTGCCATCGGATGAACCGAGAATGGGATGGTAACGGTTAACTAGATCTCTCACCTTCTTCTTTTGTTGCCGGGACAGGTATGGATGGACGGTGGCTAGGATCTGACTGAGCTTGTCCGAGTGCTGTTCTTCCTTAGGGGTCCACTGGTGGATATCTTCGGTTATTGGCTCGAAGGATCCTACTTGATTGCTTTTCTTGAGGATAACTGGACAGTCGTTCAGGTTGATCAGACGAACTGGCACCCTTAAAGCGGATTGGATCAGTGCCTTACCAACAAGAATGCCCCGTCCCAGTTCCTGGTAATGATTTCTGGGCTCTACTATGGCTGAAGTTGCGTCTTCCATGGCCCAATTCAGACGAGCTACGACGAACAACTCACACCTTGCTGGTAGTTCGACATCCTCAGATAGCATCACCTCTGCGATGGCTGTTTCTCGCTGATGTATAATTAATTCCTTGGCACCGACGTGGATGACTCGATGTTTGAAATCTAGTTAGAAGCCATAGGAATCCATGATGTCCATTCCCAAGAAGACGTCCTCTTCAATTTCGGCTATTAAAGCTAAGTGCGAAACCTGGATAGAGCGAAACATAATTCTTACGTCTACTCTGCCGTGGACCTTGGCTGCATGGCGACAACTTCTTTTTCTTAACTACCCTTCGGCAAATGATGGTCTTCTATGCTCCTGTATACACCAACATTGAATATATCTTGCCATCTACTGTCCATCTATGTAGATACTGTTGGGTCGATGTCTTACTGAAGTCAGGACGAGTAGAGGATCTTGCAGGCTGCTTGGGGTCGACGTCACCCTCCTGGAGTCGTCTTATTCATAAACTAAATTTTTTTGGAGCTCAAAGTGAGTCATTCGCAGAAAATGGATTTCCCGTGGGAAAACTGTTGCCGGCAGGAGAAATTTTACCTTTAGGTTGAGCTATAAACTGTACGGCATCGATAGTTTATCTTTATATAAACTGTACTTATAGCTAAGTATTATGTTTTCAAATCATTCAACAAGTTTTTTTTATTATTCAGAAAAAGTATGTTCCTCAAAACTTGATTTTAATGAGATTTTAAAGGGTGTGCACAAGTGTTGAATATCCCAAAAAAAATTTTATGAAAAACTTTTGTATAATTGTGTACATTATTGGAAGATCATATTTGCTGAGCCCTTTCGACTATATGCCATCTTCAGTACCGTCATTGTCAATGCACAAGATTGAGAATCTCAAACAAATTAGTTTTTTTTAATATTACTTAGCAAGTCAATGTACAATATTTTATTAAAAATTTCAACTACTTTAGCATTATATTTTCGACAATTGTAAATGTATGTAATCCGAAGAGCTGTGATATTTGTTATTTATATAATGGATAGTTTGAAATCCACAATCCTGTGTATTTGGGATGATCCCGAAAGGACGGTAGTGTTAAAAGGACATTAGCATAGAAATAAGATTTAAATTAGGTTAATGTTAATTACAATATTTAGCGAGCGTTGATCTAGGAAGGTCAATGTTAGATATGCGTGGAAGCACGTTCTGGTTAAAAATGTAAAAAGCACGATCAACTAATAGACGAAGGTCAGGCACGCAGGACATTGTCCGAAACGCTTCCTATAAATTAGAAGTGTAACGAACGAAGAATTCAATTGTTATTATTAGTCTGAATAAGTTAAATGATATGATATTATATTTCTGTATTTTAAATATATTAAAAGCCCAGTGATTTTGTATAAGTGATGTCGTTTATTCAACTCCCGAAGAACGGTTACTAGGTAAGTGTTTTCCTCAAAGATAATATACCTTTATGGTAAACGTAATGTATACGAGGGACACTTACTGAGTAACCACCACTTGCCGATCCTGCAAACTAATTGGAAATGGTAATTGTAAAATGGTTATGGTAAATTATCCTGTAAAGTTAATGGTATATTGGTAACAAATGGTTATGGTAAAATATCCTGCAAAGTAAATGGTACAATTGATCCTGCGAACGAAATAGTTATGGTAAAATTAATTGTATTATGGTAAATGATCCTGCAAAATAAATGGTAAGGTCGAGTGGAACTATATGGTTTTTTATCTTAATTTGGGACCTTGGAGAAGAGAAACAATGGGACGTTCATCAACCAAACAAGAGGCAAAAGAAACGGGAATTGTCAACAATACTTTTATGGTACAGCAAGACAGTTTTGCAATGCATATAATGGTTCTATTGTACATTATAACTGTAGCTTTCATTTTGAAATTTATTTGGTCATTATGGAAAACGCACCGAAGAGCGTTGAAAAGGGACATCAACCGAAGTATTGCAGCAAAGCAGACAACAGGAACTCTTACTATGTAAAAATAATTGTAAGTACTTATGCATTCTATTCTTATGAACGAATTTATAAATGTCAATAACGTGGGAAGATTTTGAAGATAAGTTACAATTAATTGTGGAAGAAGTTAATAAACAGGGAAAAAGGGTTTTGTAAAAAAAGGAAACTCCTAAAAATCCTGATATACATATCGAAGTAATTAATAGTATAGTAGGTCTTTATATTAGTTTTGCTAAGTTAATAGCCAAAAATTGGAAAAATTTAAGTTTAGTACAACAGGAGACTTTTAAAAGTATTCAAATAGGATTAGTAGTGTTTAGTTAACAAAAACAAAAACAATCAACAAAAACTGTTGGTATTATCGAAAAATTAAAATGATAATTTTTCTCTTCCAAGAGGGGATGATGTGATGATCCCGAAAGGACGGTAGTGTTAAAAGGACATTTGCATAGAAATGAGATTTAAATTAGGTTAATATTAATTACAATATTTAGCGAGCGTTGATCTAGGAAGGTCAATGTTAGATATGCGTGGAAGCACGTTCTGGTTAAAAATGTAAATAGCACGATCAACTAATGGACGAAGGTCAGGCACGCAGGACATTGTCCGAAACGCTTCCTATAAATTAGAAGTGTAACGAACCAAGAATTCAATTGTTATTACTAGTCTGAATAAGTTAAATGATATGATATTATATTTGTGTATTTTAAATATATTAAAAAGCCCAGTGATTTTGTATAAATGATGTCGTTTATTCAACTCCCGAAGAACGGTTACTAGGTAAGTGTTTTCCTCAAAGATAATATACCTTTATGGTAAACGTAATGTATACGAGGGACACTTACTGAGTAGCCACCACATATTGACAATAATCGATCTGAAGATGGCGCGATCTTTCAATAAACACAACTATACAGTTTTTTCTTCAAAATAATTATGGGACGAACTTTGATTTGTTTTGACAAACATTATGCTCAACATACTTTTTATCACAATTATTACACTTGATTTCGTAAATACCACACTTTTCCAGATCAATTATCAGCATAGCTTAATTAAGTGTATCTTCGGTTTCTGAAGAAGATCACATAGTTATTGAAATTATCGCACATCAGATAGTGTGTTAGTGTTGTTGAGTTAGCACTGAGAAAAATGTAAGATATACAGAGTATTGCAAAAGAAAATGGTGCATATGCTAGGATACGTAGATCACTGCAAAATACTTTGGGTTCGCTCATAAACAAAATTTTGTAACGGCGTCCGTTTTCAAGATACAGGGTATTGAAAAAACAAAATTTATAAACATTTTTTATGATTTTGTCGAAACTATTGGCAATTTTTCACGAATATGTTTTAAAAGCTAATTTTCAATTATAAACTAAAGTCTAGAAAATTTCAGATTGTTTAGACTCGAAAATTTACTAGGAGCAACATTAAATAAAGAACTGAAATAATCAATTGTAGATTTTCTGTTGCATTTTATTTTTAATTTTATTTCATGATACTAAACTGCTCTACAAATTTTCGAAATTTTCATAACGACGAAAAATCCATTGCTTTTATTGTAGTTGAATTAGGAAATCATATCAGTTTTTGATCCAAGTATAGTTTTCACTAGAAAAGAAGCAAATATATAAAGTATTCAGTATAATTGCTTCAATATATAATTACTCTAAATGCTTTCAAATATAATGATTTATATGAAAATAATATATTTTTATGGATAAAAAAATTGTATATAAAAAACATACATTTGGTAATAAATACCAAAATAAGAAACATAGGGAGGATCATCCTGTGTAACAAATTACTTTTTATATTGTAACGTTTAAACTATAGAAAGCGGTCGTTAACATCCATACAATGAAAAAAAACACTTATCTAAGCAGTCTGTTCTGTTGCAAAAAGAAAAAAATAATATTTTAACAGGAAATAATAATTGCGTCAAAATAACGAAATTTTGCGGAATCAAATGAAAATTCATTGTTATTCGAGGTAACAAACCTATTACACCATTACATCGAACGATAAGTTCCACCAATCAAAAATTAACAGGTACAATAAAGAACGGATGCTGACATAGGGAGAAATGCCGAAACGACGAAAATGTAACAACTGAAGGGCAGTTGGTGAAAACTCTCGGTCGGGAACGGTCTAGTTTTTTTTTGGGTTTCGCGTATAGCGGTTTTTGAGGAGTCCTGAGTTTAAGTAATTTATAATTGAAACCTAGTGTTTTAACTATCAAGTATAATTTTTTTTCGAAAGGGGAAAATAATATTACAAGGGAGCGTCTACTGTACGCGCTCTGAAGGGGTTTATTTTTTATTCGAAACGCGAGTCGTGGCCGTCGGCGTTTTTGTGAACACCCAATCTGGGAATTGGTAAGTCTAATTTATAAATTATACTAATTGTGTATTATGACTTTTTTGTAGTTTTATCAGATTATTAACATTGCCAGCCCGCATCTGTGATACTATATCTATATAATTTAATTTATGTTATGATATTTCAATATCGAATACGAGTATTTAATGGTGATAGCTCACTGTATGAATCAGGAATAGGGAGCACATTTGAGGTTGAATATTAAGTTGCTAATTTCAAAGTTTCATATATAGGGTGCGCGAAACTATTTAGGTTGCGGCGATTATTTTTAAACTAACAAATTTTATTTTATTCTGCGATTCATTCGTATTAATGTAAAAGGGTATCTCAAGTTTTCTCTCGAACCTATCATTGGTTTTAATTAATGACAGTTACAAGACTCTACATACGATTATTCCTGACGCTTTGTCAATTGGTATAATATATTTTTATTTTCTTATTTTTTTTATATTAAACTCGTTGACGAAATCATTGTCGGTTAGTTTATTTTCTCAGCCAGGAGAGCATGAATATTGTATCATACTGGTTATATAGGGCTTAAACTTTGACTTTTAAACAACGTCACTTTTATAAATAATAATTTTAATAGTTCGGTCCTGATATCTATACCATACTGGTGTATTGATATCAGCTCCTATTATTTTAATAATTTAGTAGTGAACATTTATTCAAACTTGTATTTAGTTTGTGTAAGAGTACCAACAACGTTATCAACTTTGAGGAAAACCAGTGAGTTATGTTTTTCTTCCCCATAATTTGATGATATATTCAAATCCATACAGAAACACAATCAGACAGGATAGTTTTTAATCATATTTTTGCTTGGGCACCCGGATTTAATAGCCGGACAGTTCAGTAGCGAACAAGACCGTATTTAAACAAATGTCCAATAATAAACCATCAACAACAATGATCGTAGAAACGATTGAGTCTCCTGGCTATAGAAGTACTCAAACGATAACTCATCCTATCTCTCAACCTACCTACTCACAAGCAGCGCCTAAGAAATTTTACCCACCAAAAGCACTGGACCTCATATTTCCATCTTTAGACGGTGTGAAATTAGAAGAATATGTATATGCACTATGTCCTAAAGTTCAACCAAAAAATATAACATTTGCATCAAGAATTTCAAACAACCGAATTTGCATATATTTATCAAGTAAATCTACTTTGGAAGAATATTTAACAAAAGATGGTAAAATATCTATAAATAACGAAATTATATCAGCAAGAAGATTGATTACCTCATCAAGTCGTATTTTACTATCAAATGTTTATCCCTCTATTCCCGATGAAACTCTAGAGGCAGAATTAAAAAATATGGGCTTCAATTTGCTATCACCTGTTAGTTCCGTAAGAGTGGGTTTTTCTTATATGGCCATATCGGTAGTTTCCGACGTCAAGTATACTCGACTCCTCTACAAGACGATAGATACAAATATCCCAGATTCATTCCTAGTCACCCATGAGAACACATCCCACCGTATCTTCTTGTCCATCGACGAAATGTTCTGTTTTAAATGGAAACAGTCTGGACACATAGCATCTCAATGCATAATAATCTCCACTACTCCAATAGAATCACATGCCCCAACTACTGATATTCATAACACAAATTTATCCACATTGTCATCAGAACCTGAAACATTACCAAATTGTCTGGAAAATAGTACTGTATCACATCCAACATCCTCCTCTAATCCAATTCAATAAATATCTGTACCATTCACTTCGAGCCAAGTTAGAAGAAAATCCTCAGATCGACACTCTCCAGAAATTTACAATAACACAGAACCTCATTTTGCAAAACCTGTTACCTAGACCCCAAAAAAAACAAATTAAAAAACCCACACAAGAAGTCTCTTATCGATGATGCCGACTCTCGTTTTTCTCTTAACTTCGACCAACTCATTGATCTATTTGATAACTGCTATAGTACACACCCAATCCCCAATTGATTGCTCAAAATTACACCAATGACTTGCCAGCACTGTGTAAAATGCTTGAAGAAATATATCCACATTACTGATCGCAGTATTAAAACCAGATGTAGTCAAATTCGGAAAAAATATAAGCATGCTTGTAATCCTCAAACTACTGACACTGGAAGCGATTCATCGCAGGAAACTTATTGAAAATCAAATATTTTAATTCTATTTTTTTTTCATTGCGTTCAATAATAATATAGTGCAGTGGAACATCAACGGCGTATACTCACATCTAGAAATGCTAAAAATATTAATATCAGAGCTAAACCCATCAATAATATGTTTACAAGAAACAAACTTCACAAATAATAACACTTATGCACCTAAAAACTTCAACGGCTTTTTTCTGAATAGACGAAACAGGGGACGAGCCAGCGGCGGCGTATCAATTTATGTTAAAAAAGAGATATAATCATGTTTAATTCCATTAGTAACTAATTTAAAAGCAATTGCAGTTCGCATACAAGGCATAACCAAGTTAAATATATGTAACATCCAGTAAGGATATTAACATTGAAAGCTTAACCAATCTTAATGATCGGATTCCTCTTCCTAGACTAATTGTCGGATATTTCAATGGTTATAATGTATATTGGGGTTTTCCCTATAATGACCCACGTGGTAAAATAATATACGATGTAATTGAACAAAATAACTTATCACTCCTAAACGATGGCCGTCCCACGCGCTTCAACAGTTATAATGGTAGTTTGTCACACATTGATTTAAGCTTTACCAATTCCAACACAACACTTAACCCTACTTGGAACGTACTTTCATATCTTCACGGAAGCGACCATTTTCCAATAATTTTAACAAATAACCGATATAACCAGACATCACATCACCCTACTAGTAAATGGAAGTTAAAATCTGCAAATTGGGCATTGTATAAAAACCTTGTAGGTAACCTTTTGAATCAAACTAACTTTAACGAAATCGACAATAGTGAATTATCGAATAAATTTTATCATCACAAAAGCCGCGGATATAGTGATAGGTAAATCATCTATATCTCACAATGGTCCTACCGTTCCATGGTGGAATAATGCATGTAAAGAAGCGATAAAATTGAGTAAACAAGCATTTAATAAGTATAAAAAACATAATACCCCACAAAATCAACAACAATTCAAAAATCTCAGAGCTAGAGCGCGGTACATAATAAAAAGATCTAAGAAAGAGACTTGGATAAACTTTGTATCTCGCATAAACATCTCTACGCCCTCCATAGAAATTTGGAATAGGATCAGACGAATATCTGGTACCTACTCCAATTTTAATATCAACATACTGACTGAACGAGGACAAGATCTAACGAGTACTCAGGAAATGTCCGATACAGTAGCAAACACTTTTGAACAATTTTCCAGTAATACCAATTATGACAGTAAATTCCTTAAGTATAAACATCTGAAAACCTCAATCCCATTCGTACCGACTCCAACAATAATTCTCCCCTTAACACTTCCATTTCGTTGGATGAGTTCTACGAAGTCCTGAAAAAGGTCAAAGTTAGTAGCCCCGGTCCAGATAATATTCCAACAGCATTCATAAGGAACCTTTCCAACCAAGCTTCAATATTCTTATTAAATATATTCAATTATTACTAACTTCAACAACAATTTCCTGATACTTGGAAAGAAGCGGCAATAGTACCGATCTTAAAACCAAACTACCCCAAAAATAATCCTAATTCCTATAGGCATATCTCCCTTACCTCTTGTGTCTGCAAATTATTAGAAAAATAATTAATAACCGACTCGTTTGGTTCCTGAAATCCAACTCCTTACTAATCAGGGAACAAAACGGTTTTAGAAAAGGACGCTCAACAATTGATAATATAATTGACTTAGAATCCGACATTCACGAAGCATTCCTTAACAAGCAAAAAGTTCTAGCCGTATTTTCTGACATCCAACGTGCATATGATACAGCTTGAAGCCTAAAATTTTATTAAAATTAGTAGATTGGGGGATAAATGGAAATATGCTTCCATTCATTAAAAACTATTGGCATATACGATCCTTTCGTGTAAAATTGAACGGGAATTTCTCGAATAACAAAGAACTAGAAAATGGCACCCCTCACGGCTCGATAATAAGCGTAACACTTTTTTTAATCGCAATGAACGATATTTTAAATAATCTGTTACGAACTAACATGCATCTGGGGTAGTAATAATCCAATAATCTCACCGCAATAAATTTAAGTATATTCAAAATATATTCCATCACTCTCCGGTAATTAATCGGGACATTCGGTATAATTAACAGCGGAATAAAAACCAATTGAACTAGTTGCGTTTTACAATTGCCATATCAACAAAAACATGGGTAAAGCGACTACGAGTGAAGGATTGAAAGGTGAGCTTTGTGTGAAAGGAAATGATTGTTAGTTCTCCTGCAACCAGTGAAGAAATATTTTCTATACTAAGTTGATTGCTGTAGGCAGATTCATTTAATATTTCTGTAAAATTGTGTGATTTCGGATATTGTGGTTTACACAATTTTTGGTATACGGATGTACGAATATAACTGGTTCAGGGTTAAGAAGAACAAACGCAAACGTCTCTGGCAATAAGGCTTACTGTGCGAGAGGTCAGTATTTGCGAATTTTAATTAGAAGGGGAGCACAATGCTTCTTTTTTCTTCAGGCGTGTTGTCCATGGGGAGTTACCAGCCTAGGTGATACGAAATTATTGGAACTACTAGGGGGTAATAGATGGAAAGTGACCGGGAGATAAAAGTTACCGCTGTTTTCCCGTGCAACTTAGGGGGCTAACCTACCATGAACATAATCCAGTTAACGATAAGTACCCCTTCGTGGGAAATTTCACTTACTATGAACTAAAGAAATATTTGTTTTATAACTGTTGGATATATTCTACACTGTCGCCACACTCATCCCTTCAAGTTATTCAGTTAAATGAATTAGATACTCAATAAATTATTTTCTGTGCTGGATACTTGGTGAGAGTTAATTATTTATGGGGGTCTATCCTCTCTAGGCATCCATGAACTCTTGCAAGAGCTAGGGACCAATAAAAATTTTGTTTTATTTGAGTAATACAGAAATCTCGTACGCATATTGCGTTTTATTAATCTATACTTTCCCTATGTAATAACTGTTTCACGTACAGCACGCGAAATTAACGTAACAAATCTTTAAAAGCCATTGAAGGGGAAATTATACGCAGATGATTTAGTTTCATATATTATAAGGGTAAACACATAAACTACATGACGTCTGTCATGCACCAACATACTTGACATCTTGAAACCTGGTCTGAGACAACAGGATTCCAATTCTCCACAGAGAAAACCAAATACATCATTTTCCCAAAAATCCATTTTTCTTCAAACCTAAACTCAAGTTATACAACAATCATTTGAATTTTTGTGATCATATAAAATATCTCGGTATGATTTGTGATTACAAGCTGACTTGGACAACTCGCATTAACAACCTGATTTGTATAACTCACAAAAGATCTAATCTGCTAAAAATACTATCTAATAGGAATTGGGGCGCTGATTCAACGTCTTTAATACGTATATATTGTTCACTAATTAGATCACGTCTTGATTACGGATGCGTAGCCTACTCGTCAGCGAGAAAAAACAGTACTGAATCTTTTAAATCCAGTCCAGAATACTGCGATCAGAATTTGCTTGGGTGCATTTCGTTCAAGCCCCTTCGAGAGCCTTCTTAGTGAAGCCTCCGAAACTCCCCTCCACCTCCGACGGATTTACCTTAGCCTCTCTTATGCGATTAGTATATCTGCAAATCTCAATCACCCAGTTTATGACAACACCTTCTCTAATCGTTATTCGGCTGACTATAAAAAGAGGAATAGAACAGATCCACCACTTTATGAAAGAATTAAGAGATCCCTCAACCTTCTAAATATATCTATTCCTCCAACGATTCCTCAATTCATTTCCTCCCCTCCTCCATGGATATTAAAACTACCAATATGTGATACATCGTTGACAAGTTTTGATAAGAACGAAACAAACCATATCTTATTTCCAACAATATACCCATATCTACACTGATGCCTTTAAAATGGATACTGGAGTTGGTGTCGCACTTGTAATTCCAAATGCAATAATCAAATTTAGACTACCTCATATTACAACCATTGTAGTTGGAGAACTGTATGCGATATTTCAGGCTCTAACCCATGCCAATAGAGGAAATTTAAAACACATGCTCATAGTAACGGATTCATTGAACTCAATTGAAAGTTTGCGCTAGACATATCCATCAAATCCAATACTGATACTAATTAAGCAGAAACTATCCTAGCTATACAATTCAGGAACAGTTATACAGTTTTTATGGATGCATTCATACACAGGAATAGAGGGAAATGAGCGAACCGATGCAGCAGCCAAAACTGTAATTCAGAATCCTAATGCCACCGAAGTCACGAGAGCTACGATGTCAGACATCAAAATACATAATAAGGCATCGGTTAACAACGCTTGGCATTATCAGTGTTCCCAATATCACGATAAACTTAGAGAAGTGAAAAGAACAGTTAAACCGTGGAGGAGCGTTCCAGAAAATCGGAAGGAACAAGTTATCTTGACCCGTCTTCGAATAGGTCACACTCGATTTTCCCATGAACACTTAATGTCCAAATCCGAACAATTCCGCTGTACAGTGTGTCAATGCCCTTTAACAGTCAAACATGTATAAATAGACTGTCCAAAGTTTTAACAGCAAAGAGTGTCATTCCACATCCCACCTACTATGTACCATTTGCTCGGAGAAAATTTCAATATAGAAAACTTGGTAGCTTATCTACAAACTATTCAGTTTTTTCACAAAATTTGAACGTTTAATATTATAATCGTTTGTGTTCTTATACCTGTGATACCTGTAGTACTAGTTAATATTTATTATTGTAACATTTGGCAACGCTAATAACCTAAAGGGTTGATGCGTTTTATTTTTCTAAAATAAAAAAAAATTAATATAAAAACTTACCAGTATAAATAGAGCTACAAATCATAATCGGAACAGAAGATGAACTGTCGCAACCAATATTTAGAATGAGTGGATCGATTATTTCGTCAGTAATATTGTCCAACTTCCACATTTTCTTCTCTTGCAATATAATATTTTTTTTTAGTTTCTGTTTATGAAGGGAACACAAAGAATACAGTTCTTTCCTCACAGAACCTTAATATTCTTTGAATTTAGTCAATTCTGTAAATTTTTTTAGCCACTTGGTTGTGGGCAATTTTTCTAAAAGTCTCGAGTGATAACTTGCATTATATGTTTCTATTATACAGTTCTGAGGAAGAAGATCCATTATTTCTTCGAACCTTTCTTTAAAGACATCATCATTCATGTCCTCATCGTAGTCACCGATACGAGTAGATTCAAAAGTCAATAAACCACCTTTAACAAAACAGTTTGAACTGTCGATGTGTACTATTATCAGTCTGCGCTCCGTTCCTGATGGTGGATTTAAACCAGTCGATAGATTATTTAGAATCTACTTGTAACATTTTCATCTTGCCAAAATTTATTTGGTGTATGTCCGGCGATCCATGTTTCAACTAAATGAAATATATTTCTTCTTTGGTTTCTCATTTCTTTTATAGTCCAATATCGATTCTATCAATTAAAATAGAGTTTCTGGAATGCTTTTTCCTTTTCAAAATTTCCATAGTGTGCTTCGACTCATTTCAGGGCAATCCTTATCATCTCGAACCGTGGCAAGAACTTTGTCTACTGTCGGATATTGTTTTCTAAAGAAGAATGCATGCACTTTCCTCCGAAATCTTTCTTTCAAATGATTTTCTATTTTAAATTATGGTTTTCCTGGATCTTTACGTGTTGTTTGATACTCGCCATATTTCTCTTCTTTAATTACTCTGTAAATCGTAGATTTCCCAACACCAAGCGTACTACTAACTAATTCCACTGTGTCATCAACACTAGTACATAAATGTTTGTCTGTAAATGATTTATAACAATTAGATATTTGTGTTCTAAATGAAACTCAATGTTTCTAGCTATTTCCACAATATAATGAAAAATGTTGAAAATTTTAAAAAATTGACAATTGTTTCGATAACTGAATATCATCGTCAGAATGACAGAAGTTACATTTCCTTTGATGTCTACCTGATGTTTAGTAGGGGAGACCGGGGCTAAATGTCACAAAATTAGGTTGTTAATTTTTTGTGAAACCATTTCTAATCCTAGCAAAGTTATTTCTGGTGCACTTTGTCACTCTGTTATTTGACTATACAAAGTGACTAAAAATGTATTTATATATAACGCGAATTTATTAATTTTTTTGCAAAACGTAAACTGTTACAAGTGTGACATCTTGCCCCCATTATGGGGCACGTTGTCTCACGGAAAGGGGTGAAAAGTCACGCAGATATCAGGTTAGATTTTATTTAAAAAAGCTCAAAAATACAGATAGAAAGAAACAAATAATACATTATATATTATGCTCTATTCCAATTTTGTTATTCAGTATCGTCATCTTCACAGCTCTGACAGACGTACCACGGTATACCGGGAGTGCACAGTTCATGGGCCCATAGCTTACAGACTGTACAATGAACCCGAACTTCTTTTGGTGAACTATTGGAAAATGGTTCCAAGCAGACAAGACAAAAACTTTCTTCATCCTCGTCCTCTGATTCTTCAGGGGACTTCTCTTTAGCACTTTTATGGTTTTTTCCCTTTTTATTTTTTGACACTCTTATATTTCCTGTTGAATTTTTCTTTACATTTTTTCTCTTAGCAAACTCCGCCTCAAGAGCCTCTTTCTCTGGCGTATCAGTTAGTACAGCCGACTTCCTTTTCTTTCTATTTGACCCTTTGTTCCTTGCTGCTGAAATTTAAGGTAACTGTTATTTAAAATGTGTCCTCACCTGATTTTGGTAAAAGTCTTACCTGCTTTGGGCAAGGGCCTTATATCAGAGACACGAAATATACTTTCCTTAGGCTCAGAATGTTGAGTATGGTTTGGGATATTTTCTAAGGATGAGCCACTTGGATCAGGCTGCTGAGTGTCGTGAAGTTCTGTGTTTGCAGGTTCTGACACAGTTGTTTTTTTGTTGCCCATTTCAAGAAAAACAAATTATTGCAGAATAATTTTAAGATACTCAGGTAACTAACTTACTGGTTAACATTTCGTCAACTGTTGGTTCATCAGTTTGGAATGAAATTCCACTGGTCCCGGGCTTTGGATTTTCGAGATCTGGTTCCTGATTTTCTTGGTGCAAGTATCTGTCTGTTACTTTAGATGGTCTAAATTCTTTTTCATCAAATACATTTTGGTTGAAGGGAAATATCCCTGATACACGAAATCCGGATTGTATATTTTTTGGTGTTGCGGCTAGGGGATAGCTTTGAGCAACTAAAACTGGAATATCATATATCGTCATCGTTTGACCGGGATGATTCATCATCCACGCATCCCAAGCATTATTGTACTGTTTTTTAAACGGACCATAAACTGACCTATCAAGAGGCTGCAACTTGTGCGAGCAGTGGGGAGGAAAAGATAACATAACTATACCACTTTTCTTAGCCAACTCAAGTACCTCGATAGAAAGATGCGACTGATGATTATCAAGAAGTAACAGACAGGGGTGCGTTTTGGAACATTTTAAAAATTTAATGAAATGTCTCAAAAATAGCACAACATTTTCTTCTATCATCCAGCCACTTCGATTAGCTGTTCCCGCACATCCTGCTGGTCCAGATGTTAGCCAGAATTCTCTAAAATGCACTCTTGGAAATATAAAGAATGGCGGGATGCTATTTCCCAAAGCAGATACGGCACAGGCCACTGTGACGAGGGTTCCACGTTCCCCAGAAGTTATGGATCCGACTTGTTTAAATCCTTTTCTGGCCACTACTTTACAAGGCTTCTGAACAGTGGTCGTCCCCGTCTCGTACATATTCCAGATTGAGGATGGATCAAAGTTATATTTTTTCATAACCTTTTCCAGATTTGTAAAAAAGCTGTTCACATTTGCTTGGTTGAAATTTGTTGCGCGTGCGAAACTTGTTGGTTCTGGAGTGCGAAGAGATAAATCATTGTTTCTCTTTAAAAATGATGTAAACCATTCAGGTCCAGCCATTTGATCCCTTTTCCAAGGCTCGGGAACAGCTGTTTTATTGGAAATGGCAAATTGGACGGCAAGCTTTCTAATTTCCTTAGGACAAAGTCCGAAATAAATATTTGCTGATTCGAGTAGGTATGTTTTTAAATCCATTTCCATTTCTCGGCTTAATACCATGCGAGGTTTGCCATATCCCACGTGTATATATATAACTGATCTTGATTGAGGTCCTCTGGTGAAAGCTTTTTGCAATAGCGCCCTACGGTTTTATAATTTAAATCAAAATTTTTTACTGCTTGCCTAATAGAAATATTTTCATTTTTTACACCGCTTTCCTTATTGTTTCCTTATCAAAAGTCCCTCGATCTGTTCTTTTTCTGTATTCGCGCACCATCTAAAGATTAAATCCGATTCAGAGCTTTACTTCTTTTAATATCGGGGTAAAAAGTCACACATGACAACTTGCCCCACAACGTGTGAGACAAGTTACCCCAAACGGTCCTGCCATTTTCTTTCTAAAATAACTACCTAACCTAATTTTATAAATTAACAAATTTATAGTGACTCTTTGGAGAACACCTAGGGGTATCTTAAATATAACACGGCATTTTTGAATTCTGGCACTGAGATAAAATATACGGTTTGTATTATTAATCCAAAAAATTACTTACATTGGCTTTTTCCGTAAATTCACTTATAAACATATACACATGCGACTTATACGAATGGCGAATATGGCGGAACTAACTAGCATTGAAATAGTTCCTTGCGTATGAATATGACGACGTTGCCATATTTACTTTGCGCAGGAAAGGGTTTGTGACTTTAAACCCATGAGACTTTGAGCCCCGATCTCCCCTAGTTATTTTTCGCTAGAACAAAAAGTGACCTACCTTGACTTAATATATGTTAATAGAAAAAAGAAGAAGATGTGATATTACAAATATTGAAGCTTAGATATTATTAGCCCTATGGTGATATCCTGGATATCTTTTTCCAATTAAGATCAGTATAACTGTGCAATGATATAGGAAACCAGGAAAACTATATCTGCTGATCTTTACAATTATCACTTAAGAAGACAGTTTAATAGTGGAGAACTCCATAGATTTATCTGTTCATTGACGACTTCATATTGCGGGTTTCTTAAGTATCTTCTAATTTTCAACTCTTCAAGGAGATCCAGTTCTTGTTTCTTTTCACAAATATGCAGCACTTCTAGTTCTGTGTTAGGTGTCAATGAATGATTGGTGTCAAGTAGATGTTTTGCGTAATGGGATTTATCTGGTTGTTTTAATCTATATGCTCGTAATTGTTCATTGTATCGGATTACATTACATTATGGACATTTGAGTTTATATATACCTGATTTCTTTAATGTTGGTATTTTTGTTTTAACATTTAACAATTTTGTACTTACGTTACTTTCTGTTTTAAAAGAAATTGTTGTATTCGTTGCTGAAAATATTATCTTTGAATTATGATTAGAAATATTTCCTGCATATGTGATGGTTTTATAAGTTTTTATTTCTTCAGTTTGTTTAGGAAATATTAGTTGTAATGCCACTTTTTCCCCTTTTTTATTAATTAGCTTATTTATCATATGTAATGGATAACCGTTGGATGTTGCTATTTGTCTAATTGTATTAATCTCTCTATCAAAATTACATTTGCTCATAGGAACTGAAAATTCTCTATGTATCATAGAATTATACGCCGCTAGTTTTCAAATCAGACACTAATTTCACAGACAGTGATATATAATTTTCAAATAAAGGTTTAAACTACAGCATACCACCAAAATTTACGAATAATATTAAGCAAATTATAGCTTTAAAATCTAATTCAAATAATTTTTTTCATGAGAAATTAAAAATTACCAATTTAATAAAAAATATTGAACCTTCAAAAGTTAAACGTCAAACAAAAAATGACAATACAGTTTTAAATACAGTAAAAAAGAAAGTAGAAGATAATAACAGTTACAAAATCTGATAAAGGGAAGACACCTGTCATATTGACAACTGAAAACTATAATTCAAAAATATATAATATATAGAATCTAGTGATGTAAAAGTTCTTAGAGCAGACCCAACAAAGAAGTTTTCTAATAATGTTAGTGATATTGTTAATAATTCAAATTATCTTTTTAGTGATTACGAAAAGAGGTCCATGATAAATAAGAATCCTCATTGTCCACAATTATATGGAACCGTTAAATTACATAAAATAACGAAACTGTATAGACTTGTAGTTTCTTATGTTAATGCTCCTAATAATATATTGGCAAAGAGGCTTAACAATATACTTAATAGTTACGGATATGCATCCAAATACTCAATTAGAAATTCAATAGAACTAATCTAAAAATTAAAAGCATTCAAATTACAAGTTAACTCTAAGCTTATTTCATTTGACTTTACTAATATGTTCACTAAACTTCCACCCAAAGAATGTCTGATACCTGTAAGAAAATTACTAGAAGATAAAAATATTAATACAGGAATAATATCAGATATACTGAGTTTATTTGATGTATGTATTAATCAGAATTGTTTCACTATTGACAATAACATATATCACCTATTTTGGCAAACATTTTTATGGACAGTTTAGAAAGAAAAATCTTTGGAAGTAATATTTCAAAAAATGTTTTAATTTGGTATAGATATGTAGATGACATATTAGCTAGTTTTATAGGTAGTGAACGACAGTTAGATATATTTTTCAGCCACATTAATAATTTACACCCAAAAACTAAATTTACATTAGAAGTTGAAGAAAATAACTCAATCAATTTTCTTGATTTGAAAATTCAAATAATTAATAATTTACTTGATTATTCAATTTTCCGAAAACCAACACACAATGATGTGACAATTCCATATAGTTCCAATCACCCCATGTCACATAAAACTAGAGGCATACAATTCAATGATACATAGAGCATTTTCAGTTCCTATGAACAAATGTAATTTTGATAGAGTGATTAATACAATTAGACAAATAGCAACATCCAACGGTTATCCATTACATATGATAAATAAGCTAATTAATAAAAAAGAGGAAAACGTGGCATTACAACTAATATTTCCTAAACAAACTGATGAAATAGAAACTTATAAAACCATCACATATGCAGGAAATATTTCTTATATTATTTCAAAGATAATATCTTTAGCAACTAATACAACAATTTCTTTTAAAACAGAAAGTAACGTTAGTACAAAATTGTTAAATGTAAAAACAAAAATACCACCATTAAAGGAATCAGGTATATATAAACTCAAATGTCCAGAATGTAATGCTGTCTATTTGGGTCAGACCATTAGAAATTTTGAAATCCGATACAGTGAACACTTACGAGCATACAGATTAAAACAGCCAGATAAATCCCACTACGCAAAACATCTACTTGACACCAATAATTCATTGACACCTAACACAGAACTAGAAGTGCTGCATATTTGTGAAAAGGAACAAGAACTGATTTCCTTGAAGAATTGGAAATTAGAAGACATTTAAGAAACCCACAATATGAAGTTGTCAATGAACAGATAAATCTAGAGAGTTCTCCACTAATAAACTGTCTTCTTAAGTGATAATTGTAAAGATCAGCAGATATAGTTTTCCTGGTTTTCTATATCATTGCACAGTTATACTGATCTTAATTGGAAAAATGGTATCACCATAGGGCTAATAATAACTAAGCTTTAAGCTTCAATATTTGTAATATCACATCTTCTTTTTTCTATTAACATATATTAAGTCAATTACAAGTTAGGTCACTTCTTGGTTTAGCCAAAAATAACTACTAAACATCAGGTAAGCTTCAAATGAAATGTAACTTCTGTCATTCTGATGATGATATTGATTTATCGAAACAATTGTCAATTTTTTAGAATTTTCAACAATTTTCAATATATTGTGGAATTAGCTAGAAACAATGAGTTTAATTTAAAACACTAATATGGGTAGATTCCACGAAGTAAGGGTCGGGACAGTTAATTTAATTTTACTTCAAGTATTCAAACTCCTTTTACCCCACTATTCAATTTCATTCAAGTTGCTTGTGAACGAGATGCCACCAGCAGACATCGACCACCTCCTTTTGTCGATACCTAGACGTGTACAGGAATGTGTTCAGCTATCGAGTCGCCAAGCACATCAATAACATTTCTTAGTACATTTTAATAGAATTTCACATTTCACATTACCAACAAATCAAGGTCGATAAATTATTCCTTCTGAGTCTAATATTTAACAATTCTAATGTCACTAAGTAGGTATATTTTCACCAGAGTACACTATTTCAGATATTTATTCCCGAGCTTTCGAATAATTTTTTATTCATTTTCAAGGGCGGAAAATTATTGGTCAATGTTATCTCTTATTTTCCTGTACTTGAATTTTCATTTCGAAATATATTTTACCAGATAATGGCCGCTCCCAATTACGGCACCTTCTTCTTCCTTTGACAAGACCAATTTTGTCTCTTTGTGGTTATTCCAAGTAACACTTCAAGCAGTGAATTTTGAGAAGCCCTTAGTATTCATACTCATTTTTTAATAGTCTTTTTACATGTTATTGATTAAACTTTTGTCTCAATCTACCGAAACGAATCGATCTAAACTGCAACCTCGAAAGAAGCGTTGTTTTTGTTGGAAGTTATCCAAAAATAGTGTCAGTGAAATTTTATTAAAACCTTCTTAATATAGACATATGTGCCCAAAATAATACGTGCATATGTAATAGGTATATAATAATTAGATAATTGTGACAATCAGTACGATTTTTCAAGACTCTCTAACAATATATACAGGGTGATTCACTGAATTAGACGGCATACGTTTTCCGAAATCCTAAGACCCTAACATTTAAAAAAAATCAGCAAAAATTATCGGGATAAAAAAATAAAAACATACATATAAATACATATCTATTAGTAGATAAAATACAATAATTAATGCTTGGGAAAAATATGAAATTGATAGAAATATGTATTAAAATAAAAAATAAAGATTATATAATAGAGGTATAATCAGCAAAATAGTAAAAAATTGATATGATTTTCGAATCCTTTAAGAAAATATACTTTGAAAGCAATGATTTATTTTTCTTCAGACTGAAAAGAAAATTTTTCAGAGTAATAATATCTGAATCGAATTCAACATTTGATATTTTAGTTGGATCAAATATAATGAAAACACATCTGAATTGAATCTACTTGGAAAGTTGCGGTTTTTGATTATTGGTTTCGTTATTAAAAGAAAACAGTTGGCTTCTGCAGCTTTTGTGGCAACTTTATACAAAAATAGCTTCTTTTAGCTTTGTTGGTAGGTTATAAATTATCTTTCTACTTCTTAACCTCTCAAAGAAATTAAATACTGTTATGAAACTCAAACAAAAACTTGTGCTAAACGAAAAAAAAACATTGAAATGAATACGTTTGTAATACAGGAACAACATAAATGTTTCATTTGTTTTAGAAGTTTTGGAAAAGATGGAATAATATTCACGATTATTTATGAAACAAATATTCGTTGAAAAATAGAATTTAAACAATGTTTGTGACTAAAGATATTACAATAGGAAATTTGTGAATAAGTATAGCTTCCTTTTTGAGTTGAAGTTTTGACGTTCAATTTTAGTGATTAACACACAATATATTTGAATTTGGAAAAACAGTTATACCAATAATATTTTTCCTGTTGTTGATTACTTGACTGTAAATATAATACTTTAAATAAGTGTATTGTACATTATACAAAACATTGTTTAAATAATTTCAGTTTCTATCAATAAAAGAAACGAAATTTATCATTATTTATTATACAGTGTATCCAAAAACTAACGTGTACATATATTTTTAGCAAGCATTTCAATTTATTGCGTTTTCATATTGCACTGTTACATCTACATAACTTTTAACTTCTTGTAACGAATAAGCTAATTTCGAAAAGAATATAATTAGTCAGTAAAAACGCATAATTTTGACCATGAAATTACATCTAAAAGTATACTACATTTATCTAGAAATTGGAGGGTACTTATACATAGTATCTAAATGAAAACGGTATACCCTAAATAAATGTTATAAATGAAACTAACTGTTGCCAAATAATTCCACTATACTTATAATGATAAAATCATAAAAATTGTAAAAAAAATTCGATATTGTAATGTTTTTCTTATTTATTAAAACGTTTTTATTACGGGTGGGATAAATTCATACACACGGTACGTTCACTTACTTAATTCCATATTGCTATTGCATTTTTTTAAATCTCCATTAACCAGATAATCTGCAGTATTCGCTGTCAAATATAACGGCTGTTAAATGATTTTTTGTTGTAACTATATCAATTGTCGTCGATATAGCAATAATTGGAAATTGATGGATACAACGAGAAAAAAGAAAAATTAAATTATTGTTGTTCCTACTTAACGATTTATAGTTTAATTTGAAAAATGAAATACCCATATTAGTTCATGTTTTTTAAAAAGGTCAAACTTAAATGTTAAACCGTCAAACAATATTTTTATTTCAATTTAACATATTTTCATAAGTTAATCTAACTGGAAAAAAGTTTTTCTCGACTTTTCTTTTTTGTCAGAGTAACAATGTCTCTATGATTTAGTAAATGTGGCCGAATATCAAACACACTCGGTTAACTGCCTAGCAGCAACCAATTGCAATGCGTTTCAATTGTAATAATTTAATATTTTTGCCAATAGAAAGCAGCTATTATTTTTAAACTTTTCCGCCAACGGATCCTAATCTCGGTCGTTTTTGATTGGTTAGGATCATGTGTGATTTGCAGCTTGCTAGACGCTAGTGAATTGGTGTCTCTAGAATCTAGTCAGGAAGATTCACATTTCCAGTAGTACGCACACGGTGTGCGAGTCGAAGAAAGACTCTTCTGCTGTGATGCCGTCTGTTTGGGTACTGCAGTGTATACACTCGAGCAGCAACGGTTGAATTTCTCATACATTCAAAATAAACTGCCAACATATCAAATGCTTCTTCATTTGTAAGAATCATTTTATTGCGAAAAGATGAAGAAAATCTAATAACTGCAACACGATTAATAATTTTTGACATATGCGTCAAAATCATAGCTTGCTTAGTTTCAAATGGGAATCTATTTTGTATCTTACATGGCCATCTTTACAAATTTTGTTGTCATCAGCAAGGGCGCGTTGTATCAAACACCTAAACTCGGTTTAATAATAACTCATGTTTAGACTGTGACAGATTGATGTATTTATCATCAAAAATTACATCCGTCTAAACATCAGTTATCATTAAACCTAGTTTAGGTGTTTGATACAACGTGACCTAAATCGTAATTCATATATTATTTTAAACTGTATTTTTTGTTACAGGGCAAAAATCGGTTTTTATTGATATTTTATGCTTTTGATTTACCAACACATCGCTTGAAAACAAATATAACATTTTTATATAATTGAAAAAATGTAGCACAACTTACTTCACTAGCCTTCTAGACGTTGGAAGATTAATTCCCGCCATTTACCTGTTTCTTACGATACCTCAGGATAGAAAAGAGATATCGCTTTGCGGTTTGCACTGTTTCACTACAAATTTAGTCTACGTTTTAAAGACCTACTTCAATTTGTATGCTCCCATTTAAAATTATTACGAGAAAACACAATATTTAAAAAAAACAGCGCCCTCTAGCATTTATGTTATTAATCAGATTACTTTATATTTACAAATTTTCGATTGCTCAACCAAAGGTCTTTCGAACAGCATCAAGTTTATTAAAATAGGTCAAGCAGAACCGCAATTACAGGCGTTTTTTCGCAAAAGGTTCCCAGTCTTCCCCACCCCTTATTTGAAGAGATAGGCTTAAACTTGTCATATTAAAAATATGCAGAATTTGTCGATGAATCTGATGATAATATTTA
Source organism: Galeruca laticollis (assembly GCA_963921935.1). Classification (NCBI taxonomy): domain Eukaryota; kingdom Metazoa; phylum Arthropoda; class Insecta; order Coleoptera; family Chrysomelidae; genus Galeruca; species Galeruca laticollis. The sequence continues at coordinate 21,480,990 of OY998185.1, read as the reverse complement.
ATATGCTCCTTAATTGAGTAAATTTTCAAAAAATTTGCATTTTAAAATTTTAACTGTCAAATGCGTCCTCTAGCGGTGGACCTACAATTCTGAAAATAATTTCCAGGCGTATCTCGAGGCCACGTTTGTTATAAAAAAATTTTCCCGAACTTGTGCTATAATCCACTCCTGAGATATGGCCGACGACCGTTCTAACTTGGCCACCCGCTACACAGCAAACATAAATCATCTTTGCACATTGAGCAGCTTCACAAATTTTCATTATTATCTACAATTGCAATTATTACATTTTTTGGAGTTTTCTCTGGAATGAAAAGTTAGGTGTGCCTTGTAATGTGAGTGTAATAATGTCATTAGGTACTATTATTATTGGTGGGTTCATTATCAGTTTTTTCTAATCAATTATTTACTATATTATAAATTTAAATTAACCAAAAAATGCGTTGGTTAGTTTATAAACTAGCCAAAAGGCGATTTTCTGAATAGTATGGATTTTAGGTTGCCTTGGGTAATTCATAAACTAACCAGCTATTATAGGTTTCTCGATAATTTCAAATGAATTAACAAAGACTGTTGGTTAGTTTGCAAAATAGCTGCTATCTTAGTTACGTTTTCTATAGAAATAGCTAATGGTTTGGTTAGTTTATAAACTATCCAAATTTGCATATTAGCCGTAACATATGCATTCTCTATGGATACCCTGTATAATACTATTTCAAAATTTAAAGATAATTTTTCACAAATTGCAACTTTCGAAGCAATTAATTTGAATATAACTAAACGCAAAGACTACAGGGATTCTGTAGCCTTTTCTAAAGGTGTGGTTTTTTAACAAATAAGGATATTTTTATTCGTTCACTATTTAGCGCACAAATTCTCATTCATCGCACAATGTAGTTTGGGGCTTCGAGAAAATCTAAGTGAGATGGGAAATGTATTAATCTGGTATGTTGATAGAATTAATGAAAAAAGTTGAACTATATATTTAAAGGTGGGATATACATTACTTAAAAACATCCTATGCGGTTTTTTCTTTTCAACGTTCGAAATCACAATTATTTCTTTATAAAATCATAGTATCTACATAATAATAGAGAAACTTGCCTGCCAAAAATGAAATTAATATGGAAGGTGATTCGAAAGTTATGAAAGAAATAACCAGAATTGTAAAACATCCTGTATCTAGGTTATAAAGGACAACAGCCACATGATATATAAGTTTTTCGGAATTACCTAAATGCTCTCTATTTACAATTAACGTATGTCAATTCACCTATGAAACACCTTCTATATAACTTGATGTATTAATATTATATGATCACAAATTAAATATCGAAATAATGTTTAAGTCAAAATTGTTTTACTTGATATTTACCAACGATTTATTCTCATATCAGCTCGAAAAAACCATATTTAATGCACTGATTTGCATGAAAGAAGAAAAAAAGATTAATACATTTCCCAGTGACTTTGATTTTCTCTCAAAATACACATATCTTAAAAAGTAAATTGTAAGTCACAATGATGCCCTAACGCAAAAGATAACATGTTTATTTTCTGGGCAACGCTCAGAAGATAAGAAAGGTGGAGTCGACAGAAGTTCGACGGTTATAGCCAAAGAGCCCGAAGGTAAAGTCCTTAATTCCTAATTTTATTTTTAACCCTAAAATATTATCATGACATATCTTTAAACGGAATTCCACTAAGTGTGTTATAAAAAGGTTCATAATAGATGTCCTTGTTGTTTTTTATAATGTAGGTTACAATATTTATTATTGATTTTTAATTTGTTTCATTTTTCGAGAAGTAGGTGACGTTCGGTATTAATGTATACCTAGGGAGTCCGCGATCGTGGTTACCTTGGTGGCGTCCATGCAACCGCTAGGGGGAAACATATATCCCTCTCTAATACTATTTAGGGCTTCGTTCTCATTACTTGCTTTAATAAATGTACCTATTGGGGTAGAAATATTTAAATATAGCGTATACAAGGTAGACACTTGTTTTGATGAAAAATAACTAGGAAATTTTTTATTTCAATTTAATTAATTAAAACGTAGCATTTTAGCATATAGGGTGATTCATTGAAGTGACCTGCCATATCTCGGAAACCCGAAAACAAATTATTATAACAAAAAATAGGGTTTCAACATATTTGAAATCCTGAGTTCTTCATATTTTCAAAATATAATTGCGTTTTTTACAAAATTAACTAAGCGATATTGATATTAAAAGCTACTGTTTTTATGTAATAATTTTTGTTCGTTATTTTGCGGTACGAGGGAAGTGTGCTTTCGTTGACAAAACTTCCTTACGTCTAAATGAATTTACAGAGCAATAAATGTAGATTTCAGAAACAATTTCAAACTGACGCAAACATCTCTCAAAAAGGTCTCACTAATTGGCCTCCTTCTTCTTGTTATTCAAGTTTTCCTCTCCTAAGATTTTTTAGCGTTTTTAGTATTTTTACTATTTAATTCTATAATCATTTACCCTTTTACCATAAGGTGTCGGGTTTGCATTTAATTTTCGTATATAATTTTTTTTCCAGTCTTTCTTACCTCTCTCTTTTAGTGTATTATCCAATACTGTATTTAATGTCTGTCTTGGTCTTCCTTTTTATTAGTATTTTTGTCTCATATTTTCTTTTAGCCTGTCTATTGTTGTCCATTCTTTGAATATGTCCCCACCAACTGAATTGTCTTTGTTCTATAAATTTTAATACGGGTTGGACACCTAATCCTTCTTTTATTTTTGTGTTTCTGATTTTGTCATCACTTGTTGCTCCAAATATTCTTCTTAGGTATTTCATTTCTGCTGCTTGTATTCTGCTTTTTTGCTTACTTGTAAGAGTCCAAGACTCGCACCCATAAGTTAGAACTGGTCGATATATTGTGTTGTGGTTCATTCCATATATATATATATATATATATATATATATATATATAGCAATGGCTACAAATAGTAGAAAAAATATGAAAAAGGAAATGTGGTCTGATCCACCTTTAGAAAAGGATCTAGAAAGCTCGTAACGGCGCTACTCCCACGGGAGTATTAAGCCACTATATATATATATATATATATATATATAGTGGCTTAATACTCCCGTGGGAGTAGCGCCGTTACGAGCTTTCTAGATCCTTTTCTAAAGGTGGATCAGACCACATTTCCTTTTTCATATTTTTTCTACTATTTGTAGCCATTGCTTCCTGTCCTGCGTTTTCTCTTCCCAGTATCTAATTCCCATAGTCATGAGATCACCTACTACCTCCCTCAACTTATTCTTGGTCTTCGCCTTCTTCTCTCACTTAAGGGCTTCCACTCTACCATTGAGTATATTATTGCTCTCTTACCTGCTCTCCATATGTGTCCCAACCATTTTAATCTTTGATCCTTAATTTTTCTTACTATGTCTTTTTGTATCTCTTGATATAGTTCCATATTTGTTCTTCTTTTATATTCTTCACCTATTTTTTTTGATTCCAATATTGTTCTTAGTATTTTTCGTTCCTGTAATCTCAAATCCTCTTGTTATTTTTTAGTCATAGTTAATGTTTCTGCCCCATACATCATCACCGGTCTAATGATTGTGTTATATATTCTTATTTTCGTGCGCTTGCTAATTATTTTATTTTTTAATAATTTTTTGTTAGCCTGAAATGCTTTGATGGTTGCTACGATTCTTTCCCTTATCTCAGTTTCTCTGTCTCCATCGCTGCTTATTGTTATTCCCAGATATTTAACTCTATCCACTTCTTCAAATTCATATCTTCCAATTTTCACATTTTTGTACTACAATTCTTTTTGAGTCTTAATAATTTGGTTTTATTGTATTTATCACCCTTCTTTATTATATCCTCCAACATTTCTTCCATTACCATTCTGTTTTTAGTAACTAGTGCTACATCGTCGGCATATGGTATTATTTGTCCTCCTCTGGTCCTTAAATTTCCTTAACATATATAAATTGAATAGTGTTGCCGACAGAGAGTCTCCTTGCTTGACTCTTTTGTTATATGTAAACTTCTCTGTTTTCTCTCTTTGTGTTATTACTTCTGCTACGCTTTGGTCTAGTGTCATTTTTATTAATCTTATCAGTTTATTATTCACTCCCATTTCATTCAGCGCTTTCAGTAATTGATTCCTTTTCATTGAGTCAAATGCTCTTTGGACTTTTCCAAAATTTGTTTCAGTATATGTATCGCATCTGTAGTTGACCTTCCTTCTGTAAATCCGTACTGATATTCTCCACTTCTGTAACCTGCGTCATGCAATCTTCTTTTTATGATTGTTGTTGTTATCTTATATGCTGTATTCAGTAGCGTAATTCCTCTTAAGTTTTCACAAGCTTGTTGGTCTCACTTCTTTTGTATTGTTACTATTTGTCCCACCTTCCATTCCTCTGGCATCTCTTCTTCTTCCCATATTTTACATATCAATTGGTATAATTTTTCCAATAGTTTAGTCCCTCCGTATTTGATAAGTTTCATGTTGATCTGTCGCATCCTGGCGCTTTTCCGTCCTTACTCCTATTAATTATCTCTCTAATTTCTTCCTTCGTTGGGCTCTCGATTCCATTTTGTTTGTTCTTTGCTTCTCTCTTACTTCTGTTTCTGTTAGTAACTCCCTAAAGTATTCCATCCATGTCTCTTTATATTCCGTATCTTCAATAACTATTCTTCCCTCTTTGTTTTTATTCCTGTCGCTTTGTTTTTATATGTTCGGGTCTGTGCATTTATTTTTTTGATAGAAAGCTTTTGTGTTCCTTGCATAACTTACCCTTTCTGTTCCACTTATTCTGTTTTCAATTGTTTTTCTCTTAGCTTGTTTTATTATTTTCTTTGTTTCTTTTCTTAGTTTTTCATGTTTCTCTTTCTTCATTTCTGTTCATCCTTATCCATTTTAACCATGCTTTTATTTTAATTCCAAGCATTTCTTTGCATTTTTCATTAATCCATTCCTTCTGTCCTCTGTTTACCACCATTCCTATTTTTTGTTTGCAGCTGTATTTATACATTATCTATCCTTTTCCATCATGCTTGTATTCCACTAATTTCTTCTGCATCATTAATGAATTGTTCTTCTAGACTATCTCTGTACTCGTTTTGTGTTTCTGCCTGTTCTAGTTTTCTCATGTCTCATTTTTTGTTGCGTATTTTATTTTCATTTTTAATCTTTATCTTTTGTATCATAGTGCCTGCAACCATGTAATGATCCGTATCAGCACACGCCCCTCTATATTTTCTGGCATCTCTCATTGTCGACCGTTTTCTTTTTGTTATCAATATATGATCGATTTGTGTATATGTTTTGCAATCAGGTGATCTCTACGTAACTTTATGCTATTTGGTGTGTTGAAGCATCGTACTGCAAATAATCATGCTCACTTTTGCTGCCAGATTACAAATTCTGTGTCCATTGTTGTTTGTTTTTTCATGTAATGTGTGTATACCGCTTAGCTGTCTGAAATATTCTTCTTTTCCAATTTGCGCGTTCAGGTCACCCAATAATATTATCGTGTCTTGCTTTGGTATTTTTAATATTTCTTCTTCTACCTTTTCATAGAAGACCTCCTTTTCGTCATCTTCTGCCACCTCTGTGGGTGCATAAACATTTATTATTGACAGATTGAAGGGTCTCGCCTCAATTCTTATATAGGCCATTCTCTCATCGATTGGTCTAAACTCCATTACATTTCCTTTTATTTTTTCTATCACTATAAATGCTACTCCATATTGTCCTTGCTGTTCTCTTCCCGAGTAAAATAATTAATACTTCTTTTTTTCAATACTTCCTTCCCCCCTCCATCTTATTGCCTGCAGCGCTGCTACATCAATATCATATTTTCCCAATTCCCATGAAATTTTCTCCATCTTTTCTGGTTTTAGCATCGTCCTCACGTTCCAAGTACTTATTTCAATTTCTCTAGTCCTACGTAACTTTTTTTCTTTCCCCTTTTTGATCGACATTTACCTTTTTTAACGCCTGTTTTATCATTAGTGTTTTCCCTACCTTTGTCTTGTAGCCTTTTTTCAAACATATAATTACCATTATTATTATATATCTCCCTACCTTTTTCATTTGTACTTATATTCTTATCTTCTTTTTTGTTATTTCCTTTATCTATCCTAATCCTATTATCTACATTTATCCCTTTACTACAATTTGTTATCATTAATTTACTATTACTAATCTTAAAGTTACTTTTAATTCTAAAACTAATCCTATCTTCCTTCTGTTCTCTATTTTTCTGTTCCTCTTCATTGCCTCTTTCGTGTTCATATTCTTCTTCCAGTTGTTCCTCTTCTTCTAGTTTTTTTCTTCTCTTCTAAGTACTTTGGTTATTTTCTCCTCGCTTTCTCCTGCCTCCGGTGATCTTACGTATACTTTCCTTTTAGGCTTATTTGTCTCTGTCTTTTCTATCTTTTCTTGGCCTTCCTGGAAACTATACTTGTCATGCACATTTCCATCTATTATCAATTTATCATATTGAAACTACGCTCTACTTCCATTTTCCCTTGCTCTTTTCATAAATTGCATCATGTATTTCCGGTCTTCCTGTACTCTTTTTGGCAAATCATCATTTAGCCAAATGTTTGTACCTTCTAGGTTTTTCTTTTTTTCTTTATTTCCTGCTTCTTTCCCCATTGGTTGATTTTTAGAATAATTGGTCTCTTAGTTCTACTATTGAATTCTCATAATCTTCTTAGATCGTTTACTTCGGTTTTTAAGTTCACTTCTATTCCTGCTTCTTTTAAAACTCCTTCGATTTTTATTTTTGTGTCTCCAGATCGTTCTTCTTCAATATCTTCTATTCCCTGTATGATTATATTGTTTCTTTTTGTCTCTCGTTCCATCACTTCGGTTCTCCTTTCTTGTGTTTGTATCATTTGTTTTTCTTCCATGTTATTTTCTAGTTTGTTTTCAATGGTTGTCATTTTATCAGTCAGGCATTCAAACATTCTTCTTATTTCATCCATCTCCCCCATTATTTATTTTTCAGCCTCGGATTTCAAGTGTCTCGCAAACAGTTTTTGTTACAGAGCTACTAAGTTCTCCCTTAACCCGTAGGCGAGCCAACTTTTTACCGTCACTGATTCCTTTTATTCTTTTGAATAATTTCTGTTTATTATGGTCCTGTACTATTGATTTTCTGACTGTATAAAATTTCTTATCGTATTCCATGTTACCAGTTTTTGTATGTATAATTTATTTCTTGTTAAAATTGATAAATTTCGGTATTGCTCATTTGTTTCCCAATTTACTTGTACTTTGTTTTCAGAATTATAATTCATGCAAGTTTACTTACGTCTTTCTATTCCTGGTTGTTTTATCTTTTGTATGTTATCACTTTCCGTATTTGTTGTCCGCTAATTCTCAATAAATTTTCAATTATTCTCTACCGTCACATTACATTCACTGTGCCTTTTGCTTGCCAGTACACGACATGGTTCATGGCATAGTATAGCTTAATTTTTTTCTCGATTCTTTCATTTATTTCTGCATTTTGTTTTCCTGTTTCGTCAAAAGTTACTTCTAAGTATTTGAATTCTTTTACTGGTTCTATTTGTGCATTATCTATTTTAGGGCACAATAAACCTTTGGTTTCAGTGCACTGCAACCCTGTTAAAATCTAATCTAATCTAATCTAATTAACTGTCTCGACCCTTACTTCGTGGAATCTGCTCATAATAGTGTTTTAAATAAAACTCACGGTTTCTAGTTAATTCCACAATATAATAAAAGTTATTGAAAATTCTAAAAAATTGACAATTGTTTCGCTAAACCAATACCATCGTCAGAATGACAGAAGTTACATTTCATTTGATGCCTACCTGATGTTAGTAGTTATTTTTGGCTAGACCAAGAAGTGACCTAACTTATGATTTACTTAATATATGTTTATAGAAAAGAAAAGAAGAAGATGTAATATTACAAATATTGAAGCTTAGATATTATTAGCCCTATGGTGATATCCTGGATATCATTTTTCCAATAAAGATCAGTATAACTGTGCAATGATACAGAAAACCAGGAAAACTATATCTGCTGATCTTTACAATTATCACTTAAGAAGACAGTTTATTAGTGGAGAACTCCCTAAATTTAAATGTTCATTGACAACTTCATATTGTGGGTTTCTTAAATGTCTTCTAGTTTCCAATTCTTCAAGGAAATCGAGTTCTTGTTTCTTTTTACAAATATGTAGCACTTCTAGTTATATAAACTCAAATGTCCAGAATGTAATGCTGTCTATTTGGGTCAGACCCTTAGAAATTTTGAAATCCGATACAGTGAACACTTATGAGCATACAGATTAAAACAACCAGATAAATCCCACTACGCAAAACATCTACTTGATACCAATCATTCATTGACACCTAACACAAAACTAGAAGTGCTGCATATTTGTGAAAAGAAACAAGAACTGGATTTCCTTGAAGAATTGGAAATTAGAAGACATTTAAGAAACCCACAATATGAAGTTGTCAATGAACAGTTAAATCTAGGGAGTTCTCCACTAATAAACTGTCTTCTTAAGCGATAATTGTAAAGATCAGCAGATATAGTTTTCCTGGTTTTCTGTATCATTGCACAGTTATACTGATCTTAATTGGAAAAATTATATCCGGGATATCACCATAGGGCTAATAATATCTAAGCTTCAATATTTGTTATATCATCTTCTTCTTTTTTCTATAAACATATATTAAGTAAATCATAAGTTAGGTCACTTCTTGGTCTAGTCAAAAATAACTACTAACATCAAATGAAATGTAACTTCTGTCATTCTGACGATGATATTGATTTATCGAAATAATTTTCAATTTTTTAGAATTTTCAATAACTTTTATTATATTGTGGAATTAACTAGAAACCGTGAGTTTCATTTAAAACACTATTAATCTAATCTAATTTTAATTTCATTGTTGATTTTCTGATTTTGTATTACAAGTATTTTAGTTCTATTTTTGTTGATTTTCATGCCTTCTTCTTCCATAACAGCTTTCCATATATTCAGGTTTTCTTGTAATCGGTTTTCGCTTCCTGCCATTAACACCACATCATCTGCTTCTTCGGCTCTCTCTACTCTTTTTAAATTTTTATAACCAATGAACATTTTCTTTACCTTCTGTTCGCTTTTTTTGATAATGTTGTCCATATGTATATTGAACAATATTGGGATCAGTCCTCCTTGTCTTAATACTATGTTGGTTCTAAATCCTTCTGATTTCATGTTGTTTTTTATGATAAAATTTAGGTTTGTTTCATATATATCTTGATTAATTTCCATTATTTTTTTGTGTATTCACTTTCTTTCAGCGCCTTCCATACTTTTTCTCTAGTTACAGTATCAAACGCTTTTTCGAGATCTATCAACGCTTGATATGTGTTTTTATTTTCTAGATGTATCTTTTCTTCTAATTGTTTTATTGTGAAGAAGTGATCTTGCGTACTTCTTCCTGGTGTGAATCAACTTTGTGCGTCTGAAAGCTGGTTTTCTAGAGTTGGTTTAATTCTGCTGTTTATAAGCTTTTCGTATATCTTTATAATGGTGTTTAATAAGGTTATTCCTCTATACCTTTGACATTGTTTCTGATCTCCTTTCTTGTGTATTTGTGTAATTAGGGCTAGTCCCCATTCTTCTGGTATTTTTCCATTATACCAAGCTTTATTGATAATTTCTAATAAAACATCTAGTCCCCTATTTCCAAGATTCTTAATCATTTCAGCTGTAACTTTATCATTACCCGGCGCTTTCCCATTTTTTAATTCTTTAACGACTCTTTTTAGCTCTTCCAATTTTATGATCTGTATTTCGACTTCTTCATTTTGATTTTCAATTTCATGTTCGCTATTTGGGTTTGCTGCTCTAACAGCTCTTGAAAATACTGCTTCGTTTGTTAGTATCTGTTGATTTTTATCTTTTATGTACTGCTATTTTCTCTGCTTTTCTGTTGGATTGGAACCTTATAAAATAGTTTTTGATTCCTTGTACTATCTTTTTCCATTTTGTTCCCAAAATCTATCCAGGCATTTTGTTTTGCTTTTATCACTAGAACTTCGACTTTCTCTCTTCGGTTTTTGTATCTTTCATATGGTTCTTGTGTGTTGTTTTTTAAATATTTTTTCCATTCTTCCTTCTTCTTTTTAACCTCTTCTGTAATTTCATTGTTCCACCATGCTGTTTGTTTTTTCCTAGTATCTGTTTTGTCCCGAAAAATTCAGTGGCAGTGTTAATGGCCACGTTTTTAAATATGTTCCAACTATGTTCTGTGTTAAGTTTTTTTTTATATCAGTAAATGTTTCTTTTAGTTTTTCTTCTGGCTTTAGTTAATATTTTGTTGCAACCGTTTTATATCTTAATTTGTAGGTTTTTATTGATATGTGACTTTCTTTCTTTACTGTTATTTGTTAAGTTTGTGTACTGCCACCTTTATTTTTTGTTTCCAGTTGATAGTGGTCACTGTTAATTTCAGCTCTTCTTTTAACTTTAACGTTAAGTATATTTTTTCTTTCTTCTTTTTGTGTTAAAACATAGTCCATAATTGATTTTTCTCCTCTGCTATGTTGTACCCTCGTGTATTTATGAATATCTTTGTGTTGGTAGAAGGTATTACAAATTATCAAATTATGTAATTGACAGAAATCGAACAGTCTTTTTCCGTTGTTATTACTGGTATTTTCTCCATAGTTTGCTAGTACCATCTTGTAGTTCTTGTTCTGTTTACCTACTCTGCTGTTAAAATCTCCTGCAATGTATATAGTTCCTTTTGATTCTTCTACCGTACTTGTTCAATCTTCCCAGATTTTTTCTTTTTCTTCTGGTTTTCCATTTTCATCCGGGCCATATACTGATATGATCGTTCTAACTTTTTGTTTTTCGTTTCTTAGCCCTATAAGTAGTATTCTTTCAGATATCGCTCTATACCTCACAATTTGTTTTGTTAATTTTGTATGTATTATACATCCTACTCCTACCGTGGCTCTCTGGTTTAAGTTAACTCCGCTGTATATTAGAATATGGTCATTTTGCATTCGAATTTGTCCTTTGTTTCGCTTATTGTTAGTATCTGTCGTTTTGTTTTTTCAAATCCATTTATTAATTCCACTTCCTTCCCTTGTAGACTTCTAGTATTCCAGGCCACTAGTCTCCATATTGTTGATTCACTTCCAATTTAATTTTCTTTAATTTTTTCCTTGTTCCATTTTGTTTTTATGTTAGTTCCAATTTCCAGTCTCCTGTCCGTTTCCATTGCAAGTTTATTTTATTCTTTTCTGTCCTTATCTGTCTTCATTAGTTTTTTTTGTTGTTTCAAATATTTTTTGGTATCTGTCGTCGATGTTTTCCGGTGATCTTTTCCCTACGGTTCTTTTATGCCTGTCGGTAGTAGATTGTTCCTCCACCTTGTTTTCTTCTTTGTTTAGCTTATTTTTCTCAAGTATTTCGTTATTTCTTATTAATTTGTTATATTTTGTGTCCTTTGCTCCTTGCTTCATTTAGTTGGGGTATTAGTGCTCTTCTTTCCTCTTGAATATTCTTTGGATAATCTTCATCAATCCATATTTCGGTACCTTTAAGATATATTTAATTCTATACGTTTCCGAAATCTTTCTAGTATTATCTGTTTCGCTTATTCAATCAGATCGATGACTTTCTTTTTTTTGGTTTTTATATGCATTATTATTCTTCTTACTCAAGACTTCCATAATTTCTTCTTAAATTTCACTTATTCCTTGAACTCAGGTGACGACCACGCTATCTGCATCTTGTTTCGCTCCACTTTACTCATCCCGCATACTTTCTCGGCTGCGTTTATTACATTTTTTTTATTTTTTGACAAAAATTGTCTGTGTTCTAGTCGAATAATTCAAACAGAAAAACAACGCAATTATATTTTAGGCTATCTAGATACGACGGGTCACCACCTTAATTGAATGCAAAATTTTTAATTCAATGTAAATACCAATAGTCTATTTCACAAGCTGAATCCGCTAAAAATTTATATAAAGCTCGTGAAAATGAGTGTGATAGTTAATTCAATCCGAAATAATATCTGAAAAAATGTATTGAAACCGTTTTTAAGCATATAAAAAATTGCAAAAGTTAATTATTAACCAATAAAGATGAAAAAAAGGTATTTAATTTTTTGCGAATATTTCAAAAACAATCAAGAAATTAAAAAATACGATTCTTAAAATTATTCCCCATGTAAGTTTCTCAATTCCCTTTTATTAGGATCATAAAATTATTTTTGCTGCTCTTTCCTTTAATTTGATTCTAGTTTTTCGAATAATCTCTATTATTTTGGTTAAAAATTGACAAAATCCCTTGAATTTTCGTATGATTTAATTCAGATGGTGAACTAGTATTATTTATAACTGGTGTATTTCTTACTCTAACAAAGCTAAATACCTAACTTTTTTATCCAAATCTGCCTATTTCAATAAATTTTTGACAGTTTGTTTTGTTCTTTCAGCTAAACCATTGGATTATTGATTATACGAACTACTGGTTTTATGACTAAAGTTCGACGCTTTTGCAAACTGTTTAAATTTACTATTTACATAATTTGTACCTTTAGACCAGGGTCGATAATTTTGAAAATGGTAAAAAGTGAAAAAAAAATGAAACCCATTGGAAAAGGGAGAAAATAAGGAAAAATAATTTACGGGCGATCTGAGGTAGAGAATTGGGAGGGTGAGAGTCTTTAAGGGTAATAAAAAAAGTTGTAGGTAATAAAAAGATCTACAACTTTTGTATTTACCCTTTTTTCACGTAACCCCAAAATTAATGCGAAAAACTCAAATAACCAAATTTTTGGTTTTTTAGTTTTATCTTCTACAAAAAAAATTATTTTTTCACGAATGGACCCCGGACACCTTATATGGGAAAATTGCTCACCGTCAAATTTCTTGAATTTTTTATATGTTGTAGAATTGATCATTCTGGTAAAATGTTTCAATGGACTCAACACGATCCTATGACTAGGTTTCGAGATACAGGGTGTTGAATATGGGAGATATTCACTTTTCATCACTTCGTATCTCTCAAGTTCTGATTTACTTCTAATTTATCTTTGGTTGTATTATCATCACATCCTTGTATGACAAATTCATGAGAAATTCATATCGCATGTCGATTTCACTTGATAATATTGCTATTTTGGGACTTTCATAATTTTGTTTTATGAAGAGAAAATGCGAAATTGAGTTATCACATAAAATTATAAATTCATTTAATCTTTCACCACAGTTGATACAATTCATACAAGGTGACTCACGAATACAGAAAAATAACCAATTTTGGTTTTTCGGACACCTTGTAGTATAAACCCACCGAAAATGACAAAATTCTCGTGAAGGATGTTAAATGATGTGTTTCATCGTATACAGAATCGAATGATGTCAATTTAAAAAATTACGTATACTTTATTAAATAAATCCTCAATTTTTTTCATCGCCCTATATCACATAAGGGAGTCCGAAAACGTAGCAATATTTTTTCATTGGAGAACTCGGAATACTTTTATTTATATCGTACAAAATATTCAACGTGATTTTCATATACAAGGCGAACAATTTTTGAAAAAAGCTAAGATATGTACATTGCCCCATTGCTATATTTTCACTCCAATTTTCGACGGGCCTGTATAGATCAGTAATTATACCGTACCATAGCGTACCGTATCCCTCGAAAAAAGCCGCGACTCGAATTAACATTTGCAGCATTGTCTAGAAGGCGATTCAATGGAGAAGTTATTTTTTCATGCTTAGTGTTTCTCAGAAGTCATATTATACTTGTTACATTCGCAAAGGTTCCTTATTTCGAATTGTCACTCTATGAAACAATAAAATTGTGAAAGTCTCAAAATAACATTATTATCAATATGTAATACGAAAAGATTTGAAGATTAATTTATCTCACAAGAAAAATACCACATAGGATAAATCAGGATAAACATAATTTGTACGTATTTCTATCGGTTTATATATTATATTAGTTCAAATTCACGGCTTATTTCTTCACCAAAGGAACGTTTTATTTTTCAATTATGTTTTTGTATCTTCGAATCGTATATATGTTTATATATTCCCACCTTTTCGAGAACGTTTCTCTTTCTATTTCTTGTATTTGAAACGTTATCTGAATCATCTTCGAATATCTACATAGCACCACTTATTAATATACTTATTCCTGTTATCTGGTAGTAGGCATGGAGAACAATTCAAAGAGGGTAAAATCAACAAAATTTTAATGTCAATAGTCGTTTTCTTGTTGATGTCATGAAGCTCAAAAACTATTTCTGAATTATTAGACTAATGGAAGTTTTTTTGTACTGTAAGTTTATGTGATTTTCAGTGTTTGTTGAACTTTGCTGAACAATATGGCTTCCGCAAATAGAGTAAGCTGTTATGTTTGTGACCGAAATGTTATTCCTAGACTCATAATGCGTTTGAGTAGAGGAAATAATATTGATGTTTTGACAAGACAAGACAAGCTGCGGGAAATCCTCCTATTGATATTCAGGATGATACAAAAATATGTTTCAATTGTAATAACACAGTGATGAATGACATTATTGCTATGGAACATAACCCGAATTGCCTTTGTCTCCATGTGTTGTTCCGCATATCAACTTGTGTGTACATTATTTGTAATGATCGTCAAAATATTCAAAGACTTTCATTAGAATGTAGAGTGGATATTTTTGTTGCTTCTGATATCTATGTCTCAGATTCCTTGAGAATTTGTGGTCACCATCTTGATCATCAAGGTTTCCTTCCTAATTATTTGCATGGAGGTTTCAATTTTGTGAATAAACCATACATAATTTCCAATCTTCAACATTTTCTTCAAAGAATGAGGACAATTGCTAATAGAAACAGGCATCTCCGTAACTGGGAGGATATCAATTGTTTCACTGAAGACGAATTTAAGGAGCTCACATCAATTTAAAAAAATAATTTTCGACAATTACTAGAATTTTGCAATATTATTTAACAAGGTGGCAAGAGAAGAATTGTCGAAAAAAACATTGGCTCACATTTTTTATCAGAATCAAGCATGGAGTTTCAGATGAGTTTTTAAAAATATTGTTTAGTTATTCTTCCCGACAAGCAGCAAGCCTCATTATTTCTAATATGAGATTATCTCCTTCACAAATGCTCGTACCGAATAATATTGGATTTAATTCGAGAGAGAAAATTATATACACAATCATGTATCCCCGTATACGAATGAACTGTATAATCCCACACCAGACATTCCTAAAGTAATATTTTATATAGATTGTACCTACAATAAAATAGAAAAGAGCAGTAACTTTCGAGTATTGAGGCAATCATACTCCGATTCCACAAAAATGAACATTTGGTCAAATCAGAGATCATAGTTGCCCCCGATGGATATATCTTAGCAATCAACGGGCGGTACTTCGCAGATGCTAGGAATAATGATGCGAGTGTTCTAAATCACGAATTACAAAATTATTTGACTGGAATGAGAATATGGTTTCAAGAAGGCGATATTGTGATAGTCGATAGAGGCTATAGAGATTCAATCAATAGTCTACTAGAAATTGGCTTGCATTACTATATGCCACCATTTCTACCGCCGAATCAAAGACAATTAATGACAAATGGAGCCAATCAGGTACTTTTAATAACCACTACTAGATAGATTGCAGAATCTAGAAATGGACATTTTATGTCAATTTTCAAATTTTTTCGTCAACCCAGATCAGCAATACATGCTACGAAGTTACGTGATTATTACCTGATTGCTGGTGCTCTTCTAAATAAATTCCATCCTTTGATAAATATGCCTGGAACGTTGGATACGGCCACACAAATGTTAGTTGATTCCGATAATGTTAACATTGTTCAGGCACGAGTTGAAGCTGAAAACATCCGTACTAGGAATGGTCGATGGATTCGTTTCAATCAACTTCATATACAATCGTTCCCTCGCCTTGATATTGAATATTTAAAATCACTTACTGGAACATATCATTTACACTTGGCTGCATCATATATCCAAGAGATGGTGAAGTAGACAACATTTTAGAAGTCGATGAGTTACATGGGGAGCCCAATTTTCTACGATTCAGAATATTTTCTCGGTTCAGGAATGCCACTAAACACATGCTTTGGGTTATTTTCACTAAAAGAGGTGACGAAAATCCAGAAGATCCTGCTCTCCCCATTTCGGAGTATTATTGTACTTGTTAGTCCGTTGTTAGGACTTTAGGAACTTGTGCGCATGTTGCTAGCGTAATATGATTTTTGGGGTACGTTACATATCAAGAAGACACACATTTTCCATCAAATCGTCTTTTAGATTTCATAGAAGATGCTGCAAATAGAATTCTTCCAGAAGACATGGATATCGATCCTAAAATAGTTCAATTTTGTTGGTTATTTTCTCATTTATGAATGTTCATAACAATTTTCTTCTTATTTTTACTTAATATTTTTTTATTATGGAAAAATTCAGTTATCTATCAAGTATTTCCCTCGTTGTGTTGTCGTTCTAATATGCCATGGGTATACAGTGTTGGGAACATTACGAGGGAACAGACTTTTTACCATAAATGTGTTAGAAAGAGACAAAATACATATAAATTCAGTGTATTACTCCTCTTCGCTAACAGGGTATCATAAAGTGAGAAACGAAATAACTGTGTAATGGGATTTCGGGCAGGCACCGCCTTCGAGATGCGTACAGTAGCTCTTATGTCTGGCTTTTACTTACAGTTTTAAATAAACAAATTAGAGATGCAATCAGGCTATTACTAGTCACTTTACCACAGCAAAATGTTGTAAAAACAACTCATTATGTTAAAGATCGCAATCAAAGAAGTTAATGTTAGAAATACAGATGTGTAATGTGAATCAACATTACTTTCGTTTACCCCTTCATGATTAATTTACAAAGAAATAATTCAGTAGTAATAAACTAATTCACTATATCAGTTCGGGTAGTACACGCTAATATGATTTGAACAATAAATTAAAACCACTAAAAAATCACTGGAAGATAGCTAAGAAAAAAAACATTCGTCGATATTGAGGGTACAATTAATGAATATAAGCATAATAATTTTCATTAACATCATAAGGAATAATCTATGGCAAAAGCGACAACATGTTGTAATAAAACATGTGTATTCAGTGTATCACCATTTTTTTAACAGGATATCATAAGATGAGAAATAGGTCGTATGCTAATATTTGTTCAACTGTATTCTGGTTTTAAAAATATCTCAATGTAAACCGCTCCTGATAAAACGATTTCATTTGCATCTCTCCATTTTCTATCCACGCGTTAGATTGTAGTGCCCTTAAAAATGTCCTTCTTATTTGTGAGAGAAATCAGTCACATTTAATTCCAACGTAAAACGATAACCTCTTACGGCCAAAGGGAAATGGTCATATGGCGTTACCAGTGTGTTAGAGAAGGACAATCATGATACAGAGAATTAAAAGCCAGCGTGGATTATTATACCAGACGAATACAAATCGCGCGTGCACCTCTTGAAAATGTTTAACTGTACAATCTGGGTACTTCACTAACCGTTTGTTTGCGAATGAGTAACGATCTTTTGCAAATCTTATTAAAATGAGTATACATCATCACGTGCAAATTGTAAAATGGTACTACTAGGGTCATTGATATCCAGAAATAGCAGAAAATTTGTTTATTGTGGCATTCGAAAATGCCCAACCAATTAGCAAAAAACAAGTGAGAACGGTTATAAAAAATTTTGAAGAGCATGGATGTGTCAATCCTACTAAACATGGACTGTGTATACAAAATCGTCAAACCCAACCCGAAAAAGAAAAAAGAGATATTTTAATTTGTGCCAGTGTGGAAAATAGTCCCCTACAATCGTCCACTCATTTAGCAAAGGATTTTGATGTTGATCCGAAAACGATTCGGACTGTATTAAAAAAAATGGTTATCGTACTTTCAAACTGAAAAAGAGCCATGAAATTTTTTCAGACGATGAATTTCGTAAAATGGAATTTTGTGAAATAGTTATGGAAAGAATACAATTGGACGCAAACTTTTCGAAAAATATTTTGTTCACAGATGAATCGACTTTTCCTATACACGGTGCACATAATTCATCCGTTATTCGATATTGTTCAAGGACAAATTTACACAAACATTACAATAGTAGGACTCAATATGCCCAAAAGTTTAATGTTTGTGCTGGAATATTAGGTGAACATTTAATTGGGCCATTTTTTATTGACGGCAATTTAACCGGACAAAAATATTTGGACATGCTGGAGAATCAAATTACTCCTGCCCTTATACAATTAGGTGTCAACTTCAATGATATCTGGTACCAACATGACGGTTGTGCATCACATAATTATCGACTAGCAATAAATTTTTTAAATGCACAATTTCCCAATCGGATAATCTCCACAAATGGTAACATAAGATGGCCTGCGAGATCTCCATATCTGGCTCCCAACGATTTATTTTTCTGGGGTTACATAAAATCGAGAATTTATGGGTTCCAAGAAAACAGAGCCACTTGTCTTAATGAACTAAGGGAACAAATTTGTATGCAAATAACGCCTGAAATGCTCATAGGTGTTCGTCAAGAATTTTATAACTGTCTCGGATACTGCTTAGCTCAAAACAGGGGTTTATTCGAACAAGAAGAATTAAAAAGTTTTATTTTTTAATTTATTACATATCATAATATTACTTTTATTCAGAAATTCTAGGCATATTCATTAGAATACGGTTTTATTTTTATTTTCGTTTTTTTTTAATTTGTACTGTGTGTGTGTTTACACAGAGAATTCGTTTTCATTTGCATACAAACGATAAAGATACCAAAATTTTTTTTACTAACACATTCCAAACACAGCAGATGTTTCGAGACCAATTTCACGTTGCCAAATCTGAAAAAAAGTAAAGGTTTTAACCGCTTTCAAACTGAAAACTAGAACAATTTCCAGCATTACAATAAAATATTCAACGAATAGATGGAATTAATTATATCTTGATCTGTTACAACCTCTTGAATTATCATAATTAACATCTTCTTATAACTTGTTATCGTGTTAGAACAATGCATTTTACAGTTAATATAAATATACAATGAAAATTGGCAATACTGTTAGTAGCTATAAAGAATTTGTGAGGCCGGCGTTGTGGCTTTTCCACTTATGAGATCCTGTTAGCGAAAAATGAGAATTGAGATATTTAGAAGCACATATTATTATCAATACAAATTTTATTTCGCATGTTATGTTATTTATTCCAATACTAACCAAACTAATATAGTGAATTAGATTATTACTGCTGAATTATTTCTTTGTAAATTAATCATGAAGGGATAAACGAAAGTAATGTTGATTCACATTACACATCTGTATTTCTAACATTAACTTCTTTCATTGCGATCTTTAACATAATGAGTTGTTTATACAACATTTTGCTGTGGTGAAGTGACTAGTATAGCCTAAATGCATTTCTAATCTCGTTTATTCAAAACTGTAAGTAAAAGCTAGACATAAGAGCTACTGTACGCTTCTCGAAGGCGGTGTCTGCCAGAAATCCCATTACACAGTTATTTCGTTTCTCACTTTATGATACCTTGTTAGCGAAGAGGAGTAATACACTGAATTTATATGTATTTTGTCTCTTTCTAACACATTGACGGTAAAACGTATGTTCCCTCGTAATGTTCCCAACACTGTATATTCAAGTCGCTATATCCGCGGATATGGATATCCGAAAGATGTATCACATCCCATTGAACTTCTATCAATTAATGTATGTCTATAAATATATACTAACTGATTCCATCTATAGGTCATTCACCAAAGTTTCATCTCTAAGTATCTATATACGGTATCCTCACTACATTCTCAGGATATCTCACCAAGAAAGAAATTTGGAGACTTCTCGAACATACATTAATTAGACTTCTCTCTAAGTCTCACACCTAATTATATTCTCAGGGTCATCTCACAATATCTCTGGTACTTCAAATATATAATATATAAGTTTCTTTGAACTTCTAATATGAGCTGGGAGTTCCCACTACCATTCGGTATATTTAAGTAGGCAACAATATCCAAATTAGAATGCTGATACCAAAATGAACACTATACATAGATTTATGAAAAAAAAATAGAAATATACCTTGCATGGTGTGCTATATTTGCGAGCAGAAAATAAAAATGAATTTTCACTGTTGCATAATGACTGATATGAAACAAGAGTTCCCATCGATAGAAAGTATGCAATGGAGTAGAGAAGTTTGAAGATTTTAATTTCCCAACTGATGTGAGTATTTATTCTAATACTGTAGATAAATTAGACAAGAGATGTTTTGAATGGTCTCAAACTTGAGCGGATTCGCTTTAGTGACATTGCAATAGTATTTTCCTCTCTACCGGAATGAAAACTAACGATAAAAAATATAGAGAATTTGCTGAAACTCCCTCTCACATATACGGAATTATAGATTTTCGATTCGATTTGCCTTGAGTATTTATAATAAAAATAGTTATGTCAACAAGAGACAGCTGTTGCTGGATATCTGTAATACATATGACTCATGCGTATTACCTGATAACACTAGTATCCTACGACATACATCCATACTGACATGGGCCTAGGATTTATCCACTTGGAATGTTCCTTATATCGTAACATTCACGGATATTTATATATTAGAGACCACATTCAAAGACAACAAAGTGCAAGAAGGATACCAAACTTATCTATTATAGACGTTTAAGAAGAAAATACGGAAAACAACATTACGATACAGGAACAAGATCCTGGAACAAAAGACGTAAATGGAGTAGAAAGACACATAAAGCATACATTTTATAAGAATCTAACCCTTTATGATGGAACTGATCCGGAATGCAGACCGAAATTACCAAAAATAAGACCGAATAGAAAAACAGAACAAGTACTAAAGACAATTAACGCAGAGATACCCATACTGCTTGGTGAAGAAGACCCAATTCTAAAGACACAACTGTGCAGCCATAACTGCAGTTGAGGTAATGGTGCAAAAAATGAGAGAGAAAAACGCAGTTAACAAAAACCAGGAACCAAGATGAAAAAAGAGAATCGAAAAACAAATCAATGATATTAGGAGTAATCTGAAGAAATCAAAAAATTCCTAAAAACCAAGAATATCAGGGTCGGAGACGAGAACTATGAAACAAAAATAGCAGTCCTAAAAGATCAACTGAAGCAGCGGATAGCAGTGCTTGGGAAGAGATTAAGAAGGTACAACAAAAGCTACAAAAGAGGAGAACAAAATAAGACATTCTTTAAAAACGAAAGGGCATTCTACCAAGAATTAATCTACAAGAAACAGAAGATTGAAAATATGCCAGACAAAAACAAGCTCGCGGAATTTTGGAAAAATACATGGAAAACAAAAGGTGAACATAACAGGAGAGCCACATGGTTAGAAGCTGAGAAGAAAACCTGCGAAACAATAGAAGCTATGGAAGAAGTGAAAATCACAGAAAAAGATGTAAAAAATATTATCTCAAAAACACACAATTGGAAAGCGGCTGGAGTTGACCATTTGCACAATTACTGGTGGAAGAATACGGCAGTATGAAAAATGTTACTAGCACAAATCAACCGTATTATAAACAATAACGAGACGATGCCTGGATACCTAACAAAATGAATAACGTTTATGATCCCTAAAACTGGAAAAACAGAAGACCCTAAGAATTATCGCCCCATTACACGTTTGCCCACCTTATATAAAATAATTACATCTGTTATTGCAAATAGAATAGAAAAACACCTCAGCGAGCAGAAGATACTTACAGAAGAACAAAAAGGAAGCCGAGCCCGAACACAAGGATGCGAAGAACAGCTCTTAATAGATAGCGTGGTTACACAAGCTGCAAGACACCGACAAAAAAATATTGCTGTGGCCTGGATCGATTACCAAAAGGCATTCAATTCAGTTCCTCATAGTTGGCTGATCGAAATCCTGGAAATATACAAGGTGCACGAAGGAATTGTGGAGTTTCTGAAAACATGTATGGCAACCTGGAGAACCAAACTGCTTGTTAATACACCCAAACAACAAATAACAACTGAAGAAATATCGATACAAAGCGGAATCTTTCAGGGAGATTCGCTTAGCCTGCTGTGGTTTATATTCAGTCTTAATCCATTATCGAAAGCTCTTTGTCAATCGGCTCTGGGATACAAACTTAAGAATGGCGATCATGGTTATAACGTATACCATATTTTCTATGTAGATGATCTCAAGCTCTATGCCTCAACAGAGAACGATCTAAATCGATTAACTAGCCTTACGGAAATATTTAGCACCGATATAAAAATAAAATTTGGTTTGGACAAATGTGCCAAGTTGGTAGCTCGCAAGGGAAAACCTCAGGAAATTGACAACTTAGAAAATGAAAATATTCGCTATCTAAACAAAGGTAGTTATAAGTATCTGGGCTATGAACAGGAACTTATAATAGACCGAAAATCTGCAAAAGAAAAATTAAATAAAACCTTAGTAACCAGAGTGTCCAGCATTCTACGTACGGAACTCACTGCAAAAAATAAAATAAAGGCCTTTAAATCGTGGGCAGTGCCTGCGATAACCTACTCATTTGGGGTAATTGGGTGGTCACAAACGGAACTTGAAGCTGCAAATAGATCCATCCGAGTACAACTGACCAAGTTCAGCATACACCATTCAAGAGCATGCATTGAGAGGCTGTACATGCCACGAAGCATGGGTGGTCGAGGTCTACTAGATCTCAAAACTTTATATCACAGACAAATAAATGAACTAAAAAGTACTTTAAGGCCAAAACAGAGATGTCAGAGATGCATAAGATGATCTGTGTGCTGGATCACTACTCACCGCCTAATCTGTCCGCCGGGGAAGGGGTCCCTGTACCAACTTTGGCTGAACGAAAAACTGCTTGGCTGTCAAAACCATTACACGGCAGACTTCCCAATAAACTAAATAAAACTGATCTTAATTCCTCAACGGAGTGGCTTCGGAGGGGACAATTATTCGGGGAAACAAAAGGATTTATGGTAGCAATACAAGACAACGTAATTGCGACCAAAAATCATGTTAAATTTGTACATGGAGTACAGCTGGATAACGATCTGTGCAGACTGTGTAATAGACATGCGGAAACAATAGAGCACATTATCTCAGGATGCAGTTACCTTGCTCCAACGCCATTATTTGACGGCGAATATAATCCATCAAGAACTGGCAATACTCTGCAACCTGAAAGAACAAAAAGAACGTTATTACAAATATGTCCCTTTTCCCGTCCTTGAAAATAATACTTTCCGTCTATACAGAAACACAACAATACGAACTGACAAAACTGTGGCGAGCAATCGACCAGATATCGTGCTTATTAACAAACAGGACAAGATTGGATACTCCGTAGATGTTGCCCATCCGAAAGATCACACCCTGAATAAAGCAGAAAGAGAAAAGGTTAATAAATATTTCGAACTGGCCGAAGAATTCAAAGTTACTAATAATTTAAAAAAAGTCGCAGTTCTACCGATAGTCATCTCTGCAACCGGATTAGTAACAAAGAACTTGAAAAAATACATCGAAACGTTGGAAACAAATCATAAAGAAGTGTTCCCCGAAATGCAGAAATCTGTCGTACTGGAAACGTGTAGGAAAACTCTAAACTGACCTGAAAATATGTGACTGCGAAATCCTGCTAGAAGAATCGCAAGCTCCAAGCAACGTGAATGATCATGAATCCCACGTTGTGGAGCAACCCCGCAACGGAGGAAACGGAAAATAATAATAACACGCTTTTATATTTATAGGACATATTGCATCCCGTACCTAGTCGATATCTTAAGACTCCCGCATTATCCATGACGGGCATATTTATTATAGTCATGGGATATATGTGTCCCATCTGTAAAGGCCGTTCAAGTTGTGATTGGTTAATTTTCATATTTCTAGTGGAGTAGGCCTCATGGGGACACCACTATAGAAAAAACCTCTGGGGTGGCGTGGAAATTATTTGAAATAATGTTGATTTCATTTCAATGAATTCCTTACTTTTACGTTTTGAATAAATATCTAACATAAGTATCTTCTCAGTCACATCAGGAGACTTCAAATGGATTGGTTAGACTACTCATCTAAGATCCACAACTACAATTCAGTGAAGTCAAGTGATAATTTATTAGCGCAAAATAGTGAAAATATATGGACTGTTTCACAAATTGTTCGCCTTGTATATGAAAATCACGTCGTAGGATTCCGTTGAAAATTTTGTACGATATGAATGACAGTATTTCGAGTTCTTCCATGAAAAAATATCGCTACCTTTTCGGACTTCCTTATGAGATATGGGGTGATGAAAATAATCAAAGTTTTTATTTAATAAAGTATACGTAATTTTCATTCATTTAACATCCTTCACGAAAATTTTGACATTTTCGGTGGGTTTATTACTACAAGGTGTCCGAAAAATCGAAATTCGTTATTTTTCTATATTCGTCAATCACCTTATATGAATTGTATAAACTGTGATGAAAGATGAAATGAATTTATAATATTTGTTGATAATTCAACCTTTTTTTGCATTTTCTCTTTATAAATCAACAAAATTATGAAAGTCTCAAAATAGCATTATTATCAAGTGCAATCGACCTGTAATACGAAAAGATTTGGAAATGAATTTGTCATACAAGGATGTGATGATAATACCACCAAAGATAAATCAGAACTAAATCATAATTTCGGAGATACGGAGTGATGATAAGTGAATATTTCTCATATTGAACACCCTGTATCTCGAAAACTAGTCATAGGACCGTGTTGCGCCCATTGAAACATTTCAACAGAATGATCAAATCTACAACATATCAATAATTCAAGAAATTTGACGGAGAGCCATTTTCCCATATAACGTGTTCTCTTTAGAAATCCCTTTTATATTTACGTTCAAAATTTTTGCAAAATTGCTGAGTTTGTTGTTTTTTTGTTGTCTCTTATATTAGAAAATATTATACTCTACTTTCAAGTAATTAGCAAAACATATTTTAAAACATTGATCTACTTTTGTTTGGCCTACCATATACTGGGTGTTATTTCTAATCGTCCCCCCTTCGAAAAGAGGACTGCCCCCAGTCCTGAGTTACCACTGTTATCTTTAACCTAGAATAAAAATTTGCCGCTCCTATGAAGCTAATAGTACATGTCTACTATACTACATGGTTACCCCTTTTTAAATATCTGCGTTTATACAATTCAAGTCCCTATCATCTAAATTTATTGTCTGAATAGCACAGTTCACACGACTTCTTCCTACTGTTCTCTGGGCGAGACCGGACCTGGGCCGGGCGGTACGTCATTTTCTCTACATGGTGGCTGAACATGCGCTTGATTGGAATGGTGTTTCTTCCTGGTATCGTCTTACATTTCGGTTAAACTCACGGTATGTTATGGAAGCAGATTCACACCGTTTTTTGGAATTTCCGGTGCTTCTGTACTTTTGGCTGATTGGGCAGAATGGTATTCGGCATGCTAAAATCTTCGGTTTTCTTCTGCACTTTGCGCTACTTAGTACTTATTCGATTTCAGCGCATTGCGTCAAGATTGCCTTTTTCTTCCCCTCAATCGGGTTTGGTGGATTGGAACCAGTTTGTTCGACCATATGCGATGATTCGTGAATTGTAACTTCGATTGATTACTCGGGTCGGTTTACTGGGTCTGATAGTCAATTAATATTGTCCCAGGATTTACCCGGCAAGTGGCATCGGGTAGTCCCTTAATGTGTCAACAATTCTAGTTGTAGCTCGAATCTGCCTCTGCCGGATGTTAACCAACTACTGGAGGTTTATCTGTTTGATTCTGATGTGGGCGGAACTTTGCAGCATTCATTCCTCTGTTGAGCAGAAGGAACTTTGGTGTGGAACTTCTAGCCTGTTTCTTGGTCCTGGTCATCGGGGTCGTATGAATCATATAGGGGCCGTTGTGCTTCAGCCAGTAGAATTCTTCTTCGTTGTCGGACCGAACTCCACCTAGTTTTGGCAGCTATCACTCTTATGAAAAAGGAATAAAAATGAAGGTAGTATTGGGGCAACAATATTTATCTCTCTACTATCTCTTTGTTCTACATAATATTTACATTGATATTAATTGATATCTACTTTGTCTACTTTAAAATGTACGTGGTTGGGCTACCTTTTTATTTGGTTGATATCCTTCGAATAATTATATAAGTTGAGGGTAATTATTTTAGCAAATACTAGTAAATAAGAGGATACAATGATCAGTTATTTAATATAGGAATTATCTTAGCTTTATTTGACTTGGTCCCTAAGTTATCCTCCTAATAGTAGTGCTAAAAGAAAGACTTAGCTTTTATTCTAACTGTGGCCCTTGATCCTGCACAATTCGTATTACACATCGGTGTGGTTGGCCGTCCTCCAGCGTTGCTGGTTCTTCTATTTCCATTCCGAATTTTGTCTGCCTCTGTGCACATCTGGGGATACAACTCCATCTGTGGAGTAGCTTCAGACCCATGTATCCCGCTAAGACTCCGACAGCTGTCAGTACCAGACAAAACTGGACGTTCTCGTACATTTCTGATCCCGCTGTGAACGCGAAAATGTTGCACATAAACATCCTTCCAGGGCACGTCTTCTCTACTCGAAGGGGCACTTTGTCTTCATTCACGGTATACACTTCTCAGGTAGGCCTTTCTCGATTCACTTGACTTGTCGCTGGTTTTTCTCAAAACCCACTCGTTCGCTTCGCTGGTCCGAAGACCAACTCCCCGAAAAAATATATTTTTCGAACCATGAAAGTGTTCTCTCACAAAAATGCCAAGTTTGTTGTTTTTTTGTTGTCTCTTATATTAGAAAACATTATGCTCTACTTTGAAGTAATTAGCAAAACATATTTTAAAACATTGACCTACTTTTGGTTGGCCTACCATGTACTGGGTGTTATTTCTAAACGTGACAATATTCGATAAAAACTAAAAAGCTTTTCTTTCTCTTTTTTATTTATTTATTTTTCATAACTTTTGCATTTTTTATGTACCGTAAAACGGTTTTAATACATTTTGCTAGACTCAGATCGAATGAGCAATCGTATGTATTTTCGAGCTAATCTCTATTTTTCAGCGTTTTCCACTTGTAAACTAGACTAATAAAAATTTTGCTGGAGTTTTTATTTGTAATCTTCTATGGTTGTTGAATTACGATTTTAATCGGTTAGAAAAAATCAGTTTATAGCTCTCTATTAAATAAAAAAACAAAGAATTTTTATTAACTTTTCTTTTTTATATCCCATTATTTTCAAATGAATTAATGATAATCTTATATATTAAGAAATGTGGACAAAGTTCAAACTGGACGCTGATTTTTGATTTAACCTATTTTAAAATAAAGTAGATTTGGTATAAAAATGCTAGATTCAAAATCACGTTTCGATAAGCGTTCTTTTCGGTTATAAAGTTTCAGTAAATTCAACTTAAAAGTTAACGACATCTATTGGAATTCCTGTTAGATATAAGAAAACGTATTTATTTTGAATCACTATTTGCAATACTGTTAGTATAAGTAGAGCTAGTTGTTTACTAACAATTTACATTCAACAATAATAAAATCGTTTCGCTTTTTGTAGACAGGTTTATTTTTATCTACAAGGAAAGCAACTGAATCCAAATATTTAAGTAATTAAAGCAACATGCTCCGCTCGGCCAAACGAAATAGTTTTGTTAAAGTATTTTTACAAACTAACAGTGTACTTGAAAAAGAATAATATGTAGCTAAAAGTACAGCTTTACTGCTCACAAATATATTTTGTTAATAATAATTTATTATTCTCTCATATTAGTAAACATAGTATAATTAATCACATAGTAGAAAATTTTCAAATATATAAGTGTGGGAGGATAATGAAAAATGTTGAAAATTCTAAAAAATTGACAATTGTTTCGATAAATCAATATCATCGTCAGAATGACAGAAGTTACATTCCATTTGATGCCTACCTGATGTTTAGTAGTTATTTTTGGCTAGACCAAGAAGTGACCTAACTTGTGATTGACTTAATATATGTTAATAGAAAAAAAGAAGAATATGTGATATTACAAATATTGAAGCTTAGATATTATTAGACCTATGGTGATATCCTGGATATCATTTTTCCAATTAAGATCAGTATAACTGTGCAACGATATAGAAAACCAGGAAAACTATACCTTCTGATCGTTACAATTATCACGTAAGAAGACAGTTTATTAGTGGAGAACTCCCGAGATTTATCTGTTCATTGACAACTTCATATTGTGGGTTTCTTAAATGTCTTCTAATTTCCAATTCTTCAAGGAAATCCAGTTCTTGTTTCTTTTCACAAATATGCAGCACTTCTATTTTTGTGTTAGGTGTTAATGAATGATTGGTGTCAAGTAGATGTTTTGCGTAGTGGGATTTATCTGGTTGTTTCAATCTGTATGCTAGTAAGTGTTCATTGTATCGGATTTCAAAATTTCTAAGGGTCTGACACAAATAGACAGCATTACATTCTGGACATTCCAGTTTATATATACCTGATTTCTTTAATGTTGGTATTTTTGTTATAATATTTAACAACTTTGTAATAACGTTATTTTCTGCTTTAAAAGAAATTGTTGTATTCGTTGCTGAAGATATTATCTTTGAAATATTATTAGGCTTATTTTCTGCATATGTGATGGTTTTATAAGTTTTTATTCCATCACTTTGTTTAGGAAATATTAGTTATAATGCCACTTTTTCCTCTTTTTTATTCATTTTCTTATTTATCATATGTAATGGATAACCGTTGGATGTTGCTATTTGTCCAATTGTATTAATCTCTCTATCAAAATTACATTTGTTCATAGGAACTGAAAAAGCTCGATGTATCATTGAATTATATACCGCTAGTTTATGTGACATGGGGTGATTGGAACTATATGGAATTGTCACATCAGTGTGTGTTGGTTTTCGGTAAATTGAATAATCAAGTACATTATTAACTCTCTGTACTTTTAAATCAAGAAAATTGATTGAACTATTTTCTTCAATTTCTAATGTATATTTAATTTTTGGGTGAAAATTATTAATGTGATTGAAAAATCCATCTAATTGTCGTTCACTACCCATAAAACAAGCTAATGTGTCATCTAGATATCTATACCAAAATAAAACATTTTTCGAAATATTACTTTGAAAATCTTTCTTTCTAAACTCTCCATAAAAATGTTTGCTAAAATAGGTGATTGGTACCTAGAAATAGCTTTAACATTTAATTCAAATAATTTTCTTTATGAGAAATTAAAAATTGCCAATTTAATCAAAAATATTGAACCTTCAAAAACTAAACGTCAAACAAAAAATGTTATTACAGTTTTAAGTGCAATCAAAAAGAAAGTAGAAGATAATAACAGTCACAAAATCTGATAAGGGGAACACAACTGTCATATTGACAACTGAGAGTTATAATTCAAAAATATATTATCTATTAAGTGATTACGAAAAGAGGTCTATCATACATAAGAATCCTCATTGTCCACAGTTATATGGAACCGTTAAAATACATAAAATAACGAAACCAATTAGACCTGTAGTTTTTTATGCATCAAAATACTCAATTATAAATTCAATAGAAAAAAACCAAAAAAATTAAAAGCAATCAACTTGCAAGATAACTATAAACTTATTTCGTTTGATGTTACTAATATGTTCACTAAAATTCCTCCTAAAGAATATCTAATACTCGTAATAAAATTACTAGAAGATAAAAATATTAATCCAGGAATAATATCAGATATACTTCATTTATTTGATGTATGTATTAATCAGAATTATTTCACTTTTGACAATAAGATATATATTCAAATGAAGGTTTACCAATGGGAAGCCCTATATCACCTATCTTAGCAAACATTTTTATGGACAGTTTAGGAAGAAAGATCTTTGAAAGTAATATTTCGAAAAATGTTTTATTTTGGTATAGATATGTACATGACACATTAGCTTGTTTCATGGATAGTGAACGACAATTAGATGGATTTTTCAACAACATTAAATATTTACACCCAAAAATTAAATTTACATTAGAAACTGAAGAAAATAGTTCAATCAATTCCCTTGAATTAAAAATTCGAAGAGTTAATAATGTACTTGATTATTAAATTTACCGAAAACCAACACACACTGATGTGACAATTCCATATAGTCCCAATCACACCATGTCACATAAACTAGCGGCATATAATTCAATGATACATAGAGCTTTTTCAGTTCCTATGTAATTTTGATAGAGAGATTAATACAATTAGACAAATAGCACCATCCAACGGTTATCCATTATATATGACAAATATACTAATTAATAAAAAAGAGGAAAAAGTGGCAATATAACTAATATTTCCTAAACAAAGTGATGAAATAAAAACTTATAAAACCATCACATATGCAGGAAATATTTCTAATGATATTTCAAAGATAATATCTTTAGCAACGAATACAACAATTTCTCTTAAAACAGAAAGTAACGTTAGTACAAAATTGTTAAATGTAAAAACAAAAATACCACCATTAATGAAATCAGGTATATATAAACTGAAATCTCCAGAATGTAATGCTGTCTATTTGGGTCAGACCCTCAGAAATTTTGAAATCCGTTACAGTGAACACTGACGAGCATACAGATTAAAACAACCAGATAAATCTCACTACGCAAAACATCTACTTGACACCAAGAAACAAGAGCTGGATTTCCTTGAAGAAGTGGAAATTAGAAGACATTTAAGAAACCCACAATATAAAGTTGTCAATGAACAGATAAATCTTGGGAGTTCTCCACTAATGAACTGTCTTCTTAAGTGATAATTGTAAAGATCAGCAGATATAGTTTTCCTGGTTTTCTATATCATTGCACAGTTATACTGATCTTAATTGGAAAAATGATATCCAGGATATCACCATGTCTAATAATATCTAAGCTTCAATATTTGCAATATCACATTTTCTCCTTTTTTCTATTAACATATGTTGAGTCAGTCACAGGTTAGGTCACTTCTTGGTCTAGCCAAAAATAACTATTAAACATCAGGTAGGCATCAAATGAAATGTAACTTCTGTCATTCTGACGATATTGATTTATCGAAACAACTGTCAATTTTTCAGAATTTCCAACAATTTATTATATTGTGGAATTAGCTAGAAACAGTGAGTTTCATTTATAACACTAATATAAGTAGATTCCACAAAGTAAGGGGTCGACACAGTTAATCTCATACAAACTCTGCTAAAAGCGCAATATGGCGGCTCTACTTATACTTAACCAGTATTGCAAATTAAACTATTTCCATCTAAATTTTTTTCCACCTTTTCTTTATTTCTATTTGCTTACAACGATAGATTTGTTCCTCATCGCAGTTAACATAGTTTTGTGAATTGTAAGCGTATTTGCCTTGTAGAAAAATAATATAATTGCTAACAATTTGCAAACCTTTTAAGCGGCGACGTGAAACAAAACTAATAACAACATGATAAATATTTTAAGTAGCAGTATTATTTTGAAGTTTTCTGCTTATGAATATAGCGCCTTGTATGTTGATAATGTTTTTTAAACTCTCAAAGTAATACCGTTACTCAAGTAATACATATAGTGAGAGCCAGCTGCATACTAAACTTTAAAAACTGGTATACATTTTAACCTGGAAAGTCACTTCTGGAAACCACCTGCTGCCACAGTAACTACCCTAAAATTACGAACGCAGTAATAAATAAGAGACAATTTTTGTGTCTGCAAAAAAATGTATTCTCTTCAGCTCTCTAAAATTGTCATTCTTTAGATATTTATAATTAATAAGGAAGATGTACGAATATCGCGTGATATGTGAACAACAACAATAAAGAGATTTATGGGTAATTCACGCAAAGAGAAAAGGGGCTACTGATACAGAGTGGTAACCGCAGACATGAATGTTTTGGCTCAATTACCGTTCTCAGTACGGTATAACCAAATAAGGGTGTAAAACTTGGGAGCAAAGATGTTCATCGAAACGTCGGAAAACACAAAACAGCGGATTACAACAGGGAAACCAAACGCACAAGTTTACACCCTTATTTGGTTATACTGTGCTGGCGACGGCAAATGATCCTGAAACATGCATATCTGCGGTTACCACTCTGTTTCAGTAGCCCCTTTTCTCTTTGCGTGAATTACCCATGAATCTCTTTGTTATTGTTTTTTAATTAATTTTTTTTATTCTCTAATAAAATCAGTATCTCTAATAAAATCGAAAATGGTTCTGATTAGGACTGAAGAAGTTCTATGGCAAGCTGCAGATTAAGGAAAGTCATGAGGACCATGAATTGAATTTTATTTTGGTCGAAGGACCATGGTGATTTGGTGGAAAGCATATTGAATTTAGTGCATGGGAGATGCAGAAAGGCTTACTGTCATGTTTCACAACAACTTGATAGATAATTACCACAAAGAATATATAAAACCAGAAATATTGAGGCAACGGCAAGGTTGTTAAAGAAAACTCTTCTTACCGTTTTTCCAAGCTTTAGGAAAATTTTATTTCCATTTTCAAGGATTAGTAAATTGAGATAGGTATAATGGTTTTAATAAATTAGTAAATATACTGATATTTGAACTTTTTAAAAGTGTTGTTAATAATATGTCATTTTGATAGAAATTTTATTATAAACGTTTTGAATGAATCGAATAAATTAGTTGGCCTACCTATAGAAGCTACTATGGGTCCAATTGATATTGACACAGACTATCCATCTCAAATATAGTCTGTAGGTAAATAGCAAAACGCAAAATCCGTACTACAGCATATATTAATACAAGATGAAAAAGCAAAAGTGGTATTCATGTGAGTTTAAGGCCTGATTATGGCTCAGTGAGCCGAAACTAGTTGCCTCTTCATCTTGTATTAATATACGCTGTGGTACCGATTTTGCGTTTTGTTTACTGCTATTTTCTAATTGATAATATTGGTTTATGAATTTTGGGAAGGCCATAGAATTTAGCAGGTATGTCATTATAACAAGTTCGTTTTTCTTTCGTAATTTTATCTATTTGGTTTGTATTGAAAAGCTTTTTCATTATAGTATAACATTTATATTCAACTGGTATTGTAGAATCTTTGTTCAATATGATGTAAGAAGAATTACTATTAAGAATTTTTGAAGATAGTTTATTATAGTTTTCTTTAAACATAATAACACGATTGGTAACAACTATTTTTGAGTGCATTTTCAGAAAATATTTTGCTCTATAGTATAAATTACTTGATTTTTTGTTTATTTGATTTGCTATTATATTTGTTGATTTTGCTATTAATGTTTTTTTTCGAATGGTTATCTGAGGTTTGTAATGTAATATATTCAACATCTGCTAGTAGATGTTTTATTGCAATATAATAACAAATCAAATAAACCGAAAATCAAATAATTTATTCTTTCGTCTTTATACTGGTACCTACAGAAAACCAATAAGTTCTCGACAATTTATGAATTATAGGTCTTACCATAAATATTCCATGAAAAGAAATGAAGAATAGAATAACCAAAATGTCAGATCCCATTTTTCATGAACGGACCTAAAATTTTTGTATCAATTATTTTTAGAAAATGTATATATAATATAAATTACTATTTACCATACATTAAAGAAATGACACCAAAGTTCAGTAAGATTTTCAAACTAATGAACAACATTACAATTGCCAATAAAAAATGTCTTACGATAAAGGCTATTTTTACTAATTTGAAAGACAAAACTATTCCATGCAAAAGTTGTAATAATTGGTAACACTGGCTAAAAATTAAAAACCGAGTGATTGTAGGTTACACCCTGAAAGATGTGCATTGGCTGAACATGTAATTGATAAATTATGGATTTTGAATTTGTTAGTATTTTAGACATACAACCAAATAGCAAAAAAAGACTCATATATTGCAAGAACCTAATAATATTAACATAAAGAGTGACCATAATAATCTAAGTGATATT
The DNA here is from genome assembly GCA_963921935.1 of Galeruca laticollis. NCBI lineage: Eukaryota > Metazoa > Arthropoda > Insecta > Coleoptera > Chrysomelidae > Galeruca > Galeruca laticollis. The sequence goes on along the minus strand of OY998185.1, from coordinate 21,446,917 downwards.
TATTATTACTTATTAACCATTGATAATAAAAATAACTAAATTTGTAGTAATAATTTTTAAATTCCAATTCGAAATCAAAATTTATATAAATAAAAGTTTTAGTTATTTTATAAAAATAAATTTATTTTAGGTAATTGGTATTGATATTTTAGATAATTTTATATAAAATAAATTCATTATAATCTTTTATTATAATTTTATATATATAAATATATATATATATATATATATATATATATATATATATATATATACAAATTATTAACATGACATGATACAATAATTTGACATTGAATTGGATATATTAAAAGAAAAACATTTTAACATCTATTAACCCTATATTATCATAACATAGCCTATATTTTTCTTTCGGTTCTATTAATTTTTCCATAAATAAAAAAGAAAATGTTTATAATAAAATTTATATTGAAATGACATATGATCGAAAACACTTTCAAAAATTAGTATATTTACCAATTTATTATAACAATTATATCATTACTATATATATAAGTATTTGTTTTTCTTTAGCCTTGTATATAAAATGTTATCATTTTTCTTGGGCATCAATGAATTCTATATCAATATTTTTATTTGACGTTTCACTCCTTTCAAATATTTTAAATTAGATGTTGTTAAACCATAAATTGAACGATTAAAATTATATATCCATCACAGAGACGACAAAAATTAGTAACTGATAAAATAATTTCACAAATAATAAAATCAAAAATATCTGCCTTAGAAACAACGTCTTACGATATACAAGGGACATTCAAGAAGAATTATTATTATAATATATTTGGCTCAGATTTTTGATATCTTGTCTATCGTTCAATGCATTGTTCTCTTTTTATTGTCGGTATTTGTAATTAGAATCTTGGTTTATTATTTTAGTATTATCAAAGTCAATTTTATGTTTTTCATTTTTCTCATATTTATGAAACGCAGTGGAGGCGTTTTTTGTATATTCATGGCCATTAAGTATATTTTCAGTATGTTGGGTTATCATACCTATACATTTTTTGGGACAGTCCAAACCTGGTAACGAATAGTTAAAAAGTCAAATAAAAGCTTCAAAAAAATGTAACATCATATATTCTATACCATGTTCAGACTGTCCCAAAAAATATATAGGTATGACAGCCCAACATCTTGAAAATAGACTTAATGACCATAAATATACAAAAATACCTTCACTGCGCTTCATAAACACGAGAAAAATGAAAAACATAAATTTGAATTCAATAATACTAAAATAATAAACCAAGATTCTAATTACAAAAAACTAACAATAAAAAAATGATACATATAAAAAAGAGAACAATGCAGTGAACGATTAACAAGATATCAAAAATCGAAGCCTAATATATTATAATTTATTATAATAATAATATCATCTTCTTGAATGTTCCTTGTATATTGTAAGACGTTGTTTCTAAGGCAGGTATTTTTGATTTTATTATTTGTGAAATTATTTGATCAGTTAATACTTTTCGTCGTCTCTGTGTTTGTATGTAATTTTAATCGTTAAATTTATTGTTTAACAACATCTTTGATATATACTGTTTCTAAAGATCCTTGGAATTAGGTTAATAATTAATAGAAATCATATTTATTGACGTTTCGTCTAGAATTCTAGCCTTTATCAAAATACTACAAAGGGATAAATAGCAGTGTTAATTAATAATTAAAATTGAAATATCCTACCATAAAATTATATTTATATCTGACACAAAAACAGTCAAGTTTTTGGGTAAGATATATTCAACAAACCTCAAACTCAAAACCTTATTCTCCTGATATGGCTTCTTTCTAAAATTAAAATCAAAACTACGAGGCATAATTTACCACTGCTGTCACAAATAATTTACTGATATTTTGAATAAATTAGTTCCTATGATCTTTTTAAATTTGAGGTAGTTTAGCTTTTGCCAGAAGTGACTTTAAATTTAATTGGTTCAGCGTGGAATTTCCTTTTTTTTGGAAATTACTAAAAATTAGTTGCTGGCTCTTCTTCTACGATAAAGAATGGAAATTTCATCGTCCATAATAGATGTTAAGTATTTTTTTAAATGTTAGCAAATTATAAATATATTCTAAGAACAAAATAAAAACAAAAATTAACATATTTCCATTAATAACTAATAAAAGAATATAATTGTAATTTGCAATATTTTGATATATATTTCTTTAATTCCAAATAAAACATAAATGGCTTATATTAATTGCTTGATTTGACAATATTTTCTCGAAGTTGATTCACAACAGTCTATTTTACATATGTTTGCCAAATACGCGAGTACAACTTTTATATTGCATGGAAGAATGAAAAATTTCAATTTTGTTATTTGTTTATATGGAATGTTGTGTTGTGATTTTGCTTTACTTGTGTTTTCCGTTTTAATTGCTCATATACAAAAATATCAACCAATCTAATCAATAATTGTGTAAAAATATTTTGTTGTAATTCTTAGATCTCATCATATAGATTCGACAATCGGAATAATTTATACAGATTAGAATTTTGGAATTAATTTTTCAAATTAATAACAAATAATTGTACCGGGTACAAAAAATTCGTTTACATAAACTCATTAATACATTTTTTTGTTCAATTATGCTGATTAGTAACTGATTGACCAGTGATTCTACAAGGGTGGCGACCCATAGGTCCTATAAAAAAATCGGTCAACAAACGTGTTCCAAAATATTCAGTTCCTGAGGTTCATATAAAAAATAATTGTATTTTGTAAACGATAGATTGCTCCAATCAGCAAAAAATTTCGCCCCTCTTAATTAATCACTTAATATTATTGCTAGGAGATACAAATCTTTTACTCCCTGAAGATTTATTTCGAAGTTTCACCCAGGGGCGGATCTAGGATTTAACAAAGTGGAGGCTTGAATATTTTTTTTAAGTTTTTTAATTTGACAAAAAATGTATTATAATATAGTATATACATAAATACAACAACTTATATTAACGATAATCTAAGTAGACCAATTACAAGTTTCAATTCTTCTGGCCTTCATTTGACAAAAAGTTTTAACTATATCATTTATATTAAGTTCTCTAGATGTATTAATGTATGCCAAAGCTAGCCCATTGAGTCTCTTCTGTCCCATCGTTGATCTCAAATAGGATTTTAGTAGTTTTAGCGATGAAAAACTTATCTCGCCCGTAGCACTTGTTACAGGGATTGTGGCAAAATTTTTTAGTAGTATCTCTATATTGGGAAAGCATTCTTTGGACATACGTTTTAAGGTTTCTGTTCATGATTTTGGTAGATCAACACTGACAGTGTCACTCCACTTATGTCTCCATATCGCTAATTCCGCCTGTAATTCCAGCATGGATCCTGGCATATCATTTTCATATATTCTTGCAGCCTCGATAATTTTGGCATCAGTATATTTTTTAAGGTGTATTGGAATAATACCTTCTATGGGTATTACAGTAGAAAGTTGATTAAATCGGTCTTTCATTTGGATTATAATATGACCCAGGAAAGGTATGAATATCGCCCTTCTGTAATATTCTTCTTCGTTATTTGCCTTTATATTGCTCCTGTTTGTTTGTTTGTTTGTTGCAAAGTCTAGGCATAGTAATAGTCGTACCAATTCTCTGAAGAGCGTGATGAGCCTCCAAGAAAATTGGTTTAAATTGGAGTTCTTCATTTTGCCTTATATTCTCTATTTTGCTTGTAATATCGTTTATGTATGAAAAGGCAGTGGAAAGATCAATTTCAACACTCTGTAAATACTTGCTTAAATTTACAGTGTACGACATTAAAAACGAGGCGACTTCTAAAGCTACAACAAAATCACTTCTTCTAATGGCGGCATTAAACGCCATTGTCTTACTTGAAGTCTATGTATCGTTGTCCTGTTCCAAACTAGCAAGAGCATTGGAAATTGCTTCATATAGTTCTTTAAAATTTATTACGCTATTATGACGCTCAACCCAGCGCGTAGCACACAGAGGTTTTAACTTCTTCTTTTTTAGTTTCGGTTATTTCTATGTCATCAACGGCTCGTTGAAAAACTAAAACTCCTTTTGCAGAGCAACTAAAAAAAGAACATACCCTACGCAAAACACCCATTATGTTCCTAATTTCAGAAACTTCACAACTCTTGGAAATAGCTAAGTTAAGGCAATGACTTAAACAGTGTAAATACATAGCCAAGGGCTATTCTTGTCTTATTAAGGCTTGGACGCCATTGAACCTTCCAGCCATATTGCTGCCTCCATCATATCCTTGTCCACGAAGATTATCAATAGAAAGTCCAAGTTGCTTAATTTGATTTTTTATGGCCTCTTTGATGCATTGGCCAGTAGTAGAGTGCAGCTCAATGAAACCCAAAAAAACTTCCTTTGTATCATACGTACTATCCAAATACCTCACACAGAATGTCATTTGTTCTTTGGTACTTATATCGGTTGTTTCGTCGCAAATTATTATAAAACATTTTGATTGTTTTATAGCATTAACAATTTCTGTAGTTATAACCTCCCCAATGCAAAATATTATTTCATTTTGGATTGTTTTACTAATCATTGTACAGTTCTTTGATGCTGTTAGTATATGATTTTTAAGGTTTAAATCTCCAGAATCTATACGAAAAGTTAATAAGTTCCTAAAAATGCCATCATTACTTTCTGAAAGATTTTGGTTTGAGCTATCTTTAATATCTATATTACCATTATCTCTAAGTGGTAATTTGTAATGGGCACAAAATAGAATTGTTTTGATAATCTGCACTAACCGCTGTCGATTAGCTTCAATTATTTCTGCTTTTTGTTTATCTAATTGCACAGAAATACTGACAGACTTTTCAGACATTTGTATGTTTGAAAAATCATTTGCTTTTTTAACTGAAAATTTCTGGTAGTTGGTGTTTTCATGCTGCGTAAGCATTTCCCGGGCTTTTTTAAACTTAGTTAGCGGTTCCCTTACAATCATTTTAAGAATCTGAGAAATAATAAGCTTAGGTTACGATATAGTTTAGTTAGTTTCAGTTAGTTTTTTAAAACCTTATTTCATTAAAACAATAGGCTCATTTACCAATTTTTTTCATTGTAAATTCTGAAATAACATAACAAATTTAGTAAGTATGCAAAATATCAAATTTTTCAATGATTTTTAACCACCTAAAAAAATTATTAAAGTATATAAAATTAATTAAAACTATGACGTCAGACCATCTTTTTTCACCAGGTAATTCGTTGCCACAACGCATTACCTTTGCTTTGCGTCTGTCAGCCTGACGGAAAAATATTAACACTTTTTGTGACAAATGTCAGAAAAAGGTAACGACAATGTTTTTCGAAGCAGGTAGCGCAGGTGTCTAAGATCGCAATTTGTATGTAAAAAAGATTGTATGACGTCACATTTTAAAATAGCCTTAGATTATTCTAGCTCTAAAATTTTTGGTAATTTTCGTCCAATTGGGCTAATTCTTTTTTTAAAGCTTAAAATAAAAGGTAAACTACAATAATCGTATAAAAAGAGTAACTTTGGAGATATGACTAAATGAGCCTATTATATAACTATTTTATTCTTATTTGGCTATCCATTCCTCCGCTAGCTGGTGCAAATAGCATACAAAATTTACAAAATCCTCCAGTTTTACTTTCGCTATACGCAAGCCAGTTATACTGTTGTAGCCAATGAACACCGAATTTACGCATTTGCTGTTTCCCTTCTTGTTGCAATGGAAAAACATATTTTGAGTCAGGGATCCAAGTATTGCTTAGAAAATTTATTTTTTCATGGACACTTAAAGATTGTCCGACTGCATTCCCAATATCATATAGCTGGCTGCCATTCTTAAAAAAATGAACAAATTTAATTTCATAGTTCTATTGTAAAGTTTTTTATTTTTATACGATATTTTTGACGTATTGTATTGACGCTACAATATTTAAAAGCAAATTTCTTTGACTTTTGGTTGACCTATACATTATTTAACAAATAAAGCAGGTCATAGGTATTGAATTCAAAAAAGTATATTATTTATAATTTATTTAAATTAAGTTAGAATTATATACCAAATTTGAACTTTACAAATATGACAGAAAAAAAATAGAACGAATAGTACGAATTCAATAAAATCCCGTTTTTGCCTATGTAATTGAGATTTTAAACTCAAACGCAAAACCATTACCATTACCATCCTATAAAATGCTTAAATAAACCAAAATCAATATAAATTCCTTTTTTCGCTCTAAGAAGCTTCTAACCCAAATCAACACTTAACAGCTTTCACATATTTGAAAATAACGGTAAAGTAAAACTTATATACAAAATGTTAAAATATTGTTTTTAGATTTAACTGTACGTCACATCCTGTAATTCTTTGAACATACAAAAAAATATTGTTTATTTTTATCCCTTTTTCCTTTTCATCATTTATTACGAAATATGAAAAGGAATATTATAATTATATACTTACGCTGTGAGGGCTCCTCAGGAAAAGGTTGACTACTACTATTTGCCTCAAATTCTTGCGAGCCACTGCCAGTACTGCCACTACTTGTTGATGCTACTATAACGATGTTTTCTTCTATAACACTACTACCACAATGTCCCACCTCCACAACCGTATTATTTTTTGGCTTTTTTGTAAAAAAAGATGTTAATGTCGTTTGTGATCGCTTCATTTTACGCAGGTCCAAATGAGACAAAAAATAACTTGTATTCGCTATGAACGTCAAAAACAATCTGAATAATAAAATAAATTCCTTCTTATCTTCCATAAATATAGATTTATTATTTAAAGCCATTTCACAGAGAAAAAATGCATAAAAACACGTTTTCATTCCAATGTCCTGCAAACCAAAACGCGGCCTGCGATTGTCTTTATCTTCAATCGGGAAGCGCCGCGTTTGAGCATTTTGCCGACTACCTAAATTCAGACGCACTCGGCGCGGCTGGTTTTGTGGACGTAAAATAAATATAATTAAATGATTATTTTAATAAAATGGTATTTATTTTATTATTTATATTCTCAAATAAAGCTTTTGGTAAACATAATATATAATTACTGTATTTATTATTAGTATTTATAGCGATGTTTGACTTTTTATGACATAACAAGTCTTCTTAAAGGGGGGGGGCTTGAGCCCCCAAAGCCCCCCCGTGGATCCGCCCTTGGTTTCACCTAAAATATGTAACTCGTACAAAATATACTGCCGAGTAAATACTCTGGTAAAGATTGTAATGACTAAAGTAAATCTACTGTAGATAATAGATTATAAGAAAGTAATTCAACTCATATTAACCACCGTATCACTAATTAATTATAGATAATTGCTAGATACAGACCTTTTAGGGTTATGCCTTGGATGTGATATCCATCCACTGGTTACTATCCTTTACTTTCGATTACGACTCCTGGATTCCTCTCTCTTTTAGGTCTTGTATCATTTCCGCGTACCATTTTTTCTTTGGCATTCCTTGTTTTTTTGTTCCCGCTGTTCTATTTCCATCATTATAAATCATCCCATTATGCTAGAACAAAGTAAACATTAAAATACCTTGATACGATAGAAATAAAAAACGTAGTAATGTAGGAAGAAGTTGAGTAAGGCATATAAAATACGAATGAATCTATACAATATAAATTATATATTATATATGGAAAATTCTTTTTCTTTACTAACTGTACGATTTATTGAATTTTTAAATCAATTTACCAAAAATAACAATTATAAAAAACTTACCCAAAGAAAATTGGTTTTACACTTTTTAAAATTTTATAAAAAAATTTTCAAATCTCCTGGCTGTGACGACCTCTTCTGATTATTCTTTCTTTTTAACCCTTTGATTTTGAGGTAACTATGTTTAACTTGCTGCTCTCTGCTCTCTCCTTACAAATTATTTTCAACTTTCAAAATCTCTCTAACAAATTTCAATTATCTTTCCAATTAAATATCTTGAATTTCTTATATTTATTATTTTTCTCCTCTTTTGACTCTAACTATGTTTCACTTGCTGCTCCCGAATACTTTTTAACTTCTCAAATATTGATCTCTAACTGAATGTAACTTCTCTTTCCAAGTTAATATATTCAAATGCTGTTCCTTATTTTATTCTCACCTTCCAAGATTTTTTTATTGATTTTATAAGGTTTTAAATTTCAAAATGAATGAAATTATTTGTCATCAATCTAATATTTATTCCTCATCGTTTCATATCTCCTCTCAACTATAGATCAACCATCCCCATTAGAATTCTTCAAAAATATTTTCATAGAGTATCTCCCAATATAATTATTTAAAATTTTTCATAATAATATACAATAAATAGGTGGGAAACCAGCTGGTATAAATATAATATATTGACGTTAAATAGTTTGAAATTACATGTATAATGAAAATGTCGTTGTTAATTAAATAATTCTGGTTTATTTGAGACCTTGCTGGACAACCAACCATTTATTATCTATTTTTCGCAGTACTAGCTTCGATCTAGACTTGAAAACGCACCGACAAATTTGACACTCAAACTGTCAGTTTTAATGATGTTAGGTTAAAAGTCAAATGTGTGTTCACCACAAATTGCAAGCAAAAAAGAGATTAAGTATGAACGAGTGAATGGAATGATTGTCAAATACTTGTAGAGGCTGAGAAAATATTTGAAGAATGAACAAGTAAACAAGAAAAACGACAATCTTGATAAAGGAAACGTCGAAAAATAAAACAGATGAATACAGGAGATAGGGGACTGGCAAAGAGAAAGATACCCACGATTATTCAGGAACCCATTGGGGTGAAAGATAATTTTAAAACAATCAAGGGAATATAATAGCCAGGCGTAGGATATCACCAGTAATGGTTATTTACAGATACGTTTTGAATATATCCACCAATACTTAAACTTTCTATTCATACAAAATAAATATTTTTTCATTAAACTTTATTAGCAATCAGAACTGTACACTCTATTTGCAAATTTCATGACCTAAGAACTAGTTTTTGTAGTTCTTCCATGACGTGATAAAGCCTTATCTTCTTCTCGTAGTCTACCTTTGTTGATTTTGTTTTCCAGATGGGAGTTGAAGGTCAATTTTTTATCCAGAATAATACCCAAATATTTGACCTCCTACTCAGATTAGATTCGCGCTCCTGATACTAAGGTAGTATCTAGTTTCCTTCTTAGTGTGAATGGAACTATTACAGTTTTGTTAGGGTTCACAAACATCTGTTCTCTGTCGCACTATCTGCTTATCGTATTTAGGGCTTGTTGAAAGATGTTGGAAATAACTTCCTCATGCTTCCTCCTAATTAGGATTGCTGTGTCATCCGTATAGCATTGGATCTCCGCCTTATGCTTAGAGAGGATATTCAGTAGGTCGTCTACCAAAATCATCCAGAGAAGCGGGCCTAAATATGACCGTCTCTCTTTCCAGTGGTGCTGAAATATGTCGGTGGGTCAACATGTTGTTGATCCAATTAGAAATTAGATTTTCTATCCCTCTCCTATGAAGAGCCGTGAATAGAGACTGTGAGAGGACGTTATTGAACACACCTTCAATATCTAAGAAGGCACCCGGCGCAATTTCTTTGTTTTTAATAGAATGGTCTATTTTGCCTAAAAGGTTGATTAGAGCAAGGTCTGTCGATTTGCTTGCTTGGTAAGCATATTGGTGGAGAATCAATGGAAGATTCCGTAGGGGATCCTCCCTAATATAATGGTCTAGCATATTGGTTTTTCCGTAGAGTCACTAGCTACTAACTTGCCTGAATAGTTTCGCAGACCCGTTATGCGACCATTTCTGGAAATCCAGGGATCCTGGATGGGTGCAATGTCGATTTCCTCCTTCCCAAACCTCCTGCCAATGATGTAAAAGTGCCGCTAGTATAAATGACCCTCTATTTCAAATTGCAAACTTTCTCATTTCTTCTTTTCAATGAAAAAAAATTATTAGTTCAAACAATTTCCACTAGATGGCACCACATATAAATTTTTCATATATGCTCGCCACCAAGCTACTTAAGTAAGTGCCTAGATAATGGGGGAGTGGTAGGGTGGGGCTAGTATAGCTGACCCTCTGTTTCAAATTGCAAACTTTCTCATTTCCTCATAAAACAGTTAGTTTCTTCTTTTCAAAAAAAAATTATTAGTTCAGACAATTTCCATTAGATGGCACCACTTATAAATTTTTCACATACGCTCGGCAACAAGCTACTTAAGTTAGTGTCTAGATAATGTGAGAAGGGTGCTAGTATAGCAAATTGCAAACTCTCTATTATCTCCTCATATAACAGTTAAGATATTTGTTCTTTTCGCCGCTTTGGCATGCTGGAGACTTGCTTGGAGGAAGCGTATGTTATTTTTGAGGTTGAAGGTATAACGAGGAAAACTCAACCTCTTAGTGCTCGTTATAGATGTGCGGGTTGTCTCCCGTAGTACAACCCGTGCTCGCCAGTCGACTAGCTTCGAGTCGAAGAAGGGGTGGATTCTTCAAAACTTAAATGTTTACAAAAAGGGCGCCAGAGAAATTTTGGCAAGCACCCAAGACTTCTTAAGTTAGCCCACAACTCCTCAGTGGGTTAACATCACTAATCAAACACTCTGAAACGGCTTTAGGAAAGTTAATATTAAAAATGGAAATCAGCAAATATCCTCTGATTGATGTTTAATATTTTCTTGGACCTTATGTCTCTTTTCAAAATATGAGATACAGGTTTACAACAAAAAAAATAATGAATTTAATACCTGAGCTCAGCTGAATCTACATAAAAACTTAACTCGTACGCTAAATTAGCAGCTACAAGCAAAAAACTCCAAAATGCAATTTGTAAATCAAACAAGCAGGTTCTACGATACCTGAGTAGAGCTGAAGGCTACTAACTCAGGGTGCAGAAGAGCTGAAGGCCCCAGTCTACACAGATGTCTCAAATTACAGTTCAATTACAGGAAAAGAAAAAATGGTTCATGCACAATTTTTCAAATTCGTTGAAACTCTACCATCAAACTACAATTGATTCAGTAAATTGGGTTCACACTACCGCAAACTATATGAGTTTAAATATTTAAAAATGCCATTACATATATAAATGAAAATCATCAAAGACCGAAAAATATACCTTAATATCGCAGCACCCTGGTACGTACCGTGGTATACCAAGCGTTTAAAGCTAACAATTTAATATTGAAATAAAATGTTTAACGTTTTAAATGTTGAACGAGTAATATCGCTTAATCAGCGCAAAAATATGAAAAAGGAAAAACCATATAATAAAAATTTAGTAAAATTTTGACGGTAAAAAAAATGGATAAACGTTGAAAGTATATAACAATATTAAATAAAATGACGTTTACTACGATTTTCCGGCTTCAGAACAGCAATCGAATCCCTCGATGTCGACGCTTCAAAAAAATACTCCATCCCTCCTGACTACTGATCCAGGCGAGTGGTCTGGCTGACTATACTCCTCAATCGGCGGATAAATCCATAAAATACAAGATAAATAAAAAAAACTCAAATATTGAGTTCCTCGAGCAAAACGTCTAACAAAATATCCACGTGGTAGTTTAAATGCTGTAAAAATCCTGGAACTCTCTGCTCATCGGAACGGTTCTCCACATCAAAACGCCGGGTCGACCCCCCCCCCTAGATGCTAACTCACACCGTATTTTCCTTCCCTTATCAGGTTTTATACTTTGAACGTAAAATAGCTGCACGAATTTTTTAAAACTCACACAACGTGGTCTATTATTCGACGTCTGATGGGGAACTGGCTTCGTTCTCATTACACTGGCCTCTCGTCAAAACCAGCGACAGTCTTGCCAAATTTAATTTTCAACGGTCGGGCGATTTTTCGCGTTACAAAGGTAGGGGTGGTGGTATAGGTGGGAAAGTTTTGGCAGGGATATTTTCCCCACTGCTATGTTTACCATTACCTTTCTGTGCAGGGCCACCAATCTTGCTGGGTTTTTTGGACTTGGGCATGATACCCTTGCCCTTACCCAACGGGGAAATGGGCCGCTTCTGTTTCTCCGATCGTGGAAGTCTTATTTGAATGTTCTATATTGAACTGTCATATCTGTTCAGTTTAGTAATGTAGTCGTGGAGTTATATGTCACTTAATTTTCCAATTTTTGTATTAATTGGTTTGTTAATCGATTTAATAAGTTTTTATCGGCTGGAAACATAAAATGGTTTATTCTGGATGTTACTGAGGGGAGTGGCCTGTTGATTTGCCCCTTTAAAAGTGCCGCTTAGGTGTGAAATTGCATTTTCTATTTCGTTTTCATTATTGAGGCTAATATTTAAGTTCAATTCGCTCTGGATTTTATTTCTATATTCATTTCAATTGGTTTTTTATTGTGTAGTCTACAGACTTGTTTTTTGTGTGTGAATAACATAGCTGCTAATAGTGGCCATGATTCGCTAGTGGCCAGAGGGCAAGTCGAAGCTTGGTATTAGCTCCAAATAAACTGATGAAATACCGTTGATAACGCAAAAGTCTAATAAATGCTGCAGTTTTTATTTGGAATCCTCACGATGTATGTTTATTATTATAATCTCCACCTGCTACGGATTTCGGTCCTAATGTTTGAAAGAAATATTTTTTGTTGTTGTGTCTGGGAGGGCAGTAAACTGCTGCCACTGTAAGTTCATATACAAACATTTTGACCTTCATGAAGGTACTCTGTATATGTGTGGTTTCGTGTTTAGAAAATTCAGTGGGATTTACTGAGTTTCTAATTATTACAGCAGTTCCACCATGAGATGATTTGTAATATAATTCTGATAATTTGTAAAATATGATCTATTTGTGAAAATGAGTTTCACTTATTAGCATGATGTCTACTGAATAATGATGGAGAAAAACTTCATTTTTGAGTTGTAGAAGGCCATTTCCATTCCACAGGGATACGGTAAGAAATCTAGTGAACTTTACTTCTGAGCGTGGTAAGCATGTTTAGAACCATGCTGTTTTGCTGGACTAACTGCTGAAACATTAATCTGAATTCATCTAAAAATATGTTAAGGATAGTGACCATATCTCCCACATTCTGTACAGACGTATAATCTTGCATGTTTGGTCCTTTTATTTTGTTTGCGTTGCTGATAATTTGTTGTATGTATGAATCCCGTAATCTTTTTGAACTATCATATTGTTTGCCTATATATTTAATCTGTTGTTTCCCTTATAGTTTGCTGTATGTGCACCACCACACAATACACATTCGACTGGAGCATTTTTACTTATTCTACAGCTAGATGTGCTATGGGTTCCCCACATTTGACGCACACGTAATAGGATTTTGTACGTCCATATTGTTGACAACGTGAGCATTGTAAAATACTAGTGTTTCAAATGAAACTCACTGTTTCTAGCTAATTCCACAATATAATAAAAACTGTTGAGAATTCTAAAAAATTGACAATTGTTTAGATAAATCAATATCATCGTCAGAATGACAGAAGTTACATTTCATTTGATGCCTACCTGATGTTTTGTAGTTATTTTTGACTAGACCAAGAAGTGACCTAACTTGTGATTGACTTAATATATGTTAATAGAAAAAATAAGAAGATGTGGTATTACAAATATTGAAGCTTAGATATTATTAGCCCTATGGTGATATCCTGGATATCATTTTTCCAATTAAGATCAGTATAACTGTGCAATGATATAGAAAACCAGGAAAACTATATCTGCTTATCTTCACAATTATCACTTAAGAAGACAGTTTATTAGTGGAGAACTCCCTAGATTTATCTGTTCATTGACAACTTCATACTGTGGGTTTCTTAAATGTCTTCTAATTTCCAATTCTTCAGGGAAATCCAGCACTTGCTTCTTTTCACAAATATGCAACACTTCTAGTTTTGTGTTAGGTGTCAATGAACGATTGGTGTCAAGTAGATGTTTTGCGTCGTGGGATATATCTGGTTGTTTTAATCTGTCGGCTCGTAAGTGTTCACTGTATCGGATTTCAAAATTTATAGGGGTCTGACCCAAATAGACAGCATTACATTCTGGACATTTCAGTTTATATATACGTGATTCCTTCAATTTTGTTATTTTTGTTTTTATATTTAACAATTTTGTACTAACGTTACTGTCTGTTTTAAAAGAAATTGTTGTGTTCGTTGCTAGAGATATTATCTGTGAAATATTATTAGAAATGTTTCCTGCATATGTGGGTTTTATATATATACGAGTATATATATCTATATATATATATATATATATATATATATATATATATATATTATCAGAAACCCAATTACCATAGTATATGGTGTAGGGTATACTTTTACAATTATACTTATTTCAATTACATCGCATTATACTTGAGACATATATTCATTTTCTCACTGATGCTTTGGTCCAGATAGAATTTTATTCGTGTACAAATTCAGCCCATTGTTGTTTATCTCTTGCCATTGTTTTTGCCTCTGTCCATGTTTTTCCTTTTTCTTGCATTATGCCTACCATAACACCATCCCATGTTTGTTTTGGTCTTCCTTTTTTCATTCTTTTTTGTATTTTTGATTGCCATACTTTTTTAACTGGTCTTGTATCGTTCATTCTCTGTAAATGTCCCCACCAGCTTAATTGTGTCTTTTCAATAAATTTAAGTGTTGATTCTATTTCAAGGTCTTCTCTTATTTCCGTACTTCTTAGTTTGTCTTTCTTTGTGACTCGTTTAACTCGCCTAAGATACTTCATCTCAACCGCTTGTATTCGACTCTTTTGTCTCTTTGTTAATACCAAAGATTCACATCCGAATGTTAATATTGGCCGGTAAATTGTTTTAAATACATTTAACTTCGTTTTCTTGGAAATTTCTTTTTTATTTATGAATGTGGAGTTCATCGTGTGATAAAGTTTCATCTTTTTTGTACTCTATTGTTAATTTGGACTTCCTGTGTTCCATTTTCTTCTATTTCTACTCCCAAGTATTTATATCTTCTAATTTGCTCAATTTGTATTCCCTCTAACTGTATATTTAGATGTTTTTGTTTCGGTCCTATAACCATAACTTTGGTTTTACTTTGATTCACTGTCATTCCAAATTCATCCGATACCGTGCTCCATATTTCCATATTCTTTTGTAGATCCTTTTCTTTCCCTGCCATAATTATTAAATCATCTGCAAAAGCTGCTTCCGATATATCCACTCTTTCTAAATGTCTGTATCCAATGTGTAGTTTTGCCATTTTGGTTGACGATTTTTTAATTATTTCATCAATAAAAATTGTAAATAATAATGGACTTAGTCCCCCTCCTTGCCTAAATCCTTCTTGTGTTGAAAATGGTTCTGATGTTTTATTCCTGTATATTACACAATTTCTATTATTTTTGTAAATGTTTTTGATTATATCTATTATTTTGTAATTTACTCCCCTTCCTTCTAGTACTTTCCATAACTTCTCCCTTGGTACTTTGTCAAAAGCTTTTTCCATGTCTATAAATCCCATATATACCTCTTTTTCTTGTTGTGAGAACTTCTCAATCATCTGTTTCACTGTGAATATGTGGTCCTGGATGCTTCGCCCTCTTCTAAATCCACTTTGCGATTCTTCGAGAGTATTTTCTATCCCTGGTCGTATCTTACTGTCTATAATCTTCTCGTAGACTTTCATAGCTGTACTAAGTAGATTTATTCCTCTATAATTATTGCAGTCTTGTCTATCCCCCTTTTTATATATTGGAACTATTAAGGCTGTCTTCCAATCTTCTGGAATCTGTTCTTCACTCCACGCCCTGTTGTATATTGGCAATAATATTTTTGTTCCTTTTTCCCCTAAATTTTTGAACATTTCTGCTGTTAATTTATCAATTCCTGGAGATTTTCCATTTTTCAATTCATGTATTATTTCCTGTAATTCTTTTAGAGTTACAATGTCTTTATTTCCTATTATTGCATCCTTTTTTTTGTGAATGTCCTGAATTCTGTTGTCTGCTCCTAGTAATTCCTCAAAATACTCTTTCCATCTATCAATTACTTCGTTTTCATTTCTTAGTATATCTCCTTTTTTATTTTTTATCCATGTTTTTTCTTGTGGTTTTTCCTTTCTTAATGACTTCAATGTTTTGTAAAACAGTTTTTGATTTGATTTACTATTGCTTTCCATTTTTTCGCCAAATTCTTTCCACTGATTTCTTTTAGCTACTGTTACCATCTCTTTCACCTTTTTCCTCTTCTCTTTGTACACTTCATAGTTTTCCGTTGTTTTGTTATTTATATATATTTTCCAGGCTTCTTTTTTTAATTTTACTTTTATTTTAATTTCGTCCGTCCACCAAGCTGTTTGTTTTTTCTTATTAGTTTTCTTGCTACAACCACATATTTCTTTAGTGGTTTCCAAAACGGTTTTTTTGAAATAATCTCACATTTCTTCTGAATTTCCATTTTTCATTATATCACAATTATTTAAGAACTTTCCTGATAATGCCGTTTTGTATTTCTCTGCCATATCTTTGTTTTGAAGTTTGTATGATCTGACCGATTCATATTCTATTCTTTTTTCTACTTTTTGCCTATTATGATTTGTAATTTCTACTTGTTCTCTTATTTTTGTTACAAGTAAATAGTGGTCACTTCCCATTTCTGGTCCTCTTCTAACTTTGGTATCCAATACTTCCTTTCTATTTCTCTTTTCCGCTAATATGTAATCTATTATGGACCTTTCATTTCTGCTTTCCATCACACGTGTATATTTATGTATGTCTTTATGTTGGAAAAATGTATTAGTTACAATAAAATTGTGTAATATGCAAAAATCCAACAGCCGTTCTCCATTATTATTCCTAAATGCTTCACCATGTTTTCCTATCACTATTCTGTAAATGTCTTCTTTTGTTCCCACTCTGCTATTCAAATCTCCAAGTATAATTATTTTTCCTTTTGCATTTTCTGTAGCCATAGTTAGATCTTCCCAAAACCTATCTTTATTTCCTACTGTATCTTCTTCACTTGGTCCATATACAAATATTATAGTTTTTGTGTCCATATTTTTATTTTTCATTTCCATCACCAGTAATCTTTCCGACCATCCCGTCCATCCAGTAATTTGTTCTTCTAAGTTTCTATGTATTATGCATGCAACTCCTGCTGCCGCTCTTTTCTCATTTTTAATACCACTATATATGAGTATATGACAATTATCCATTTTGACTATCCCTTGTCCTTTTTTCTTTGTCTCTGTTATAGCTTCTAATGGTCTGACCCAAATAGACAGCATTATATTCTGGACATTTGAGTTTATATATACCTGATTCCTTTAATGGTGGTATTTTTGTTTTACATTTAACAATTTTGTACTAACGTTACTTTCTGTTTTAAAAAAAATTGTTGTATTCGTTGCTAAAGATATTATCTTTGAAATATTATAAGAAATATTTCCTGCATATGTGATGGTTTTATAAGTTTTTATTTCATCAGTTTTTGTTTAGGAAATATTAGTTTTAATGCCACTTTTTCCTCTTTTTCATTAATTAGCTTATTTATCATATATAATTGATAACCGTTGGATATTGCGTGTTCACCATAAAATTCAATACTCTAAACATCATGAAACTGTAAGTACCTACATACCAACACACTTTACACCACGATTTGAAAACCTTTCAGACACTAATTTTATAGATGGTGAAATAGAATTTTTAAATAAAGGTTTGAAGTACCGCACACCACCAAAATTTACGAATAATATTAAACAAATTATAGCTACAGAGTCATAAATAATTTTCTTTATGAGAAATTGAAAATTGCCAATTTAATCAAAAATATTGAACCTTCACAATTTAAACATCAAACAAAAAATGACATTACTGTTTTAGATGTAATCAAAAAGAAAGTAGAAGATAATAACCTAACAGTTACAAAATCTGATAAGGGGAACACAACTGTCATATTGATAACTGAAAATTACAATTCAAAAATATATAACTTTATAGAATCTAGCGATGTAAAAGTTCTTGAAGCGATACTGTTAATAGTTCAAATTATCTTTTAAGTGATTACAAAAAGAGGCCTATCATACATAAGAATCCTCATTGTCCACAATTATATGGAACCGTTATATTACATAAAATAACGAAACCAATCAGACCTGTAGTTTCTTATGTTATTGCTCCTAATAATATATTGGCAAAGAGGCTTAACAATATACTTAATAGTTACGGATATGCATCTAAGTAGAAATTCAATAGAACTAATCAAAAAGTTGAAAGCAATCAACTTGCAAGATAACTATAAACTTATTTCGTTTGATGTTACTAATATGTTCACTAAAATTCCTCCCAAAGAATGTCTAATACTTGTAAGAAAATTACTAGAAGATAATAATATTAATACAGGAATAATATCAGGGTTTACCCTATATCACCTATTTTGGCAAACATTTTTATGGACAGTTTAGAAAGAAAAATCTTTGAAAGTAATATTTCAAAAAATGTTTTAATTTGGTATAGATATGTAGATGACATATTAGCTAGTTTTATAGGTAGTGAACGACAGTTAGATATATTTTTCAGCCACATTAATAATTTACATCCAAAAATTAAATTTACATTAGAAGTTGAAGAAAATAACTCAATCAATTTTCTTGATTTGAAAATTCAAAGAGTTAATAATGTACTTGATTATTCAATTTACCGAAAACCAACACACACTGATGTGACAATTCCATATAGTTCCAATCACCCCATGTCACATAAGATAGAGGCATACAAGTCAATGATACATAGAGCTTTTTCAGTTCCTATGAACAAATGTAATTTTGATAGAGAGATTAATACAATTAGACAAATAGCAACATCCAACGGTTATTCATTACATATGATAAATAAGCTAATTAATAAGAAAGAGGAAAAAGTGGCAATACAACTAATATTTCCTAAACAAACTGATGAAATAAAAACTTATAAAACCATCGCATATGCAGGAAATATTCCTAATAACAGTTCAAAGGTAATATCTTTAGCACCGAATACACCAATTTGTTTTAAAACAGAAAGTAACGTTAGTACAAAATTGTTAAATGTAAAAACAAAAATACCAAAATTAAAGAAATCAGGTATATATAAACTCAAATGTCCAGATTGTAATGCTGTCTATTTGGGTGAACACTTACGAGCATACAGATTAAAACAACCAGATAAACCCAACATCTCACATCTACTTGACACCAATCATTCATTGGCACCTAACACAGAACTAGAAGTGCTGCATATTTGTGAAAAGAGACAAGTACTGGATTTCCTTGAAGAATTGGAAATTAGAAGACATTTAAGAAACCCACAATAACAAGTTGTCAATGAACAGATAAATCTAGGGATTTCTCCACTAATAAACTGTCTTATTAAGTGATAATTGTAAAGATCAGCAGATATAGTTTTCCTGGTCTTCTATATCATTGCACAGTTATTCTGATCTTAATTGGAAAAATGATATCCAGGATATCACCATAGGGATAATAATATCTAAGCTTCAATATTTGTAATATAACATCTTCTTCTTTTTTCTATTAACATATATTAAGTCAATCACAAGTTAGGTCACTTCTTGGTCTAGCCAAAAATAACTACTAAACATCAGGTAGGCATCAAATGAAATGTAACTTATGTCATTCTGACTGTACGAGAAGGGAAATTCGCCTTAGCGATATTTGGCTGGTTCCTCTAAGTTTAGTTGGTTGATCCTTTCCTTCCCGACATGTTTTTGAGTATTTTAAAACAAGAAGACTCGCCAACCTTTTGTTGACGGGAACGCTGAAATTGTCGTTGAGAATAAAGGAGTAATAAAAATACGGCTCACTCACAATCCCTCTATTTAAATTCTTACAAGAACGAAGTACCAAACTTTAGTATTGGATACGGCAACAGCGCTAAACTACCGATGAACCGGTCTAGGCGACCATGCGGATTCAAACAATAATTTTTAATAAAAATAGTACTTACAATACAGAAATTCACCGACCAATGTCGGAAAAGCACTTCACGTCATATTTACACTCTCATTAGTTGCAGTTACATTAAATTGATAAACGAAATTAGGTATGTATTTAAACCAATGAATCAACACTTGATCATATCGTCACAAGAGGTGAGCCAAGACTGCTGATTGCCTTTCGTTGGCGGTAATTTTGCGGCTTATGGCGCGGGAGGTACCAATTGGTTCCGTGAACATGAATAAAAGGCGCGGAGATTTAAACTTCGAACATTTCGCTTAATGTTAAATTAAGATCCATTGTAGGAATTTATGGGAAATTCCTACATACTGGGGGCCGGGGCAAAGATGAGAGGAACAGTTTAGGAGCAGAATCCAAATTTTAAGCAAGAAGGAAGGAGAAAAGAAAAAGAAAAAAAAAATACGTTCTACTCCAAATGTAGATAGAACTCAGTCCATACATGGTAGAGGAGCTAACTTAGTAATAGGACGAATATAAACTCCATCCACAGTTCTTACACGTGCGGCACGAACATTGCCGTCTTTGCCAGTTAGTAGTTCCACTACCCTGGCAAGGGGCCAATTCAAGGGAGGACGGTCCTCCGATTGCACTAGTACAAGCTGATTAAGCTGAAGATTGTTTGATGCTTTACACCACTTAGGTCGATGCTGCAGTCGATGCAGATAATCGGTGCTCCACCTCTTCCAGAATTCTTGGTTCATCTTAGTACATTGTTCCCAAAAAGTTAATCTGTTTACAGGGATGGTAGATAGATCGCGATCGGGATAAGCGGTTAAAGGTGCTCCGATCAAAAAATGACCTGGTGTCAAAGGAGATAGATCGGTAGGATCATTTGACATCGGGTATAATGGTCTGCTGTTCAAGATAGCTTCGATCTGACTCAGAACCGTGGAGAGTTCCTCGAAGGTAAGGCACGAATTGCCAATTATTTTGGTGAGGTGGGATTTGGCGCTTCTCACAGCCGCTTCCCATAAGCCACCCCAGTGCGGTGACCGCGGAGGAATAAACTTCCAACTAATTTCTGTAGTTGAAAGAAAAGACTGTATCTTATTGATACTTTCGGAAGATTTGAGAAAAATGGAGAGTTCTCGTAATTGATTCCTTGCTCCAACAAAGTTGGAACCATTATCAGTATAGATAGTCTGAGGATTCCCTCTACGACTGAGAAATCTTTTAAGAGTGGCGATAAATGCATCGGTAGAGAGATCACTTACTAATTCGATATGGATCGCCTTTGTCACCATGCATATGAATATGGCAATGTAGGCCTTTTGTATTGGGGCTTTTCTTAAGCGCGAAGATTTAATTTGTACAGGTCCAGCAAAATCGATGCCAGTTTTGGAAAAGGGGCGAGATTTTTGCACTCGGTCAAGGGGTAACGGGGACATTATTTGAGAGGCGAACTGGGCATTAAATCTAAAACAGGTGATGCAGCTTTTTATCAATTTTTTGACAAGACGAGTGCCATTCAAGGGCCAGTACTGTAGCCTTAAATTTCCTAACACATTTTGGGCTCCACCATGGCCAAGACGGCGATGTTCCCGTATTATTAGCAAATCAACAACATGATCATTTTGTGGTAACAGCAAGGGAAATTTTTGATTGAAAGGTAAAGTAGAAAATTGTAATCGGCCACCCACTCTTAGAAGGCCGTCATTATCCAAGAAAATGTTCAATGGAATTAAGTCTTTATTTCCAATCGGAACGTTAGTTTTTAAACAACGAATTTCGTTGAAGAAGTGTTTATGTTGAATTTGTTTGATTATAAAATCATGGGCAATTCGGAGATCGTCAACAGATAACGAACCAACGTCTCTGAATTTTCTCCTCGATAGGTTTATAAATTTGAATATATGGGCTATAACCCTATTTAAGGTTATAAATTTTGAGAATCGGAAAAATATAGGTTCCCAAAAGTTTAAGTCGCTGTTGACTATAGCAAGGTTGACCTTTTTGACTTCAGGCAAGTCGTCAATAGGTTCGAAAGAATCCATAGAATCAAAATCTTTAGATTCAAGTAGAAATCGAGGACCCTCGAACCAAAAAATCCAGACATCAGATGAGAATTTACCACGAGAAAGTAAATCGGCTGGGTTTAAATCGGATTTGACATGTCGCCATATAAACTCTTTACTATTGTTTTGAATGGTTAGGACACGCCGAGCTACAAATGGAGAAAAATCATTAGAAGACCGTTTCACCCAACTGAGAGCGACTTGAGAGTCGGACCATAAATTTATGGAAGAGATGTGAAGAGAAATGCATAGAATCTGAGCTATTCTACGAGCTAAAGTGGACAACAGCTCCATTGCACACAGCTCTAACTTGGGAATAGTCAAAGTAATTTTCAAAGGATTCACACGAGATTTAGCAGAAATTAGGCGAGAGGATCTAGAATTATCAGCGTAGATCGCCACTAAATAGAGACACCCTCCGTATGCCTTTTGACTGGCATCGCAAAACCCGTGGAGAGAACACGAAATAATAATTTTTTGGTTAAATAGGTATCTGGGTACTCGGAGGTGAGCAGCTTCAGTTAATAAAGAAAGGAATTTATTAAACTGAGTAATTATGGATGTATCGGAAATGGGAACATCCCACCCTATCTGGGATTTCCAGACCGATTGCATTAACAGTTGGCCAAACACGGTCAGATTGTTTACTAACCCAAGAGGGTCAAATGTACTGGCGACGGTACTTAATATCCTTCGTTTCGTTATATGAGAACAATCAGCCAACTTGGCAGTTTGGATGTGTAAAATATCAGACGCAGGATTCCATTTTAGTCCTAGAATTTTGCTTGACGAATCGTCAAAACTACGATCCAATTCAGCGTTAGGTAATTCATCGATTGACTGTAAAAACTTGAATGAATTTGATTGCCATTTGTGAAGTTGGAACTCATGTTTTCCAAGCATATTGGTCAATTCGGCATAAAGAGCCGGTAAGTCCATTTCCTTATTGGTTCCAGTTAAGATATCATCCATGTAGGTTTGATGAAGAATAGCCTGCTGCGCATTTGGACAATCGGGACTATTTAAGGCAATGTCTTTCAAGACTCGGGTGGCCAAGAAAGGGGCACAGTTCTGTCCGAAACTAAGCCTAGATAATTGGATACATTGAAGGGGTTTCGTGGGGTTATCCCTCCACAGTATGTTTTGGAGATAGCGTTGCATGGGATTGATATCTATGAATCTATACATCATTTTGATGTCAGCACACAAGACATATTTATAGCATCTAAATCTGCACAAAATGTCGAATAGGTTATCCTGAACTTGGTATCCCTTCGACGTTAAATCATTAAGAGAGAAACCTGAATCGGTTTTAGCTGAAAAATCGAACACGATCCGAAGTTTGGTGGATGCGCTTTCCTCACGTATCACCGCCCTATGGGGTATAAAATACTTGAAATCATTAGACACAGTGTTATAGAAAGACAGGGGAATGACTTGAGCATGATTGAGTGTTAGATATTCTGAAATTACTTTTTTATATTCAGAGAAAAGGGTAGGATTAGCATTGAATTTTCTTTCAAGAGAAGAGAATCGTTGGATGGCTATACCGAATGACTGGCCTAGTTTTTTATTCTGATTTGCGAGTAGAGGCATATCTACCTGATACCGCCCCGATGGTAGGATAACGGTTGTATCCCGAAATAGTTGTTCAACATATTCCTCGCTGGGATCGTGTGATGGACATTCGGGAATTTCCTCAAGCTCCCAGAATTTCTCCATTGTCCTTTGGAGGTCAGAATATTGATAGACTTGATCATTATAAACCGTCAAAAAGGAATAAGCAGACTTAGGTTTATGCTGGGAGGAGTTAGCATTTCTCAAAGGGATAGGACCCGCGATAACATATCCCAGGTGAGTATCTATGAAGGAAGGAGAATAAGGATCCGTTTTAAGTACGGTCCCCTTAAGCAGGTAATGATATAAATCACAGCCAATAAGAAGATCTATTGGACCGGATTCAAAGAATAAAGGGTCAGCTAGCTCAAGTTTTATATGGGATGGAATTTTAAAATTAGAAGGTGAGATAGAAGATTGTGGTAAACTATTTGTTATTTTATCTATGACCGAGCAAGATATAGTGAAAGTACTGTAAGGTGCAATTTGAGAATTAAATGTGATATCTACCACTTCTCTACTATAGGTGTAGTTATTGCTACCTAATCCGGAAATATTAAGAGTTTGTTTTCGAGAGACTAAATTCAATTTTTGTACAAAGGCACGGTTAATAACGCTCATTTGACTAGCGGAATCAAGAAGAACTCGTCCAACCAAACACCGACCATTGAAACCGTTAACATTCACTAAAGCCGTAGGCAATAGTACAATACTGTCTTTTGCTGACATGGCAGTCAAAGCAGTTTGATATCTCACTGACTCCGGAGGTTCAGGTGATTGATTAGGTGATGCAGAACTGGTATTTATGAAATTAGATCTATTAATTTGATCTGGGGACGTATTATTATGTACATTAATAGGAGAGGGGTGATTATTTACATTGGATAGAGAGGTTACATTGGGGCTTCCGAAAGAGGAGGCTCTAGGATTATTACGATTGTTAGAGTTGTTTGGCAATCTGTTCTGACTGTCAAAATGTAAGTAACTATGATGAGACTTATTGCAAGTTGCACATCTCCTAAGGGATTTACAATCGGTAGTACTATGGGTACTATTCAGGCAATTTACACAAAGTTTTTTAGCTTTGACTATCTGATACCTCTCTTGAGGTGATAAGGACATAAATTTGGAACAACCGTATATAAGATGAGAGGGGTCTGAACAATGAAGACAGCTCGGTCTATTAACCCGAGAAGAACTAGAATGGTACTGTTGCGAAGAACTTAAACTAGATACCAATGTCACCCTATTTTTACTAACATTATTAGACTTGGGGTTGAATTTACCCTTAGTGTTGGTTTCAAACAGATTTAAATTTTCCAACATTGATTGGCGTTGCTGTAGAAAATCAAAGAAATATTCAGCTGTAGGGATAAGCTCTGGCTTGCGCTCACTTTCGAAGGCTCGTCTTGAATTAAAATCAAGTTTTTGCTCCATTAAAAATATTATTAATGACTCAAAATTTACTTCCGGCGATAAATTCATATTTTTAATCAAATCAAATGTCTTACGCGTCGATATCTGAAATTCGCGCAACTCGACCGGAGTACTTTTCAAGACAGGTTTTTGATCCACCAAAGTTTGGTACAAAGAATACAGTAATTTATATTTATCGTCATATGCCTTTTTAAGAATATTTAAGGCAATATTCAAATTTTGATTTGTTACGCTTAAGGACTCAATCATTTCCAAAGGTGGTCCACGTAACAGCCCTTTAAGGTAATAAAACTTTTCACCCTCCGACTTTAAATTATTATTATTAAGCACCAGTGCTGTGAACAAGTCAATAAAGGATGGCCACTCTGATGCAGCCCCTGAGAAAGGTTTAATGTTAATTTTAGGTAACACGACATTAGATACATCGTTTGGCCTAGTATTTAAATTGAGTGATTCTTTTTGCTTATTTTCTATTAGAAGTTCAAGCATAGCAATACAACTTTCAAAACGGTCGGCGACAACGTTCTCGGCCTCATCGTCGGAAGAGTAGTTGTCGTCGTCCGGGTTAGATAATGAAACGATTTCCAATTGGACTTTTTGATAATTGTCATAGTGACCAGATATGCTTTTAAGTTTGACTTTAAGTATATAGACCTCTTCGGAGCCAGTCAGCTCCGACACAAATGTTTCAATTCGAGATAATTGCGATTTGAAACCCCCTCTTTTATTTTTCAAGTGATTTAGCGACATGATTGAATCAAAGTGTAACCAATCAAAGTTGAACTCCACCTGAATTAAAATAAGCTTCTAAAGTAGCGAGTAAATTTTTACAATATATGGAATAACCGAATAGACAAAGAGCTTTTCCAATCAATTCGATAAGTATTTCAATAGCATGCAAATTACTGAAAATTAGTTTAACATTGTAAGAAAATACCTACCTACTTATAACCTACTTATAACCAAATACGGTATTAATATTCAAAATAATAAAGAAGAAATTACAGTGAATTATTTTTCACAGTGTACTAGAATGCATGTAAACGCAAATAGATGATCAATATTGAGATTAATAAACAAAATATCAAACATTGAAAAAACTGTAGATTATTTTTAACAGTGTAAGAAAATGTACCTACTTATAACCAAATACACTAATCAAATATTCAAAGTAATAATGAAGAAAAGACTGTGATTTATTTTTCACAGTGTACTAAAATTGCACGTGAACGGAAAAAGATAAACAATATTGAGATACATAATCAAAATATCTAATATTGAGAAAATTGTAAATTATTTTTAACAGTGTAGGAAAATGTACCTACTTATAACTAAATACACTAATTAAATATTCAAAGTAATAATGAAGAAAATACTGTGATTTATTTTTCACATTGTACTAAAAATGCATATGAACGGAAAAAGATAAACAATATTGAGATACATAATCAAAATATCTAATATTGAGAAAATTGTAAATTATTTTTAACAGTGTAGGAAAATGTACCTACTTACAACTAAATACACTAATTAAATATTCAAAGTAATAATGAAGAAAATACTGTGATTTATTTTTCACAGTGTACTAAAAATGCATATAAACGCACATTGCTAATTAATATTGAGATTAATAAACAAAATATCAAACATTGAGAAAACTGTAAATTATTTTTAACAGTGTAAGAAAATGTACCTAAATATAACTAAATACACTAATCAAATATTCAAAGTAATAATGAAGAAAATACTGTGATTTATTTTTCACATTGTACTAAAAATGCATATGAACGGAAAAAGATAAACAATATTGAGATGCATAATCAAAATATCTAATATTGAGAAAATTGTAAATTATTTTTAACAGTGTAGGAAAATGTACCTACTTACAACTAAATACACTAATTAAATATTCAAAGTAATAATGAAGAAAATACTGTGATTTATTTTTCACAGTGTACTAAAATGCATGTGAACGCAAATAGATAATCAATATTAAACAAAGTATCTACTATTGAGCAAACTGTAAATTATTTTTAACAGTGTAAGAAAGTGTACCCAGATATAACTAAATACACTAATTAAATACCCAAAGTAACAATGAAGAAAATACTGTGATTTATTTTTCACAGTGTACTAAAATGCATGTGAGCAAATAGATAATCAATATTAAACAAAGTATCTACTATTGAGCAAACTGTAAATTATTTTTAACAGTGTAAGAAAGTGTACCTAGATATAACTAAATACACTAATTAAATATCCAAAGTAATAATGAAGAAAATACTGTGATTTATTTTTCACAGTGTACTAAAAATGCATATAAACGCACATTGCTAATTAATATTGAGATTAATAAACAAAATATCAAACATTGAGAAAACTGTAAATTATTTTTAACAGTGCAAGAAAATGTACCTAAATATAACTAATACATTAATTAAATATCCTCAAACTTAACGATGTATTTATTATACCATGTATTATTGAGGTAACAAAAACCCGACATGTAAATAAACACTAGTTTCTTCAAAATATGCTGTTTATAAACACTTCCAAACCGGCTCCTAATCCTATACACCCCCCTTGAGCGAGGTGTCGTTGAAGTAAAAACGGCCAGCAGTTGACCATTCTAGATTCAGAACTCGCTTCGCGCGCTGTTGCCGGACTGTCTTTAATTTCCCGAGCAATCAAATCGCACTTATATACATATCACTGTTTCAGTATTTATTTTTTACAGTTTCTCAGCCCTCACGAGAGTCTAATGAACAACTTTTTGGAATGTTTATTAGAGAAAAGAAGAATAGGGTTCAGACAGACCCAAGAAATCAAGAAATCAAATTGCCGCAAAGGCGGAAATGGATATATCAAGTTGCTGCAGAGGCAAAAATGGATATGTCAAATTGACAGACTAAATCCGGCTCGAAGGACCAAATAAAAACTATGTACGAGAAGGGAAATTCGCCTTAGCGATATTTGGCTGGTTCCTCTAAGTTTAGTTGGTTGATCCTTTCCTTCCCGACATGTTTTTGAGTATTTTAAAACAAGAAGACTCGCCAACCTTTTGTTGACGGGAACGCTGAAATTGTCGTTGAGAATAAAGGAGTAATAAAAATACGGCTCACTCACAATCCCTCTATTTAAATTCTTACAAGAACGAAGTACCAAACTTTAGTATTGGATACGGCAACAGCGCTAAACTACCGATGAACCGGTCTAGGCGACCATGCGGATTCAAACAATAATTTTTAATAAAAATAGTACTTACAATACAGAAATTCACCGACCAATGTCGGAAAAGCACTTCACGTCATATTTACACTCTCATTAGTTGCAGTTACATTAAATTGATAAACGAAATTAGGTATGTATTTAAACCAATGAATCAACACTTGATCATATCGTCACAAGAGGTGAGCCAAGACTGCTGATTGCCTTTCGTTGGCGGTAATTTTGCGGCTTATGGCGCGGGAGGTACCAATTGGTTCCGTGAACATGAATAAAAGGCGCGGAGATTTAAACTTCGAACATTTCGCTTAATGTTAAATTAAGATCCATTGTAGGAATTTATGGGAAATTCCTACACTGACGATGATATTGATTTATCGAAACAATTGTCAATTTTTTAGAATTTTCAACAATCTTCATTATATTGTATTAGCTAGAAACAGTGAGTTTCATTCAAAACACTAATATGAGTAGATTCCACGAAGTAAGGGGTCGAGACAGTTAATTTCATTGTAAAATACCGTTGAGTTTTTTCGACGGTCTATTTCTACTGGATTGTTTAGAGTTCCTCTTATTCTCTTAATATCTTTATTATTGTAGGCAGGGTCTAAGTCTACGAAGAATAGGTTAAGTGCCTCTTTTGTTACTCTACTTTTAGCATTTACTATGTTTCTAACGTTATGGACTACCTTTTCTAATTCCTGTTCAATTTCTTTTGTATCCGTAGAGAAGTCCAGATTTTTGTTCACCACTCGGAATGCTCGTTCTTCATTTACTTTCCGAATATGGACAGTTGATTCGTATTGTATTATCGACGAGTGATTTTGTTATGTACTGCTCTTCTTCTACTATGTCGCACAATTGATCAACCATTTTCCATATCCTTATTTTCTGTTGGATTGTTGTTAGGTGTTTCTGCTGGTTCCGGTTGTTCTAGTTGGCTGTATTTGTTGGTCAATGTAATATTATTGGCGTTGTTTTTAGCCGGTCGTTCTCTTTTCTTCATTCTTCTAATTGTTTGCCACGAGTTTGATTTTTTTTCGGTTTCGGTTGGGTTATCTTCTTCAGGTGAGGACAGCCTGTAATGCTGTTGTATATTAATTTCCTCTTGTGAGGACTGAGCTTGCATTATTATTAGATGTTGTTCATGGCTTTGTTGCATATAGTAATTATTTCCATTTGCTGACAGGAGATTAAAATCTTCTGTAATTTGTCCATTATGTTAAATCTTTGATAAAACATAATGTCACAAATAAAGTATGAAGTACCTTTCTCTAGTTCTCTGAATTAATTTATGGCAAAAATGAGTGCCTATTGCTAGTCCCATTATTTGATATAAACCGAGATAATGCATGTGCACAAAACTCTAGATTAAAACTTTTCTATGATGTCTAGAAGTAATTGGGCTGCTGTTTGTTGGTAAGTCTGCAGTGTATCCCAATACACAACCCCAACAAACTGTTAATTTAACTGGATACATATATTATTTTCTGCGTGTAACGTATACTTTAGTTTATACAGAATTCCTCGATGCCAGACTTTATTGAAAACCTGGCTTACACGGTTCCCATCTGCAAAATTACGTTTCTGGTCAAACACTTGCTGTAGTGGCCAAAAACATCAAAAACGAGTCTCTACTTCTTTGTAGATCAATGATATTAGTAATTTTATTCCATTCATCGAGAAGTCATGCAAAAGTTTTCCCATGATCTGCTCGTCAACTCGGATTTTCGTTGGGTTTACCTTATTCAATAATCACCTCTGCTAAATCATTAGATACCAATTTTTTTAATGGAATCTCTATTTGGTGTGAATCGTCTAACATCGTATATATCGATAGAGGGTGCTCACTTAAAATGGTTGATTATTAAAGAAAACATCTCTTGTCCATTGGCCATTACTTATTTTTATTGGAAGGAAAATGGTAAATGGAAATTATTAACACCGGCTAAACATTATTGAAAAACCCGATATAGCTTAGGTAAATCGTGTCTGGTTATACCCGCTGCATCATTTTAATAACATTTTAATCAGAAATTACAATTTATTCATGTGTAATATATATAATCATAGTAGGAATGTTCATCAATAATTTATAAAAACTGGTTACCGGAATAACAAACTTAATCACCTCTGCGCTTACAGACAATTCATTTTAGAATTGTTTATTTTAACTCGCCGCACTAAAAATAGTTTGACTTTTATTTTCAAGAAGCTAACTACGATTAAAACATCAGTTAATCGTGAAATCTTTAGAGCGTTATATATAACGCGGTAGCTTGTGTATGTGTATTTGATTTTGTTCCAATACTGAGTGACGTGTGTCACTTGGTTACAACCGAGGTTTTCTTTTCGTAAATTACATCGTTGATCGGTTAAAATTGGTTGCTTAGGTGACATTATGTCCGCCCTAGCGGCGGTTTGGGGCACTACTAAGCGGAGGGAAAGTAAGTAGGTAATTTGAAAACAGTGTTTTTATTTTACAAGTCTAATACAAGGAACACAATAATTGTTCATATATGTAAATTCGCAATATAAAATGGTGACCAGGGCCGTATTTGTATTACAATATTGATCTCGATATAAGTAAACATTTATTTGACAACAGAAAATAGAGGAATTGTTAGAATTTTTTTAATATTGCCAATGACAAAATCACAAATTACTTTGTTTCGTAATAATTTTTACGTATATAGAATTGTCACTGCTAGAAAAAATTAATATTGTTAAAAATTAGGCTAGACATATTAGGATTTTCAGAAACGAATTTTGATTTTCTCATCTTTTATGTTTTTTGGGTTGCTAAAGACGGATTTCAAGTTTGCTGGCAATCATTTTGCCCGGGACTATGTGTTTTGGGCACTTTTTGACCAAATCTTGGCACATTTTTCAGTTTTCGGCATATATCTCAAAAAGAAAGCATTTTTTCGACAAACCCCCTTATTTAGTTATACCGTACTAAGGAAGGCAAGTGAGCCAGCAACATGCATGTCTGCAGTTACCACTCTGTTTTAGTAGCCCTTTTTCTTTTTGCGTCAATTACCCATGAATCTCTTTGTTGTTGTTATATATGTATATGTACTTTTAACTACTAAGCACAGGACAGTTATAAAAAACAAGTCGTCAATCATGAAGCATCATACAACATAAAACATTTCAATTTTGATGTGATTCATCAACCTTAATTCAGGCGACGTTATCGCCTACTTCAAGGAAGTAGGCTGGACGACGAGCTAGAAGGAAGTTTTGAACTTCAGAAGGATGCACAATAGGCCAATTGTGGCCTAAGTGCTGTGGGGCCACCCACCCTTCAAACCTTTACAGATAACCTTAGGTTGAGTTCACACGACCGTCCAAGGCAATTGAAAATATTTAAATTGTTATTTGAACACTTTTTTTTCTAATTTTTTCCTGAGATCTAAAGTAGAAATATTTATTGATATGGTTCAAAAGAAATAAACACTTTCTTTTGGATGCCTCACCAATTATAGTTGATTGCCATAATTCGTGATTTATGGTTACATTTGCAGCTAATTCACACAAAGTACCCCGCCCTTTTCTAATGGCAATGTGGAGTTCCGTCAAATGTAATAAATTTTGAATACGATGTTGTACTCGACTTGTTGACCAAAAGTGTCTATGGGTTCAATTCAATCCTATGACCAGTTTTTAAAATACAGGGTATTAATGTCGATAAATCCATATTTTTTGAAACTACGTAACTTGATTAAAAAGGAAAAAATTAGCAGTTTTAGTTCATTGTAGCATTAATATGTCTTAGTCTAACGCAAACGTACAGATAAATAGTTCAAAATGTAAACATATACAGGGTGGTTTTCAGTTACATCAGGGAGAGTTTTTGAAATTCTGGGAGAATGTGATATGGAATGAAAACATGGTCAAAAATGAAAACTTACCAAATTTTTACTGTCCTGGCATTATATAAACCCATTTTACATTATATGTGTACAGAGTGATTGTTAATTCATCCACAGAAAGGCGTTTCTTAAAAAATAAAAAATTACACTCTGTATATTAGTGAATTTGTAATTAAAATTATTTATGCATTTAATAACTAGAGAACAATAGTTTTTATGGAATACAGGGTGATAGACACATCTAACTCGTTTTTGGTGCAGCAATACTTAAAGAAATATTCCCTTTTCAGAATCACCCTATATTTGTTAATTCGATCCGTCAAAATGTACAATCTATTTATTTTTGTAATAAGCTTTAAGCAATTAATAACTTCATATAATTTGATAATTTTAGTATAATGCGTTTTTGAGATTCCAATATATGTATATAGTGAACCATATTAAATATCAGAGACATCCATTCATGTACGAGTATAATAACCATTTGTGAATTATAATATTTGAAATCCCCTTCCGATACTCTAAACTGTTCAATTGCGTTTTTCTCGAAAACGAATGAGAATATAGTGTTCGAACAAGAGTACCAATATTACGTAGAAATGATGTTTATGTCATATTTTCTAATAAAAATCACTAAAAAGTTTCATCAAAAAAGTTACCAGTCAATTTCATCATCAGAAATCCTTCACGAGGCTCCTCCTGTAACAAAATATCAAATAATACATAAAATAATATTGCCAGTATAAAATTATGCCTCTGTGCCGATTTTGATAACAATCGATGAATATACAGTAAAATTATTAGCAAAAAACGAAAAAAAAAATCAACTTTAACGCCCTTTATCTTTTTCCACAGCAATATTTCATTGAGGTTATTTGGTCCTATCGCCATATTTTGGTCCAAACAATCTACCCTTATCCTATGTCCCAATAGTTATGAATCACCCTGTATATTGGAATCTCAAAAACGGATCATACTAAAATTATGAAATTATACAGCTAAAGACAAAAATAAATAGATCGTACATTTTGACGGATCGAATTGAAAAATATAGGGTTATTCTGAAAAATGAATATTGCTTTAATTGTTGCTGCATCAAAAACGAATTAGACGTAAGTATCAGCCTGTATTTCATGAAAAGTATTGTTATCTAGGTATTCATTTATTATTCCATAATCAATATTATTAACAAATTCCTTAATATACAGGGATTGATTTTTTTTAAGAAACGCCTTTCTGTAGATGAATTAGCAATCACCCTGTATACATATAATGTGAAATGAGCTTATATGTCAAAACAGTAAACACTACGTAACTTTATTTTTGACCATTTTTCATTCCATACCAAAATCTCTTAGTTTTGTACTATTCTAAACAAGTGTGCTGTGGAAACAAATGAAGTGCGTTAGAAATGTCATCCTCATTGTCATTGTCAATTTAACATTAATTGTTGTGTTGAGATATTATAATATGGCTTTTTTTAATAGAATGCAGTGTTACGTTTGTGACCACTTTTATTTTCCAACACAAACTGTTCGTTCAATTCGCGATGATAACTTAGATTTTCTTCAAATGGCCGGTAACAGAAGGCAAGCAGCTGGATTTCCTGTCGTCGATATTTTTGACAACACACGGATATGTACTAATTATAATATTCCTATAGCAAATGAGCTGAGAAATATAGAAAATAATAATAATTACTTGTTTTATCACCTGCTACAAGCCGCTCCTGCATAATATGTGAATCAAAAGTAAAAAACCTTCAACGAGTAACTTTAAAGTATAGAGTTGACATTTTTGTTGCGTGTAACATATATGTACCCGATTTTTTAAGAATTTGTAGCCATCATTTGGATGATCGAGGTTTTTATTGCCCCAATTACAAGAGGGTTTGAATTTTATAAATAAACTTTACACAATGACAAATATGATTCTTCAAGGTTTACGAGATATGGCCAATGAAAATCGCCAAGTCAGAAACTGGGAGGATATAAACAGTTTTAGTGACGAGGAGTCCAAGTCTCTAGCCTCGCTTTCCAGAAATAATTTTCTGGAATTGTATGAATTTTGTGACTCGATTGAGCATGGTGGAAATATGAGAAATATTAATAAAAAAGATGTATTGACCTTCCTAATTAAACTAAGACATGGTATTTCAGATCATTTTTTGAAAATACTTTTCAACTACGGTTCCAGACAAACAACTAGCAGAATAATTTCTATTCTAAGAACTTCCTTGCAACATAGATTCGTACCCAACCAGATTGGGGTCGATTCAATTACAAGGAAGGATTATATCAACAACCATATATCTCCATATATTAATCAATTGTACAATCCTACTCGTGATATTCCTAAACCTATAGCATATATAGATTGCACCTATATTGACATAGAAAAAAGCATCAATTTCCGGACACTGCGACAGTCTTATTGCTTTCACAAAAATAAACATTTACTGAAACCTGAAATTATATGTGCTGCTGACGGATATATTTTAGCTATTAATGGACCATATTTCTCTGATTCTAAGAACAATGAAGTATCTATTTTGGATTATGAATTCGCAAACGACGTCAACGGAATACGAACTTGGTTTTCTGAAGGTGACGTGGTGATATTAGATAGGGGATACAGAGACTCTATAACGTTGTTAGAAGAACTAGGTCAACACTATCATATGCCACCATTTTTACCTAGAAATATATCACAGTTAACAACGTTCGAAGCGAATACGGCTCGTTTAATAACAAGTACGCGCTGGATAGTAGAGGCCAGAAATGGACATTTAAAATCCATTTTTAATTTTTTTCTGGACGAATTAGCGTAACTCACGCAGCAAAACTGAGGGAGTTTTATTCTATTGCTGGCGCCTTACTTGAAAAATTTCATCCTTTAATAGCAATACCTGGAACAGTGGAGTTAGCAAATCAAATGTTAACTCATTCTAAAGATGTAAATATTGTTCAGGCGCGAGTAGAATAAGAAAATCTTGGAGGACGGCATGGTCAATGAACTTGATTAGATCACAGGCATGTATCAATATTTCCACATTTATCACAAGAGTATTTAAAAAATTGATCAGGTCCATATCATATTCATCTTGCCAGTTCTTATATCCAGGATAAATTACAAAGAGAGGAAGATTATATTTTAGAGATCGATGAACACGTGGAAGAACCGAAATTTTTAAGATTCCGGCTATATTCTAGATTTGGAAATAATACTGACATATATGCTGTGGGTAGTTTATAGAGGTCCTAATGATGGCGATGAAGAGCAATTAATCTTGAGATATTTCTGTACTTGCAGGTCAGGAACTAGAACCCTAGAAACTTGTGGTCGTGTAGCAAGTGTTATATGGTTCCTTGGTTTTGCCAGGCATCAAGAATATGTTAAGTTTTCATCAATCAAACTATTAAATTATATAGATGCTGCACATGACAGAATTCTACTTGAAAATATTGAAATGGGTCCAGATATTTTATAAAAAAATATTTACCATTTACTAAAATAATGCTTTTAGAAGATATCAAATTCATAACAAACTACTGTACACATTAAAAGTATTAAAACAATATTTTTATCCACTTGCATTTCTGTTTCTTCCTATTCAACCGATAGATACTAACTCCATGGCCGATAGTGAACTACGATGATATTGATTTATCGAAACAATTGTCACTTTTTCAGAATTTCCAACAATTTTTATTATATTGCGGTATTAACTAGAAACCGTTAGTTTCATTTAAAACACTAATACGATTTTTGTACTCACAAATGAAAATTATTATACATGAATGGATATGTCTGATATTTAATATGGTTCACTATATACATACATTGGAATCTCAAAAACGCATCATACTAAAATTATCAAATTATATGAAGTTAATAATTGCTATAATATCCCTGTGACAAATCGAAGCCAACAACAGCACAACACCAAATTGGAAATAAACTAAAGATTGGCACATGGAATGTCAGGAGTATGTTTGAGTCGGGAAAAATGCATAATGTGATACAAGAGATGGAAACTATGTATACTCGGTATCAGCGACAGCAGGTGGCCAGATTCGGGCCAACTCACCACGGCAAACGGTATGATATATTTCTCTGGAAATAATGAGGCCCACCATAGAAATGGAGTTGCACTTCTTATGTCGAAAAATATTATGTCATCGGTGATTGGTTTCACTCCTATATCAGATGGAATCATGCTTTTACAACTTCAAACAGATACGAGCAAACTAAACATCATACTAGTATATGCTCCTACAGCCGAAAAACCTGATGAAGAGATCGAGCTATTTTACGAAGGTGTCCTATCTTCAATAAAATCAAGAGATGTTACAATTATCTTAGGCGATTTTAATGCTAAGATTAGAAACGGAAAATGTGATGAATAAGTAGGCGAGTACGGACTTGGGATGAGAAATGAAAGAGGTGACAGGTTGCTAGAATTTTGCCAAGTGAACAACTACATAATAACAAACACTTTCTACAAACTTCTCATGCGAAGACTATATACCTGGAAATCTCCGCAAGACAACAAAAAGAAACCGGTAAGAAATCAAATAGATTATTTTTTGGTAAATGAAAGATACAGAAATTGTGTTAAATCGGTAGAAGCATATCCAGGCGCTGACGTGTTTTCCGACCATAATCCATTGATAGCACGAATTCACATCAAATTAAAGAGGACAATAAAAAGCACTAAAAGGAACCAAGTGGATATTGGACATTTACAGAAGGAAAAAACTCGCCAGAACATAAAAACAAAAATAAACAACAACTTACGAAAACTTTGTAAGAATGAGATACGTACAGCAAAACACGACTGGATGACCGACGAAATTCTACATCTCATGAATAAAAGAAGAACTTTTGAAGACAAATGCGAACAACAATACAAAACAATACAAGTCGTAATACGAAAGAAAATCAGAGTGGCAAAGGAAAATTTCTATAAAACAAAATGTGAAGAAATCGAAAAACTGCAACAAAAACATGACAGCTTCAATATACACAAGAAAGTAAAAGAACTAGCAGGAATGCAAAGAAGGAAGCGACTCAATACATTATACGACATAGATGGTAGAATAATAACAGATATAGAAGAAAAACTAAAAGCCTGGAAAAATTATGTCGAGGAACTCTTTGAAGACCATAGACAGAAGGAATACCTTGAATGCGCGGACAGAGACGAAGGACCAGAAATAACAAAGGGAGAAGTTTTATATGCTCTGAACTCGCTGAAAAACAGGAGGGCACCAGGCCCAGATGAACTACCAGCCGAAGTTCTTAAACTTATTGAAGGAGAGCAGATACATGTCTTGGTGGATCTGTTTAACAACATCTATAAATCAGGAATCATACCACAGGAATGGCTGATATCAACTTTTATAACGCTACCAAAGAAAAGAAATCCTAAACATTGTCAAGATTATCGCACTATAAGTCTAATGGGACATACCTTGAAAGCATTTTTAAAAGTCATACATACCAGAATATATAGGAAACTAGAACAGGACATCAGTGAAACTCAATTCGGGTTTAGAAATGGCCTGGGTACCCGTGAAGCGTTATTCGCACTTAACGTTATGTCCCAGAGATGCGTAGACATGAACCAGGATATGTATCTATGCTTCATTGACTACACTAAAGCCTTTGATAAAGTGCGCCATGATCACCTTATAATACTGTTGCAGGCAAAAAACTTAGACTCTAGAGATATCAACATTATTTCAAATCTCTATTATGGTCAAAGAGCAGTAGTGAAGATAGAAGAAAATACAACTGAAGATATAGAAATAAAAAGAGGAGTTCGTCAGGGATGTGTGCTTTCACCAATCCTTTTTAACGCATACTCGGAAGATATCATGAATAGAGCACTGGCTGATCAGGAATATGGCATTAAGATCAATGGAAGACCAATCGACAATCAAGATATGCCGATGATATAGTGCTGATAGCCGAAACACTTCAAGACCTACAGAAACTTGTTAATGCAGTTGTGGAAGCTAGTGAGGAATATGGACTGTCACTAAACACAAACAAAACCAAATTTATGGTTATAACAAAATCGGTCCAAAACATCGGAAATATATTAATACATAACCAACCAATTGAAAGAGTGAGAAAATACAATTATCTGGGAACTGTTTTCAATGAAAATGCGGACTGCTCTCAGGAGATAAAAATCCGAATTGAAAAAGCGCGGAGTACTTTCACGAGGATGAAACGAGTATTCTGCAGTCGAGATCTCAGCTTGGAACTCAAATTACGCCTTATGAGATGCTATGTTCTGTCAGTGCTGTACTATGGCATGGAATCATGAACAATAAAGAAGAACGATGTAAAGAAAGTAGAGGCATTTGAGTTCTGGGTGTATCGCTGGATTTTGAGAATCTCATGGATACAGAAAGTCACTAATGCCGAAGTGTTAAGAAGGATAAAACAAGACAAGGAAATTGTCCTAACTATTAAAAAAAGGAAGTTGCTCTACCTGGATCACGTTATGAGGGGGGACAAATATCAACTGCTCCAGCTCGTTGTGCAAGGAAAAATAAGTGGAAAAAGATCAATAGGAAGGAGAAGACATTCCTGGTTAAAAAATCTTCGCGAATGGTTCAACGCCACCAATAGTCACCTTTTTAGAGGAGCGGTATCCAAAATACGAATAGCCTTGATGATTGCCAACCTTCGGAACGAAGACGGCACTTGAAGAAGAATGAAGAAGAATAATTGCTTAAAGCTTATTACAAAAATAAATAGATCGTACATTTTGACGGTTCGAATTGAAAAATATTCTGATTCTGAAAAGGGAATATTTCTTTAATTATTGCTGCATCAAAAACGAATTAGATGTCTCATTACCCTGTATTCCATAAAAACTGTTGTTTTCTAGTTATTAAGTGCATAATCAATATTAATAACAAATTCCCTAATATACAGAGCGTACTTTTTTATTTTTTAAGAAACGCCTTTCTGTGGATGAATTAACAATCACCCTGTATACATATAATGTAAAATGGGT
This sequence comes from Galeruca laticollis, assembly GCA_963921935.1. Taxonomy (NCBI): domain Eukaryota; kingdom Metazoa; phylum Arthropoda; class Insecta; order Coleoptera; family Chrysomelidae; genus Galeruca; species Galeruca laticollis. The sequence continues at coordinate 21,407,756 of OY998185.1, read as the reverse complement.
TTATCGGATGTCAGAACAGTAAACATTATGTAAGTTTTTGTTTTTCACCATGTTTTAATTCCATATCACATTCTCCCAGAATTTTAAAAACTCCCCCTGATGTAACTGAGAACCACCCTGTATATGTTTACATTTTTACTATTTATGTATACGTTTGCGTTAGACTAGGACATAATAATGCTACAATCAACTAAAAAGACTTATTTTTTCCTTATTAATCAAGTTACGTAGTTTCAAAAAATATGGATTTCTCGACTTTAACACCCTGTATTTTAAAAACTAGTCGTAGGATTGAATTGGTCCCATGGACACTTTTGGTCAAGAAGTCGAGTACAACATCATATTCAAAATGTATTACATTTGACGGAACGCCACTTTGCCAAGGGCGGGGTCTTTTCTTTGTCTACTTGTTATATTGTCTCGATTCTTCTGAGAGTTATGTTGACATATATATTTTATTTTCTGTTTGTATCCGTTTTTTTGTTAATTAGGCATATCCAGTGAAATAATCTTGTTGCCTTGTTCATTCTATTTTGTATCAATATTGATATCGTTTTAATTATCGTTAGATATTAGGTTTGTTTTGGATTTTTTGACATTTATTTTCATATTTCTAGTTTCCAATACAAATTATTTTGCAGATGCGTCTCACAACATCATCGACAAAATAATTTCCACATTTTTCAAACGTGGTTCGTTTTTGTTTTCTGCTGCAATGCATATACGAGTACTTGGTTTTCTCTTAATTAATTCTCAGACCTTTTCTTTTGCTCTTTCCTCTATACATGTTGTTGTGTCAAGAGTAGTATTTTTAAGTAATGAAAAATCAAAGCGGTCAGACGTCAAATTGGCCAGGTTTTCGGTAGTTTGTAGAAGAAAGCTATAATAAATACTTAAAAACTCGTGATTTTTTATTTATAAGGACCCGAACAGTACATGGTGGCAGCTTGGTGGTCCTCGCGAGTTGACATTGTATAAAATCAATCGGTTAGGCTGTATAAATCCGATAATAAAAACTAACTTATCGTTCGATAAGAAAGCAGTGCGCGCCAAAGTATTTTCGATTGAAACGGTGTTGAAATCATACAAATACCCCAAGGACAACAATTTCACATGTACAAGTAATGTCTCCCACAGGAAAAATTTAATTTTTCAATGCCAGCAGCATGGCTAGGTTGGAAAAAGAGGTTTGAAAGGTATATGTCAGTATCGGAACTCCTTTCCAAACCAGATAGGGAAAAAATTGACATACTAATGTATATTATGGTGGATGAATCTGAAGAAATTGTTCTGCAGTTCCCAAACGAACCAATACTATATCAAGAAAACATTCAGTTGTTTGAAAATTTCTTCATTTCACGTAGGAATATAATTTTTGAAAGATTTGAATTTAATTCAAGGATTCAACAACCAGGTTAGACTATTGACTCCTTCATAACTAGTCTTCATACATTAGCTGAGCATTGTGATTATGGGCAACTCAAAGAGGAATTAATCCGAGATAGGATAGTAGTGGGTATGATAGATACAAAAACGTCTGAAAGACTTCAACTTAGAGAAAAACGTACGTTGCAACAGTGTACTCTAGAAGCCAAACAAGCAGAATTACAGGCTTCGCAAAATAAAGAACTCTTAAGTAACCACAGGCAAGTTGATCGCGTACAAGCTATGGATAAAAATAGTGCTACTTGTTTCAGTACGCGAATAAATAAAGACAAAAAGTTATCCAAGTGCGGATTTTGTGGTCTACAGTCTCATTCACGGGACAAGTGCCCGGCTAATCAGTCTACATGCAATAAATGCAAGAAGAAAGGACACGAGGCTTCCGTTTGCAGGAAATTTAATCAGGTCAGATCTCTTCAAGTCGATAAAATACTAGATTTAAAGAGTAAATATAACTCCTCTATTATTCTGACGAGGAATCAAACGTAGGCGAAGTTGACTTGGAGGGAGGGGACTTCATGGGTCTATTACAATCGATCATCATATCAATCAGGTAGATTATAAGGAATGGATTGGCTCAGTATGGGTTTCTAAGTTGAATAAAAAATTTGATAGTTATATTAAGCCATCTACTCGAATTGTAACTGGTCCATCTGGGGTTAAATTGTCGGTTCTTGGGACGCTTGATGTCAGTTTAAAACATGAAGATCTCACCATTGAAACGGAAATTTACATTATTGATAAATTATCAAAACCGATTCTTGGAAGATCAGCTATTTTAAACTTAAAAGTTCTGGACTTAGCCTATAATGAAGTTGCATCGATCATAATAACTGATTCAGATATTACAAATGAACAAGTTGTATTCAAATTTCCTAAATTATTTGGTAGTGTAGGAAAATTCAAAACTGGATTAAAAATAAAGTTAAGGGAAAATGTTCAACCCTATATTCAGTCAGTACCAAAAATTGTGCCTATTCCGCTTCCAAAGCCTTTAAAAGAAGAACTTGATAGGCTACAAAAATTATAGAAAATCGAGTCGATCGATTGTCCTACTGACTGGGTCAGTCCCATCGTTGTGGTTCAAAAAAATAATAAGGCTTTGCGTAGACTATACTCATTTAAATAAGGCAGTCCTGAGCTATCACTACCCTATCGTAAAAGTAGAAACAGTATTGGCAAAAATTTCAAACTCTAAATTTTTCTCTAAATTAGACACCAATTCCGGCTTTCAGCAAATTAGATTAAACAAAGATTCCCAACTTCTGACAACTTTCATTACACCGTTTGGAAGATATTTTTTCAAACGCTTGCCCTTCGGAATAACATTCGCTCCTGAATAATTTTAGAAGGTATAGGGGGAGTAGTTAGTCATATTGACGATATTCTAATTCATGCACCGACGCTTGAAAAACATAACGAAATCTTAAACGAAGTTTTAAAAAGGATCGAACAAGAGGATATAACTTTAAATCAACAAAAATGTATTTTTGAGGTCCAGTCTTTAACTTTGTTAGGCTATGACATTTAGTAGATCAGGAAATAATTCGCACTATTCGCGAATTTCCGGAACCTAAGAACAGAAAACAAGTTTTGCAATACAATGTTGAATTTTTCTAGTAGATTTATCCCAAATCGTTTGGAACTTCTGGAACCACTCACCTCTTTACTTAAGAAAAACGTAAATTTTATTTGGGGAATTTCACAAAAGGAAGCTTGACCCCACCAAACAAATTTCGATTCAAGCCGATGCTTCATCTTTCGGGATTGGGGCTTGCCTAATGCAAACTGCTACCTACAAAACTGAAACTGTCGCTTATGCTTCCAGATTATTATCGAACATTGCGAAAATGTATGCTCAAATTGAGAGAGAAGCACTGGCTTTAACATGGGCAGAGGATAAATTTTCAGAGTACGTCACTGGCCTACCATCTCCCATACAGGTTTTACAGACAAAACCAATCGACGAACTAACACCGCGTTTACAACGCTTAATGCGCTATAACTATCAAGTACATTATTCTCCAGGGAAAGACCTCGTGGTAGCGGATGCCTTATCACGAAATTTTTCTACAAGTGTAAAAAAACCTGAAAAAGATGAATTAGAGTCCGAAATCGAAGCGCACGTCAATTCAATTTTACAATCGATCCAAGTAAAACCGAGTTTTCTAGAGCAAATTAAAATCGAACAAAACACTGATCCGATCTTAACAGAAATAAAGGAATACTCCGAAACAGGTTGACCAAGGAAAAAAAAGTTGCCTGACGAACTTCTATCCTATTGAAATCAAATGTCTCGACCCTTACTTCGTGGAATCTACTCATATTAGTGTTTTAAATGAAACTCACGGTTACTAGTTAATACCACAATATAATAAAAATTGTTGAAAATTCTAAAAAATTGACAATTGTTTCAATAAATCAATATCATCGTCAGAATGACAGAAGTTACATTTCATTTGATGCCTACCTGATGTTTAGTAGTTATTTTTGGCTAGACCAAGAAGTGACCTAACTTGTGATTGACTCAATATATGTTAATAGAAAAAAGAAGAAGATGTGATATAACAAATATTGAAGCTTAGATATTATTAGGCCTATGGTGATATCCTGGATATCATTTTTCCAATTAAGATCAGTATAACTGTGCAATGATATAGAAAACCAGGAAAACTATATCTGCTGATCTTTACAATTATCACTTAAGAAGACAGTTTATTAGTGGAGAACTCCCTCGATTTATCTGTTCATTGATAACTTTATATTGTGGGTTTCTTAAATGTGTTCTAATTTCCAACTCTTCAAGGAAATCCAGTTCTTGTTTCTTTTCACAAATATGCAGCACTTCTAGTTTTGTGTTAGGTGTCAATGAATGATTGGTATCAGGTAGATGCTTTGCGTAGTGGGATGTATCTGGTTGTTTCAATATGTATGCTCGTAAGTGTTCATCGTATCGGATTTCAAAATTCCTAAGGGTTTGATCCAAATAGACAGCATTACATTCTGGACATTTGAGTTTATATATACCTGACTTCTTTAATGGTGGTATATTTGTTTTTACATTTAACAATTTTGTACTAACAGTACTTTCTGTTTTAAAAGAAATTGTTGTAGTCGTTGCTGAGGATATTATCTTTGAAATAATATTAGAAATATTTCCTGCATATGTGATGGTTTCATAAGTTTTTATTTCAAAATTATATTTGTTCATAGGAACTGAAAAAGCTCTATGTATCATTGAATTATATGCCGCTAGTTTATGGGACATGGGGTGATTGGAATTAAATGGAATTGTCACACCAGTCTGTGTTGGTTTTCGGTAAATTGAATAATCCAGTACAATATTAACTTTTTGAATTTTTAAATCAAGAAAATTGATTGAGCTAGTTTCTTCAATTTCTAATGTAAATTTAATTTTTGGGTGTAAATTATTGATGTGGTTGAAAAATACATCCAATTGTCGTTCACTACCCATAAAACAAGTTAATATGTCATCTACATATCTATACCAAAATAAAACATTTTTCGAAATATTACTATCAAAGATCTTTCTTTCTAAATTGTCCATAAAAATGTTTGCCAAAATATTCCCATTGGTAAACCTTCATTTTGAATATATATCTTATTGTCAAAAGTGAAATAACTTTAATTAATGCATACATCAAATAAGTTAAGTATATCTGATATTATTCCTGGATTAATATTTTTATCTTCTAGTAATTTTCTTACAAGTATTAGACATTCTTTAGGAGGAATTTTAGTGAACATATTAGTCACATCAATGGAAATAAGTTTATAGTTATCTTGCAAGTTGATTGCTTTCAACTTTTTTATTAGTTCTATTGAGTTTCTAATTGAGTACTGAGATTCATATCCGTAACTATTAAGTATATTGTTGAGCCTCTTTGCCAATATATTATTGGGAGCATTAACATAAGAAACTACAGGTCTAATTGGTTTCGTTATTTCATGTAATTTAACGGTTTCATATAATTGTGGACAATGAGGATTCTTATGTATGATAGACCTTTTTTCGTAATCACTTAAAAGATAATTTGAATTATCAACAATATCCCTTACATTATTAGAAAACTTTTTTGTTGGGTCTGCTTTAAGAACTTTTACATCGCTAGATTCTATAAAGTTATATATTTTGGAATTGTAATTTTCATATGTCAAAATGACAGTTGTGTTCCCCTTATCAGATTCTGTAACTGTTAGGTTATTATCTTCTACTTTCTTTTTAATTGCATATAAAACTGTAATGTCATTTTTTGTTTGACGTTTAACTTTTGAAGGTTCAATATTTTTGATTAAATTGGCAATTTTTAATGTCTCATTAAGAATATTATTTGAATTAGATTTTAAAGCTATTTCTGACTCTGTAGCTATAATTTGTTTAATATTATTCGTAAATTTTGGTGGTATGCTGTACTTTAAACCTTTATTTAAAAATTCTATTTCACTATCTGTAAAATTAGTATCTGAAAGGTTTTCAAATCGTGGTGCAAAGTGTGTTGGTATATAGGTACTTACTGTTTCATGATGTTTTGACTATTGAATTTTATGTTGTGTGTGTTCAAGATTCTGTAGCCTTTTTTCTTGTTTCTTAAATTTCTTATGCTTCGTCGTGCTGACACTCTAATTTTGTCATCCAAACAGTCAAATTCTACTGGATGTAATTGGAATGTGAGTTCTGAATGTACAACTTTTATGTAGTTGTCCAAGGAGTCTCTAACTTTGAACTATTTCTTACATTCTCCTTTTATCCAAACTCATTGAGCACATTTTATAGCTTTTTGTGCTTGTGGTGTTCTAGTGTGACATTTTATATTCACATAATTTAGTAATACCTTTTTCCTAAGGCATTCTTGGTTAAACCAAATGTTTTGTGATGTTTTGTAACGTTTTTATAGTAACTTCTGGTACAGTCGGGTCAAATCTTCTCTCGAAGATTTTTTAATGAAATTAACTGTCTCGACCCTTACTTCGTGGAATCTACTCATATTAGTGTTTATTGTCAAAAGTGAAATAATTCCGATTAATGCATACATCAAATAAGTTAAGTATATCTGATATTATTCCTGGATTAATATTTTTATCTTCTAGTAATTTTCTTACATGTATTAGACAATCTGATGAAATAAAAACTTACAAAACCATCACATATGCAGGAAATATTTCTAATAATATTTCAAAGATAATATCTTCAGCAACGAATACAACAATTTCTTTTAAAAGAGAAAGTAACGTTAGTACAAAATTGTTAAATGTTCAAACAATAATACCACCATTAAAGAAGTCAGGTATATATAAACTCAAATGTCCAGATTCTAATGCTGTCTATTTGGGTCAGACCCTTAGGAATTTTGAAATCCGATACAGTGAACACTTACGAGCATACAGATTGGAACAACCAGATAAATCCCACTACGCATATATCTACTTGACACCAATCATTCATTGACACCTAACACAAAACTAGAAGTGCTGCATATTTGTGAAAAGAAACAAGAACTGGATTTCCTTGAAGAATTGGAAATTAGAAGGCATTTAAGAAACCCAGAATATGAAGTTGTCAATGAACAGTTAAATCTAGGGAGTTCTCCACTAATAAACTGTCTTCTTAAGTGATAATTGTAAAAATCAGCAGATATAGTTTTCCTGGTTTTCTATATCATTGCACAGTTATACTGATCTTAATTGGAAATATGATATCCCAGGATATCACCATAGGGCTAATAATATCTTAGCTTCAATATTTGTAATATCACATCTTCTTCTTTATTCTATTAACATATATTAAGTCAATCACAAGTTAGGTCCCTTCTTGGTCTAGCCAAAAATAACTACTAAACATCAGGTAGGGATCAAATGAAATGTAACTTCTGTCTTTCTGACGATGATATTGATTTATCGAAACAATTGTCAATTTTTCAGAATTTTCAACAATTTTTATTATATTGTGGTATTAACTAGAAACCGTGAGTTTCATTTAAAATACTTCTATCGTATTATCAATATAGATTTTAGTTTTCGTTTTCTGACTGAATTTTATTGCGAAATTCAAGAATGTAATCCCTAAGTCTTTGCAGTTGATAGTTCTGAAATTTATACATAACGGACACTTTGGTTTAGTGAAATGTAGAGACAGAGCTAAAACTTCAGTATGGTGGCTACGTCTCTCTACCCAAATTGAAAACCTAATACGGAACTCTCCGCAATGTGTTGAGCATCGCACCAATCCGAAAGAACCCATCATAAGCGATACATTTCCCGAAAGACCGTGACAGAAAGCAGCATTGGCCCTTCATAAATATAGCGAAGTATGGTACTTAATAATAACTGATTATTATTCAATATTTTTCGAAATATTCAAAATCAATAAAATGACTGAATCAGTTATTATTGAGAAGGTAAAAGTGAGTTTCATAAATTTGCCAAGGAATACGATTATAAACTAATAACAAGTATCCCGATTTTTCCTCAATCCAATGGCTGTATTGAGGCGGCTGTAAAAGTGGCAAAAAATTTAATTAAGAAAAATGGCGATATACATCAAGCTTTGTTATCCTATAGAACTACCCCTTTGAAATGCGGCTTTTAACCCGCGGAATTGTTATACGGTAGAAAAATTAAGTCATTTTTGCCCATGTTATCAAGTAGATTTGAGTTCTCTGAAAAAAAAAGTAGGTCTAAGGATAAGAGTGCTAAACAGTACAACCACAGACACCGGGCAAAGAATTTCTCAGATTTGAAAATAGGAGATTACGTCTGGTTAACTGACCTTAGAATCTATGCAAGAATTATAGATCTTCCCGAAGAACCGCGTTCATATTTGATTAAATCCTATTCTGGTCACATTTACCGTCGTAACGGATGGAATTTAATACCCGCTCCTTATTATACCAAACCTAATCAGTTTACTCCGGTATTAATCTCATCTGAACCAGTACAAAACGAGTCAAATTCTTTTGGTTCTGAAAGTAATGGTAACGGAAATAGGGATAGAGAAAATATATGTACTTCCTCCCATTCAAATGTTGAAAGAAAAAAAACTGCTGTTTTAGAAAATAGCTTAAACAAACGTAATATGCCAGTGTCTCAATCTGTGTCACCTGAATCTAAAGTGTGTGAGTTGCCAACTTCCAATGTGCATTTGTCCCCAAAAACAAAGACCTAAAAGAAACATTAAAAAGCCCTCTTATCTGAGAGACTATGTGGGTTAAAACTATGTGATTTCTTGTGTTCTTGTTTGATAAAAAATTGTAAAAGAGGGAGATGTTGTGTAAAGCGTAGTAGTTTTAAGTAATAAAAAATCAGAGCGGTCAGACGTCAAATTGGCGAGGTTTGAAAGCGCGATAGTTTTCGGTAGTTTGTAAAAGAAGGCTATAATAAATACTTAAAAACTCGTGATTTTTTATTTATAAGGACCCGAACAGAACACATGTTAATCGTTTTATGTAGATACTCTCTGTTTCTGCTGACCAAAACTACATCATCAGCATATACAATAATTATCTGTATGCATTTCGTATTTACTATTCCAATATTATTTATTTCTTTTACGATGCAATCTAGTGACGTTTTGAACAGTAAGGCTGCCTGCCAGACACCTCAATTTATGCCATTATTTTTCCTAGTTTTATTATGGCTTTTGACTCTTCTAACGTCATATTTGTCAATCTCATAAGTTTTCTCGCTGTTTTCATTCTTTCGAAGTTTCTATTAATAGCAGATGTATTTCTATATTATGGTCATAACTTTTTTTCTGCTATTTGTTTTATGATGTGTATTGCATCTATTGTAGACTTGTTTTTTTGAAACCTTGTTGATCGTCATCTATTATTATTTTCGTGTGCCGTGTCAATCTTTCTTCAATTATTACTGCTAATACTTTGTACTTAACTTTTAATAATGAGATTCCTCTGTAATTTGTGCACTTTGCTAGATCTTCTGGTTATGGTATTGGTATTGGTATTATAACCCCAATTTATCATTAATTCGGTATATATTCTCCTTATCATATGCTTGTTAAGAACTTAGATTCTCTTGTGACATTCTTATCTTCCTTGCTTTAACAATTCTTCAATAATTACGTCACTTTTTGTTAATTATTTATTTTTTAACTTCATTATACAGGTAACTACTTCCTCATACTCTGGTACTTGACTTTCATCTTCTTCTCTGTGGTGATATGTATATTGATGAAGAACGGTGTAATATCTTATCCATTTCTCCTCGTTTATCATCATAATTGGATTGTTCATTTTTCCTTGCTTGAGATATTTATACAGTATCTGTTTTAGGTCTGTTATTTACTCTTTCTATGTCGTTCTGGATCCATTCGTTTTTCTTTCTTATAAATAGTTTATTTGCTTCTTTCCTCTCAACTTTGTATAGTTCAAGTTCTTCTGCTCTTCATGTTTTGAAAAGTTTTCCACTGGCTACTCTCTTATTTTGTATCTATTCTTCACATTATTTATCAAACCACTGTGTTTTTTCTTTTATTTAACAAACCTACTGTCTTTTCCACCTCTATCATAATATTCTCCTACATTTGTTTTCATTGCTTCTCTATGTTTAGTTTTTCATTGTATTTCAGTCTAATTTCGAATTCATTTTGGAATAATTCTAATTTTTTTTGTGCATCTACTTTTTTTATAGCTTTTATTTTATCATCTTTATCTTTTCTTATTTTTTAAATCTTACAGTCAGCTATCAAAGCCAATGTTGGCTCATCTGTAAATTCAAACTTCGTTGATCTTTTTGCTATGTTTAACATTCACTACCTTATGGTTACTCTTATGTTCAAATTTCGAACTCATTATAATTGTATTTGTTGCCGCTGCAAAATTCCATAGTAGTTCACCTTTAAAGTATATTTTCTCTTGAATCGTACATGCTCCCGCTACTCTTCTTTACCAACTTGGGTATTAAAATCCCCTATTACTACTTTCATATCATGCTTGACAAGACTATTGTAAGCGTTCTCCAATTCCCCGTAAAATTCTATTTTATTTCTATATTCTGCTTTTTCTGTTGGAGCGTAAACATTCAGTAACATTATATTATACGGACTACTTATTCTTAAGTATGATACTCTATTGATAATAGCTATAATTTGAATTACTTTATCTCTATTGTGCTTTTGGATTATGTTTCTTATGTTTAATGAAATTAACTGTCTCGACCCTTACTTCGCGGAATCTACTCATATTAGTGTTTTAAATGAAACTCAATGTTTCTAGCTAATTCCACAATATAATGAATAATATTTAAAATTCTAAAAATTGGACAATTGTTTCGATAACTGAATATCATCGTCATAATGACAAAAGTTACATTTCATTTGATGCCTATCTGATGTTTAGTAGTAGTTTTGGCTAGACCAAGAAGTGACCTACCTGGTGATTGACCTAATCACAACATTATGTTAACAACATTATGTTAATAGAAAAAAGAACAAGATGTGATATAACAAATATTGAAGCTTAGATATTATTAGCCCTATGGTGATATCCTGTATATCATTTTTACAATTAAGATCAGTATAACTATGCAATGATATAGAAAACCAGGAAAACTATATCTGCTGATCTTTACAATTATCACTTAAGAAGACGGTTTAATAGTGGAGAACTCCCTAGATTTATCTGTCCATTCACGACTTCATATTGTGGGTTTCTTAAGTGTCTTCTAATTTTCAACTCTTCAAGAAAGTCCAGTTCTTGTTTCTTATCACAACACAAATATGTAGTACTTCTAGTTCTGTGTTAGGTGTCAATGAATGTTTGGTGTCAAGTAGATGTTTTGCGTAATGGGATTTATCTGGTTGTTCTAATCTGTATGCGCGTAAGTGTTCACTGTATCGGATTTAAAAATTTCTAAGGGTCCAACCCAAACCGACAGCATTACATTCTGAACATTTGAGTTTATATAAACTTGATTTCTTTATTGTTGGTATTTTTTTACATTTGACAATTTTGTACTTACGTTACTTTCTGTTTCAAGAGAAATTGTTGTATTCGTTGCTAAAGATATTATCTTTGAAATATTATTAGAAATATTTCCTGCATATGTGATGGTTTTATAAGTTTTTATTTCTTCAGTTTGTTCAGGAAATATTAGTTGTAATGCCACTTTTTCCTCTCTTTTATTAATTAGCTTATTCATCATATGTAATGGATAACCGTTAGATGTTGCTATTTGTCTAATTGTATTAATCTCTCTATCAAAATTACATTTGTTCATAGGAACTGGCAATGCTCTATGTATCATTGAATTATATGCCGCTAGTTTATTACACATGGGGTGATTGGAACTATATGGAATTGTCACATCAGTGTGTGTTGGTTTTCGGTAAATTGAATAATCAAGTAGATTATTAACTCTTAGAATTTTCAAATCAAGAAAATTGATTGAGTTATTTTCTTAAACTTCTAATGTAAATTTAATTTTTGGGTGTAAATAATTAATGTGGTTGAAAAATATATCTAATTGTCGTTCACTACTTATAAAACAAGCTAATATGTCATCTACATATCTATACCAAAATAAAACATTTTTTGGAATATTACTTTGAATTATTAACAATATCCCTTACATTATCAGAAAATTCCTTTGTTGTGACTGCTCTAAGAACTTCTACATCGCTAGATTCTATAAAGTTATATATTTTTTAAATTATAATTTTCAGTTGTCAATGACAGTTGAGTTCCCCCTATCAGATTTTGTAACTGTTAGGTCACTATCTTCTACTGTCTTTTTTGTTGCATTTAAAACTGTAATGTCATTTTTTGTTTGACGTTTAACTTTTGAAGCTTCAATATTTTTGATTAAATTAGCAATTTTTTATTTCTCATAAAGAATATTATTTGAATTAGATTTTAAAGCTATTTCTGACTCTGTAGCTATAATTTGTTTAATATTATTTGTAAATTTTGGTGGTATGCTGTACTTTAAACATTTATTTAAAAATTATATTTCACTATCTGTAAAATTAGTGTCTGAAAGTTTTTCATATCGTGATGTTTAAAATATTGAATTCTATGTTGTGTGTGTTCAAGTTTATGTAGCTTTTGTTCTTGTTTCTTAAATTTCTTGTCCTTCATCGTGCTGACACAGTTACAAAATCTAATAAGGGGAACACAACTGTCATATTGACAACTGAAAATTGTAATTCAAAAATATATAACTTTATAGAATCTAGCGATGTGAAAGTTCTTAGAGCAAACACAACAAAGAAGTTTTCTAATAATGTAAGGGATATTGTTAATAATTCAAATTATATTTTAAGTGATTACGAAAAGAGGTCCATGATAAATAAGAATCCTAATTGTCCACAATTATATGGAACCGTTAAATTACATGAAATAACTAAACCAATTAGACCTGTAGTTTCTTATGTTAATACTCCTAATAATACAAAGAAGCTTAATAATATATTTAATAGTAACGGATATGCATCTGAATACTCAATTAGAAATTCTATAGAACTAATCAAAAAATTGAAAGCATTCAAATTATAAGATAACTCTAAACTTATTTCATTTGACGTTACTAATATGGTCACTGAAATTCTTCGTAAAGAATGTCTAATACTTGTAAGAAAATTACTAGAAGATAAAAATATTAATCCAGGAATAATATCAGATATTCTTAATTTATTTGATGTATGTATTAATCAGAATTATTTCACTTTTGACAATAGCATATATATTCAAAATAAAGGCTTACCAATGGAAGCCCTATATCACCTATTTTGTCAAACATTTTTATGGACAGTTTAGAAGGAAAAATCTTCGAAAGTAATACTCCAAAAAATGTTTTATCTTAGTATAGATATGTAGATGACATATGAGCTTGTTTTATAGGTAGTGAACGACAATTAGATATATTTTTCAACCACATTAATAATTTACACTAAAAAATTAAGTTTACATTAGAAGTTGAAGAAAATAACTCAATCAATTTTCTTGATTTGAATATTCAATGAGTTAATAATGTACTTGATTATTCAATTCACCGAAAACCAACACACACTGATGTGACAATTCCATATAGTTCCAATCACCCCATGTCACATAAACTAGCGGCAAATAATTCAATGATACATAGAGCATTTTCAGTTCCTATGAACAAATGTAATTTTGATAGAGAGATTAATACAATTAGACAAATAGCAACATTACATATGACAAATAAGCTAATTAATGAAAAAGAGGAGAAAGTGGCATTACAACTAATATTTCCTAAACAAACTGAAGAAATAAAAACTTATAAAACCATCTCATATGAAGGAAATATTTCTAATAATATTACAAAGATAATATTTTAACAACGAATACAACAATTTTTTTTAAAACAGAAAGTAACAAAAGTACAAAATTGTTAAATGTTAAAACAGAAATACCAACATTAAAGAAATCAGGTATATATAATCTCAAATGTCCAGAATGAAATGCTGTCTATTTAGGTCAGATCCTTAGAAATTTTGATATCCGATACAGTGAATACTTACGAGCATACAAATTAAAACAACCAGATAAATCCCATTACGCAAAACATCTACTTGACAACAAACATTCATTGACACCTATCACAGAACTAGAAGTACTACATACTTGTGATAAGAAACAAGAACTGAATTTCCTTGAAGAGTTGAAAATTAGAAGACACTTAAGAAACCCACAATATAAAGTCGTCAATGAACAGATAAATCTAGGGAGTCATCCACTAATAAACTGTCTTCTTACGTGATAATTGTAAAGATCAGCAGATATAGTTTTCCTGGTTTTCTATATCATTGCACAGTTATACTGATCTTAATTGGAAAAATGATATCCAGGATATCACCATAGGGCTAATAATATCTAACCTCCAATATTTGTAATATCACATCTTCTTCTTTGTTCTATCAACATATATTAAGTCAATCACAGGGTAGGTCACTTTTTTGGTCTAGCCAAAGTAACTAATTAACATCAGGTAGGCATCAAATGAAATGTAACTTCTGTCATTCTGACGATGATATTCAATTATCGAAACAATTGTCAATTTTTTAGAATTTTCAACATTTTTCATTATATTGTGGAATTAGCTAGAAACATTGAGTAAATAACATTAAAACATGTAAAAGTTAACGACTATAATTTAAAACTATTTTGAAATGAAATGTGATAATGAAAAGTATTCCATTATTTTGTCCATAAGTGCACTATTTTTATCTCCTTTGCAACATTCTTTGATAATTTTATTTTTCAAAATAAAGAATAACGTGGAACTTGGAGGTCCTCCACTTGTCTTCCAATCGTACTCCAGATCCTTGGAAATTTGCTTACGCTATGTTGGTATTGTTCATGATTTAATATCTTCTGTCAATTCACGTTCTTTTATTATGTATTGACCGCTTTTTTTAGGTTTATGAAATATGTGTACAATTTTTTGATTACATTTTCTCAATCAATTTTCTTATTCTAAATATGTCTTCTGTTATGTATCATTATCTCAATCCCATTTATGCTACATGATGTTTACTTCTCATGATATCTCACAAACGTTGTTCCAATACAAAGGACTCCGCACATCTCTTATGGAAACGGGAGCACCGTTAAATTATTTATATATTTATATTATAGATAATGTTTCTTTTTACAAACAGAATAGCTTGAAAACATCATCTGAAACTTGAAAATAAAATTGCCTAATAATAAATGTGGTTTATTGGTTGTGTCCGCCATCTTAAACATGTCGGAAAAACGACTATAAGAAAATTTATTAATAACCACCTGAATTTCGCTGTATCCGTTTATTAAAAAATACAAAAAAATCTTATTATATTGTATGACAAAAATTATTTCACGATTTCCCAGTCTGACGCGTCAAATCTGTCTATTTCCTGACAACAAAAAATTTATTAATAACCGTCAGACACCTGAAAATTATGTTAAGAAAACAAATATTTGATTTTTGGTATAAGTGTCTGATAAATATAGTGGGGCGTAACTACAGTCTGACGAAAAAACATCATTTTTTAATAGTTGCAGGATCATCCTATCTCAAGTGAGTATAATTTACCACTTTTGATGTACATACCTGCAAATATCGGAATCTCCGAGTTATGCCAAATGGCAGTATCTAGGTAAAAAATTTACTACCCCTGAATTTGCCTCGAGGAGATTTAAAGGTTAAGATGAAAGTAGCTTAATAAAGGGTGAAATTATAAAATTTAATCAATATAAAACACAAAATATTTACTTGTTCTCTAAAGAAAGGTTTACATTCCCATTCTCCGCCCTTTAGGGACGCCTACAAGAGCCCTTCGTTGGGGGTACACATTTATTTATTTATTCAATTTTGAAAATTTTATTGAAAAAAAACTTTGAAAAAACGAAGAGAATTAAAAAACAAAACAAATTAATTCTCTTCATCTTCGTCTGATGACTCTGATGTTGATTCATCAGGTACCGAATCATTTTCACTTTCATACAATGAATCTGAAAAAGTAATAAAGTGGTGCTAAGATTGAATTTTATAAAGCCAATTTAACAAAGATTTGGTTTTTTAATTTATTGTGAAGTATAAAATTTAGAAGACTATAAAAAAATTGGGGAAAATTACTAACTAGTCTTATACTCAGTAAATGGTTGATGAAAAAAAACTGTTCTGGCTTTTTGGTAGGTAATAATTGTTGCTTATTACACAGTAATAATTGAAATCTTTTACCAGGTACTTCCCTAGTTATTTGTATCACTAGTCCAGAAAATGACCTTTTGCGAGTATGAGAGTGATATTGTGTAGCCTAGACGCGAAGCATCGAGGCGAAACATTTTCTGGATGTGTGATATACACTTTTTTTGGTCCGACCAATTTTTAAATTGTTCAAAAGTTTATAAATTTTCTACTAAAAACTAAAATATCTAAAAATCTACTAAAATGACATTTGCTATATGATTAATAAAATTAGTAATGAATGATTCTCAATCGAAATCTAACTACTTATTTATTAGATAATAATATGAAGGTATGTGCCTAATGTCGTATAAAGTAGCACAGTAAAGGTTATTTTAAGATAAAATTAATAAAACCAAATAATTATTAGGCATAAACCATTCAATTTTAAATAAACACAGCAAAATACAATCGATATATTTTTATAATCGAATGAAAGGTTGTTGTAAACAAACGCGTAATTTCACAAATGTCAAATTTAAAATTAAATGTCAAACTTTTATTTATTATAATTTTTATTTACAAACAATTTGTCAGTACTCTTTTTAATTCCAAAAAAGTCTTACAGGACGGTTTTGAAGCATGAAATAGCATTGTTTCTGGTCGGAAGACCAAAAACATTTTTTTTTGAAAATAAAAATATTTATGATGTTTGAAGTTATAAACATTATTTCTTATTATAATTAAGAGAAAATCGTGTTTTGAAGGTAAACTTTGATAATTATTAAAAATTTGTATTTCACACGTCAGACTGAGAAATTAAAAAACACATTTTATCAAACATCTAAAAAATTGTATTCCATTTATTTTCTTGAGAAATTAGCTGGTTATTAATAAATATATAGAAAATAACGCAAGGTCCAAGCGTATATTGGCAAAATAGGTATTTTTATCTAAAATACCCTCTTTCAGTGTCAAACAATTTTTTTAACATATTCTAAATTTAATTTAAAAACTGAAAAAATCATAAAAAAAGTTATTAATAAATTTTTTGTTGTCAGGAAATAGACAGATTTGACGCGTCAGACTGGGAAATCGGAAAATAATTTTTGTCATACAATATAATAAGATTTTTTTGTATTTTTTAATAAACGGATAGAGCGAAAATCAGATGGTTATTAATAAATTCTCTTATAGTCGTTTTTCCGACATGTTTAAGATGGCGGACACAACCAATAAACCACATTTATTATCAGACAATTTTATTTTCACGTTTCAGATAATGTTTTTAAGCTATTCTGTTTGAAAAAAAAACAATATCTATAAATTTTCTATATGTCGTAAAAACAACATGATTAGGGAAACTTAGCGGACAAACGCCCCAAAAACAAAAAAAGTCATAGATGAATTGGGTGTCGACTAGGTCCAATGAAGCCATACACGAAGTTTGGTGAGAGTATATAACACAAAAATTTTTCCCGGCGAGCACCCTAACTACAATGATACTTCCTCCTAGTATAACCAATATACAATAAATTATAATTGTCCATATGCTGGGAGTGTGGTGTATTTTCTGAATTTTTAACTCTGGATTGTTTCCGAGAATTTTGGTTTTATAGTCTGTTTCTTATTGACTGACAGCACGCGAAAAGGTTACAGATGCTAGTCAGGTAGTAAAGCATAAGCGTCACAGTTCACCTAAGGAATTTATTTACTATTTAATTTTATACCCGATCTGATATATAAAGGTAATATAAATGTAAATTCGGTTAGTTAAAACAACTAACTCACCTTCATACATTTGTAGAGTACATACAGTTAAAATAATAAATCATTTTTGAAATAATCTTGTAACGCAACTATTCTGACTGCATATTTCATTAATTATCTTGAGAATTTGGAGCAGGTCAATTTTTGGGAGACATATTAACCAACCATTTATCAATTCATTCTCCAGATAATTACTTTCTGATTTTCGAAATGTTGATAATAAGATTTCCAAGAAACATTACAATAGGGTCCTACTAGGGATTGTCCCAATGACTTCTTACAAATTTTGCAGGTATATACGGTGAAACTTGGTCTCGTCCAAATTTGTATAATTTGTTTTGCTTAGAGTCGCTGATGTTCCATAAGTGTTAACTGTGTTTTGTAAAATGTCTTCAAGTTTTACCCCAGTAAAGTGTAAGAGCATGATTAGCTTACAAACGAAGACTGTAGTGTTAAATGTGTATGATGTTGTTGTACATCAAATGCCGGCTGCTACTATCAGAAATATAGTTTCGACATGTTCCAATATGACAGGAGTTAGTGAATCTACTATTTACAGGCTTCTAAGAGAGAGAGAAAAATGGAAATATATCTCCACCTAAAAAGTCAACTGGAAGAAAAACATTTGACCTTGATGAACATATGCAAAATACAATAAGATGAAAACTACATGAATTATATTTTAAAAAAGAGATCCCAACCCTTGACAGAAATCTAAGAATGGTGACGGAGGACGAAAATTTGCCTGACATAGGGCGAAAAACTTTCTGGAAAATATTACACAAATTAAATTTTACTTGGGAGAAGCAAAGTCGCAAATCAGTGCTAATCGACAACGAAGAAATAATATGTTGGAGACGCCAGTATTTACGAGATATCCGAAAATACAGACAGGAGGGAAGACAAATCTATTATCTAAATGAGACATGGCTCAATGAAGGAGATTCAGTGGAGGAAATATGGTAGGACAAAAGTATTCAAACCAGTCGTCAAGCTTTCATAGAAGGTTTATCTACTGGACTGAAAACTCCTATCGGTAAAGGACGCCGACTAATAATAACGCATATTGGATGCAATCAAGGGTTCGTTGAAGGTGGTTTATTGGAGTTTCAGTCAACATCAACCAAAGACTATGATGAAGAAATGACTGTAGATGTATTTTACACAAATGGTCGAATTAATTCCAAATAATGCTGTAATAGTTATGGACAATGCCATTCGCGATTAACAGAAAATCTTCCATCTACCTCTTGGAGAAAAGCTGATATTAGAAACTGGTTAATCGTAAAAGATATACCATTTGAAGATGATATGTTGAAAAAAGAAGTTTTAAAGGTTGCTTCAGATCACAAGCTACAATTTAAAAAGTTTGTTAGTGATGAAATAGCCAAGAATCGTGGGATAACAGTGCTTCGTTTGCCGCCATACCATTGTGAATTAAATGCGATAGAGTTAATATGAAAGGTTATGTAGCTAGACATAATAAAACATTTAAAATGAAAGATGATCGTGAACTCATGAAGTACTCATTGACAATAACTGAAGAGAACTGCAGAGATGCTGTGAATCATGTAATTAAAGAGAAAGAGAAAATGTGGGTTTTAGATAACCTCATAGAACAAACTATAGAACCGATAATGATCTCTCTCGACGAGTCTTCGGATGATTCTTGTATGGCCAGCGAAGGGGATGATACTATAGATTGAATTTTATATTTCCTATAAATGGCATGTTTACTTAATATACATTCATTGTCAATAAATTTGAGTTATGAGAATGAAACTATATTTTCTTTAATTAATTTAATTTAATAAAAATGAAAATGTAACTTGTTAATAGGCCTAAACGAATGAATTTTATTTCAACTGTAATGTTGACCGAATCTAATTAAATAAGCAAAATGAACTAATATCGTAATCTCCGCCACTGCTGCACTGTTTATCCTTTTGCTGGCATTGTTCAGTTTTATTACCATATTGTATTTTGAGCTGAAACAGGGATGTACAGATAACCAATACAGACACCTACTTGTTTTGCATTAGAATTTTAGTATTTACTTGTAAAATTCTTAGGATCACTCTGTAAAAGATAGTTTTCTATTTGAATATTTAATGAGGCTACTGTGCTGTCAGATATTAAGAAATAGACTATCATTTGGTTCAGGTCTTGCAGTTGAATACTGGTAGGAACGTTTTGTATTTCCATAGCTTCGACTTCTAGTTCAGGAAACAAGATGGGTTGGCTTGAGATTTGGATGTCGTTTCGGTTTACGATTTTGGTTACTTGGGTTTTTATTAGGCATCCTTTTGGTGTTTCTATAAGGTATGTATTTTTGACTGTTATGGCTTCGGCTTGATCATAACATGTCAGTGTAATGGTTTCTTGAAATGTAAAAACTACATTCCATTGGTTGGTGTTGTCCAGACGTTGGAAAAACGTTTTGAGGATGGTGATTCATGACTGTTGGCAAGGGGAAGTGTTTTTTATATTTAGTAGTTCCACTTCGCACGGATTCTTATCTTTAACATCTTGGAGGTCGGTGTACTCGCAGTGATGTAGTGTTGATGAATACAGTCTCAGACAAGGTTTGCTCATGGATGCATATTGAACGTTATTTTTTGTTAGATATATTTTATTTGGGATAATTGCTTTAAATTGACCTTCTTTTCTAATGGGGATAGGGTACAAATGATAATAATAAAAATTCTGAGAAATCTTTATTGGAATCTGTAATATATAAGTAATTTTACCGTTTAATATGTAACAGTTAATTTTTATGAATTTTTAAAATAGCAATATGTTTTGCAAAAGTTACTGCTATAGGTAACTGACCATCTTCTAACCTTTTTTGTAGTTGATATAATTAATTATAAAAGTCATCTGTTTTTATTATATTTGGATGCATGACTCCTAGCTTCGAAAATGCAATTGATGTTTCAATATCTTGTAATATTGAGATTATTATTTTCAGCATGTTAATAATTTGGTTGATAGTATCTTTAATGAACATCGCATTTTCTCGATAGACGCTTCCTTCAACAATTAATTCAATTTGTTATAATTTTGATTCTAAAAGTTTTTCGTTATGACTTATTTGATTTATTGTAAAGTTAAATTTGCTTATCAATGCTATAGAAAGAGAATTTTGTGTTTTTATATTATTGGTTAATTGATTTTGGTTTTCTTGAAGTTATTTGGTTATTTGTTCGTATCTTTCTCCGTCACTTGCGTCTAAATTTCCAGTTATACTTTTAAAAATAGATCCTAAACCACTAATAAGTCCTCTTTTTGATCTATGAGACAACGGTATTATTTCGAATAATTTATTTTGAACTTTTTCTTCCAAGAAACTCAAAATTTTTAGATAGTTTGAAACATCATTTGAATAATTTAAGTTTTCAGAAATTTGATATTTTAGAGCTTTCGAATGAGAATTTAATTTTTTGATTTCATTAACGATTGGATTCAGATCTAAATAATTAATGAGATTGAAATTACTTTTTGTAATTTTTGCGGTTCCTAATTTTAATGGGATTAGTCTAAAATTGTTCTCCATATATTTCATGGTTATTTTTCTTTGGGAAAGTCCTAAGGATCCCATAGATCTGAAATAGTTTAAATGATTTATTATTAAGTTTTTAATGGGCGCTTAAAATTATCCATATGAATTTTATTTTGAGAATCAGTGGTAATTGTTTTTTTCTGTCGATTTAACCTTTTAGTTTTTGTTGACTTTTTAAATTCATTTACTTGTTTTTGTCTCTTATGTTATTCAATAAAAACAGTTTGATCCTTTTCAAATATTTGGGGGTCATCGCGATTTTTATTAATTTTTTCGATTCGTTTTTCTTTTTCTTTTATCAAGTTTCCATTTAATTTTGAATAAAATATTTTGGACCTTTCTTTGTGATCATTTATATAGTCGTTTAGACGTGTTTTATCTATTTCTAGGTTGAATGGATCATTAGTATTTAGGTGGCCATTAATAACATTGATAGGTCTTAGCTTTGTGGTGGAATGTATGGAAATATTATATGCAAGAGTTGCATAGACCATTTTTACTGTAATGGGTATTTAAGGAAATCTCTCGTGTTTAATAGCCGAATGTGTTCGATAGTGGTTGAATGAATCCTTTCGATACAACTTTGTGATTGAGGGTGGTCCGGACAGCAGAAATAAATTTTTATTTTATGAAGACTTAAGAGTTCTGAAATAACGGAATTTTCAAATTCAGTACCATTGTCACTGAAAATTTGTTCGGGTACACCATGGTGAGAAAAGAAGGTTATAAGGTTGTTAACTATTTCAGTACTGGACAAGGACGTCAGGTGGTATGCCTGGGCATATTTAGAAAAAGTGTCGATAATTGTAAAAAATTTATTCTGTTGCATCTTGAATGTATCTATGTATAATATTTGAAAGGGTTTGTTAGCAGTAGGGGTTTGGTTCATTTTTATTGTAATAGAGTTTCTTTCATATTTACTTTGTTGGCATACTTCACAATCATTTATACAGTGCTATTTAAGAGTAACTATAAGACAAGCGCCAAAGATAGGATAAAAGAAATGATTCTAAAAAATATCAAGCTTTTGGAAGAAATAAAAAGTTACTGATAAGACCAGTGATCACATATGCGATGTAAACCACAGTAATAGCCAAAGACATATACAGTGCTATTCAAAAGTCCCCTCCCCCCCTCGTATCTTTTGAATGGCTACACTTACATTAATAAAATTTGGAGGGGAAAAATAAAGTGTTGTAAACTTCTCTACGAATGGTTACAGGTGACGTAATAGTAATAGATGACGTCACAGTGCCACTCTGGCCAATAATTTTAAATAGGACATTGGCTATATAGCCATATTAATTTTGTTTGGGTTTTAATTAATGTTGACGGATAAATTAAATAAATACCAAAATTATTATTTCTCATTCAAATATTGAAGATTTTTCAGTCCGCCTCTGGTTAGTTGTCAAAAAAATTGACATTTTAAATTTAATAGTATTTGTGGCTTTGCAAAGTTTTTCTAAATAGCTTAAATATTTAATTTTATTGTTGTTTAACGAGACGTTTAAGAGTTTACATAGGCAAAATGGTACGTACTCAAGCGACAAAGTAGCAGCTATCTTAATAATTGGTGAATCTAGAAAGAATCTCCATGAAGCGGAACGTTTGTTTAATGAGAGATACCCAGATCCCGTATCTCGAGAACTTATTTGAGGGAGCTTCTTCACAAGTTTGAAGCAACTGGTAGTGTTCAAGATGATAAACGATCTGGTCGACCAACATTTAGTGATAATAAAAAAATTGATATAGTTGCTGAAATGGTAGTAAACCATACTTCCCCTTCAACTAAAGTTGCGTCTATCTGTGGAGTAAGTAAAAGTACAGTACATAGAGTGTTGGCTAAAAATAAATTTCATCCATACAAGTTAAAAATGGTGCACCACCTTTCGGATGACGACCCTCAAATTCTGTGAATGTATGACAAATAAAATTAGTCAACACCCACATTACACAAAATCAATTTGTTTTAGTGACGAAAGTACTTTTTGCCTCAATGGAAATGTAAATACACAAAATGTAAGGTATTGGAGTGACACAAATCCTCACACCTTTCGTGAACAACATACCCAATTTCCAGAAAAAGTCAATGTTTGGGCAGGTATTTTGGTAAACCACATAGTTTGTCCTGTTTTTCTAAATTCAAATTTAAGCGGTGAAGTGTATCTGGAGATGTTACAAAATGCAATTGAGCCGTTAATTCTTGAAATTCTGGAAGATAATCAAGATGAATTCGACCATCTGGAAATAACATTTCAACAAGATGGTGCTCCTGCATATTATTATGGCGCAGTAAGACGTTACCTGGATAAAGAATATCGAGGTAGATGGATCGGCCGGCGAGGTCCTATAGACTGGCCAACTCGGTCACCAGATCTGACACCATTAGATTTTTTTCTATGGGGGTACTTGAAATCCAAGGTTTATACTACGGCACCATATAGCATTGGCGTTTTGAAAGAAAGAATTACTAAAGAATGCAATGCTATTTCAGCTGACACATTCCAACGAGTACGACAAGAGTCTACTAATAGGATGTATTACTGTTAGGAAGTAGACGGAGCACATTTCGAACACTTGCTATAAGAATCCATTGCTGATATTTGATTAATTAAATTTGAAAAAATTATTTCAATAATTTTGGTGTTTATTTAATTTATCCGTCAAAATTAATTTTAACCCAAACAACATTAATATGGCTATGTAGCCAATGTCAATGCCTTTCAAACGAGATATCACTTGTCATAAGGTCCTATTTAAAATTATTGGCCATAGTGGCACTGTGACGTCATCTAATACTATTACATCACCTGTTACCATTCGTAGAGAAGTTTACAACACTTTATTTTCACACTCCAAATTTTATTAATGTAAGTATAGCCGTTCAAAAGATACGGGGGGGGGGACTTTTGAATAGCACTGTATATATGGAGACTGTTTATGAATTTTATTAAAGAGATAAATTTTAGTTTTCACGAAAACACTTCAATACCGATGCTCGCAAATATTCTTACTGACTGGGCCTACAACATGAAACAGAAAAACGGTGAGGATTACACTTCACTGTGCAGACTATTTGTCATGTAACGTCAAAATTATTAATGGAAAAATACCAGGACGAATATAATATTAAATTGAATCCTTTCACTGACACGTAATTTAAGACGTGAGGCAAAAAATGCCAAAAGGAAGCAGTTGCAAACAAACCCCCAGAAAAGAAAACAAAGCGCTGCATCACCAAAATACGAAGGGTTCCAAGCAATGGTACAAAAATGTGTTGAAGAAACGCCTCATGGTTTACAAAATGTTGGTCGACCAGATCGTTTGGCATCTTGAGCACTACCTGTTGCTTCAAACTTGTGAAGAAGCTCCCTCAAATAAGTTCTCGAGATAAGGCTATCTGGATATCTCTCATTGAATAAACGTTCCGCTTCATGGAGATTCTATCTAGATTCACTAATTATTAAGATAGCTGCTACTTTGTCGGCTTGAGTACGTACCATTTTACCTATGTAAACTCTTACACGCCTCGTTAAACAATAATAAAATTGAATATTTAAGCTATTTAGAAAAACTTTGCTAAGCAACAAATACGATTAAATTAAAAACGTCAATTTTTTTTGACAACTAACCAGAGGCGGACTGAAAAATCTTCAATATTTGAATGTGAAATAATAATTTTGGTATTCATTTAATTTATCCGTCAAAATTAATTTAAACCCAAACAAAATTAATATGGCTATGTAGCCAATGTCAATGCCTTGCAAACGAGATACCACTTGTCATAAGGTCCTATTTAAAATTATTGACCAGAGTAGCACTGTGACGTCATCTATTACTATTACGTCACCTGTTACCATTCGTAGAGAAGTTTACAACACTTTATTTTCACCCTCCAAATTTTATTAATGTAAGTGTAGCCGTTCAAAAGATACGAGGGGGGAGGGGACTTTTGAATAGCACTGTATATGTCTTTGGCTATTACTGTGGTTTACATCGCATATGCGATCACTGGTCTTATCAAGGTCTTGTATATTTTTATTATGTTTAATTTACTTATGTTTTCATCTTTCAGTAACTTTTTATTTCTTCCAAAAGCTTGATATTTTTTAGAATCATTTCTTTCATCCTATCTTTGGCGCTTGTCTTATAGTTACTCTTAAATAGTTGACTGTTGATACTTTTACAAAATTATGGTACATCCAAATTTAAACACTAATATTTTATTTGATATATTTTTGACCAGTCGTACTGATTAATCAGCTCGTTGTGTTCCGTCTTTTCTCTGTTTTCTATGTCTATGAATTGTTCTTTACATCACATTCATTTTGTATCCTAAATTACCTCCGATGTAATATATTATAATTTCGATCCTTCCGGTTTAATTTGAGTTATTTTCTTATAATTCTATGACTAGGTAATATTTTTTCAGTTTCTTTCTGTAGTAATATGGTGGTTTGTGCATTCTATTTTTCTTTATTTTCGATAGTTGTAGTATTACTCGTCTTTATAAATATTGCTTCATTCCATTTGAAAGTAGATTCGTTCTTCTAATGCACAAAAATTATATTAATACATTCTTCAAATTTTAATCTTTTAGTTGGAATTACCCCTAATACATCGTAAAGCTTGTAAATCTGTATTAATCTTCTCCAGTAATATCTTTGTATTCTCTCCGATGCCGTTTTCAAAATTGAACAATCCATAATGTACAAGAATTTTGATATTGCATCTTTGATGATCTACGGAGAACCAATCCTAGCCTGAATCGGAGTTTCTTTTATAAAATATGAAATAAGTCAAATAAAATGATAACAATGTTCTCCAGTCCAACGATAATTGATTATACAAACAGGGTAACTGCAAAATAAATAAAAGTATAAATAATAGTATGAGCACTTATTATGTATTTCAAGAATAAGAATTTACTGAATGAATGAATAAATCAAACAGTAGTCGTCGTTAAAATTACTAAACTAATTGAGAGTCTGAAAATATGTCAAAAGAGAGAAGAAATTAATAAAATTTATTGATACTATTGCATCAAAAAGCCATCAACCGAAGCCTTTCAGCCAATAGTGTAAAAATTTTCACTTTCTGATCATAATTTCCATCTTTCTTCAACATCCTCCCTATCCAAATCATTGATTTATCAACAATTACACAATTCAACAACAAAATTTTTATTTGTAATATGATATTAAATGAATATTTCCAATTATTTACAACAAGACAATTTAGATAACTTGGAACTGCAATAAATAAAGAAAATAATGGATTACAAGAAATAAACAATAGGATACAAGCTGGAAATAGATGTCTCTACACACCACGAGATCTCATGAAATCGAAACTCCCGACAAGACGAACAGAGATCAATCTATATAACACAGTTGAAAGACCAGACACCGCGGACCTGGACAATGGCAAACGAAGAGCGATTTCGAGTCC
This sequence comes from Galeruca laticollis, assembly GCA_963921935.1. Classification (NCBI taxonomy): domain Eukaryota; kingdom Metazoa; phylum Arthropoda; class Insecta; order Coleoptera; family Chrysomelidae; genus Galeruca; species Galeruca laticollis. Next base: position 21,380,854 of record OY998185.1, on the reverse strand, counting down.
GGGAAAGGAAAGTCCTGAAAATAATTCATGGCCGATGCCTGAAGTGACGACAAGACATTATAATAAAGACCAACAAAGAGTTGGAACACTTATTCGGGGATAACAAGTAAAAGAAATAAAATTCAGAAGGTTCCAGTGGGCAAGCCACATCAGAAAACTTCCTAACGACAGAACAACAATAATTGTATGGACAGAAGTCCCAATTGGAAAAAGGGCGAGCCCATATAGCAAAATATATCATATACTCTCGCAATCATCTACATCTAACTTCTTGGCCTCCGGCTACGATCAAAGTGTAGTATCAAAATAAGAAATACATTAATTCAGATTTTGATAGATTGTTTGATGATCAACATCTTTTAATACAGGATCATTCTATATTGCTTAAAGAAAGATACTAAAGCGTTAAAATAGTACTTACAACTTTAAAGTATGAAGAAGTGATAGGTGGTTTCAAGATGGATTGTCTTCCAATAAGAATTCAAGGCGGATATGCTAAATATCCATGCAATATTTTCTTATACGATAGTAGAGGCGACACTTATTACCTAAACGGACAGTTCCAGATAGAAAACAGTATGTTTAAAATAAACCGATTGTGAAGCCAGATCATTTATTGTATATAAAATCAGGTCTCAAGAAGTAAGTTGTAAAGGTTCTTCGACAAGGTTCTGAAGGTTTTCAATATTTATAGAGTGATAACGTAAAACGTATGGATTGCAGAATATCCCTTAATGTAAACATTCTAGATGCTCCCTTATATTAATTTAAAGATAACTTAGGAGCAGAAACGCAAATGGGAACATCTTCATCAAGATGTGACTCCCCCTTTCACAGAACAAATATCTTTTTAATGCCTTCTTGTGATTTTTTCGTATTTTTAGGTTTATCACAATTGCGTTTTGTGGAGAAAAGTATAAAAATGAATGTTTTTTATATTCAACTTAAATATAAAAAAACTAATTTGAAACTTCATTCTAGTACCTTAAGCAAACTTTATTAGATCAAAGTATAATTTTTTTCATTAGTTAGACGTAGGCAATTAAAAACAGACATATAGAACTGACTCAAAAATCATGTTTGATTGTGTTGTAGACATTTCCTACTTTTAATTTTGTTATATCTTTGGCAACCATCAGTGAAGCATATGCGTCCATGGATTTGATAATCGTTTGGTGTGTCCAGTAGGTCATTTTTGGTTTAAGACCCCATGTCTTACCAAAGACTCTGCGGCATGTACAGCTTGCCGCTATCCTCTGAAAAGGATGTGGATAGTTTGACTGGTCCATGTCAGTTTTTCTTCTGCAGCGCATAAATATCCAACTGAGGCTGTATAAGACCATATTGTACCGTTCATTAGTATGAGTATCTTTACAAGCCTAAAATCGTCACTCGAATTAATTGGCCTGCTCGCAGTTTAGTCTTGTCTCGTCCCCCAGAAATTCTAGACAGTTCGCAAAATACTGCCAGAGGAGGAAATACTCTTCACGGAAGTTACAATAAACTTTGAACAACAAAAATGAACAACTAAAACTTCTTTTCTTTGGTTTTCCCCGCAAAGTTGTATTGTCCGAAATAAGTCTGGTCCTATCCTGTATGGTGATTCATTGAAAAAAAATTCATGAAATTACCACTCTATGAAGAAATAATCCTAACTATTCCAGACAACATTTTTCAAGTAAATCAAATTTCAGATAAATATTATTTTATACGATTACAAAATGAAAAATCATAAAGTATAATTTAAAAGTATAAAGAGTATTTAATTTTTCAGGTCACTTTATTATAATATTTTCAAACCTACTTATAAGTAAAACTTATTTTGGAAACATTTGTTGCGTCCCAAAAACTACTAACTGATTGTATTGTTTTTGTCAATGTATGTTGTTAATTTATTTCCTATGTACTCACCAGGTCCTGGAACTCCTCCTCAATCACCACGAATAGCACCTGCATCTTCTGGTTCTCCTTCTAGTTCGGTATCGGCTTCGACACCTAATATGAGGCCTAATGCCCTAAATTTAGGTCAAGCTTTATTACAAGGCATTCAAGGTTAGGTTATGAGAATATTATTTCCTGAGTTACTAACAGTTTTCTTGTGTTGTTGACTAACCTGAGTTTTCTTCTAATAATAACCACTAGTGTATATTCTCTAGGTATCATTTTATATAGAACAAAATCAAACTCAAACTACCAGGCACCCTTAAGATACTTTTATAGCAACAGTCATCTCAGTGATGAAACCAATATTATACTAAAGTAAGAATGAAATTAACTGTCTCGACCCTTACTTCGTGGAATCTGCTCATATTAGTGTTTCAAATGAAACTCACGGTTTCTGGTTAATTCCACAATATAATAAAAATTATTGGAAATTCTGAAAAATTGACAATTGTTTCGATAAATCAATATCATCGTCAGAATGACAGAAGTTACATTTCATGTGATGCCTACCTGATGTTTAGTAGTTATTTTTGCTAGACCAAGAAGTGACCTAACTTGTGATTGAATTAATATATGTGTTTTATTAATTAGCAAAAAAAGAGGAAAAGTGGCATTACAACTAATATTTCCTAAGCAAACTGATGAAATAAAAACTTATAAAACCATCACATATGCAGGAAATATTTCTAATAATATTTCAAAGATAATATCTTCAGCAATGAATACAAGAATTTCTTTTAAAACAGAAAGTAACGTTAGTACAAAATTGTTAAATGTAAAAACAAAAATACTACCATTAAAGAAGTCAGGTATATATAAACTCAAATGTCCAAAATGTAATGCTGTCTATTTGGGTCAGACCCTTAGGAATTTTGAAATCCGATACAGTGAACACTTACGAGCGTACAGATTAAAACAACCAGATAAATCCCACTACGCAAAACATCTACTTGACACCAATCATTCATTCACACCTAACACAAAACTAGAAGTGCTGCATATTTGTGAAAAGAAATAAGAACTAGATTTCCTTGAAAAATTGGAAATTAGAAGACATTTAAGAAACCCACAATATGAAGTTGTCAATGAACAGTTAAATCTAGGGATTTCTCCACTAATAAACTGTCTTCTTAAGTGATAATTGTAAAGATCAGCAGATATAGTTTTCCTGGTTTTCTATATCATTGCACAGTTATACTGATCTTAATTGGAAAAATTATATCCAGGATATCACCATAGGGCTAATAATATCTAGGCTTCAATATTTGTAATATCACATCTTCTTCTTTTTTCTATTAACATATATTAAGTCAATCATAAGTTAGGTCACTTCTTGGTCTAGCCAAAAATAACTACTAAACATCAGGTAGGCATCACGTAAAATGTAACTTCTGTCATTCTGACGATGATATTGATTTATCGAAACAATTGTCAATTTTTTAGAATTTCCAATAATTTTTATTATATTGTGGAATTAACTAGAAACCGTGAGTTTCATTTAAAACACTAAAATAAGAATGTTTCTAAACGTCAGTACAAAAAACATTTTGAGGAATTAGAGCAACAAAAAATTGTTATAATATTTTTTTAAACGTTATTGGATTTTATATAAAGTTGTTTCTTTTCAAATTAAATTAATATGAAAAACTTTTCTAGTTAGGTAAATAAATTATTCTAAATAGAAACTTCTGCATGATCTGGATCCAATATATTAAATTTTTCCATTCGTATAAAACGTCGTCAAAACATCCGAATTTTCCTTCAGAGAGTGAAAAATACTTGATCATCGTCAAGTGATTAGGTTAGACGATTTTGAATTTTACTTTGTTTTCCAAAAAGGGTTAAAATATGTTCTATTCATACATGAAATAGATTTTTCCTGATAAAACAACTTTTTTATATAATGGAGCTGTCTCATCACAAAATTGCCGCTGGTGTTCTGTCACTTGCTCTCTCAAAATATAGTTATAGTTCAGTAAACATGGGAAAAATAATAAGTTATTTGAAATTTATATTCCTAATTCTTCCTAATAAAACGAGAAATAAGGTTGTGTTAATTGCCGGGTGTTTTGTTTAGGATGTATAAATAGGTTATTATTGTTTAAGGGAATGTATTTTGTTCTAGTATTCATTAACGCTAAGTATCTTGAAAAGTAGGATGGTGTTCCATAATTGCGGGTTAAAAATAATCGTTTAATAATAATTAAATACATTTTAACGATTATTAGTCGAAATTATTTTAGTGCTATTCAACACTTCGATCTTGATTCCGTTTACTTTATAATCGAAATCGATAACGGATTGATGTTTGGTGAACGACCAAAAAAAATTGTCATCCTTAGTGACATAACCTCATCATTATTTTAGTTAATTTCACGTGTATTCCACACTTTTCACAAGTTTATTTAGTTTAATCACGTTTAATTTTATAGAAGCTGGTCTGTTAAACTAAAAATGTAATATACAATTGCAAAATATCACTCACATCACATAACCCATAGACAAACTGTAGTTTATTTAAATTTTTCGACCAATCACATGCTTCCGATGTACGATTGTTTTCAATAGCATCATAATTTTAGACCGATTATAATCAGAGTGATCGATTGATATCGAAAAGGTATTGTTGAACATGTTGTTTTTTAAATGACAGGAAATGATTGTAATCGATTGACGCGTTGAATAGCACTAATGTTAAATGAATGTATTGTAAAATATGCATTTTAAAATATAATATCACGGTATTCAAGTCAAACGAAAAGCCGAACGCTTAAACTTCGCACTATATCTCTTACGCCAACTATATCTAGTTTAGTTTAGCATGATTAGTTAACAGTGCTAGTATGAGTAGGAAAAACGTGTAAATATGTGTTTTTTTCTTATCAATATGTTAATGAAAAACGAATTGACAAAGGCATGCAATGACAAAATTCCAATTCAAATGTAGTCTCTTTTTCCGTTAAAAAAACTTGAATTTGATATTTTTGTACCCATTTTATTTTGATTTGAATATTAATTATCTTTTTTGGATCATAAACCCGTCGTGTTGTAAAATAGAAATGTCCGTAAGTAGCCCAAATTAATAACGAAAACTAAATCTGCAATTAATAAAAGCATGTTACACTATTACTGAATATTTAAAACGTTTCGATTTTCATCACCCTTTTTATTTCAAATTTTATTCACCAGCGAATAGTTTTCTGACAGATTGTTTTGGGAAAACGAAGAATGAAAAGGTTAAAAAAATATTTTCCATGACGTTAAAATTTTTATGATAGATTTACATCTACAATAAATCTGGAAACCAAAACATCAAGCATTTAAAAATAATCATTGGTACATCTAATCTATGTATTTCCATTTTTAGATGGATTATACAGGGTGTTTTCAAATGACACTTACAACGTTTTTCATAACTTAACACCCTGTATTTCGTAAAGTAAATGGGTTTGACCCCTCAATCCCTATATCACCTTGTCCAATTTTACGAGAGGTATCTATTTACATGCAAACGTTGTAAGTGTCATTTGAAAACACCCTGTATAAGATTTGCCTTGGTTTTACAGAGTAATTATTTAAAAGTGGCAACCAGCTCAAATATCGTACGCATATCTTCCATATTTCAAAATTCGAAGTATAAATCAAAGACAAATGATAACTAGAGGTCTTTACTAGCTACATAGATGATAATTTTCTGAAAATTTGCGAATGCAACAGTATAATTTTTTTTCCCAGATAAAAGGTTCCAAACTGAGGATCGTTTATAACTTAATGGATCTGTAGGCGAACAAATATCCCCTCTCAGTCTATCTTCTGGAATTGGTGGAAATATGTTTTGTAAATACTGTAAACCAACAATACTTGTATTTGATTCCATCACCAAGTCCCTATTTAATGTGTAAATACTGTCTTTTAGATAGTTCATTTTGCCAGGAATATAATCGTTCTTAAAACGTCATCATCATCATCATCATCACCCAGCCCCTTCAGTCCACTGCTGGACATATGCCTCCCTCGATTGCTTCCATATCTTCCTATCCTGTGCTGCTTGTATCCAGTTTTTATGGATATGTCTCAAGTCGTCATGCCAACGTGTTAGCGGTCTTCGCCTATTTCGAAATGCTTCATGTCTCGGTCTCCACTCCATAATCTTTTTAGTCCATCTATTGTCTGTTAATCTAGCTATATGACCCGCCCAGTTCCATTTTATGGATGCGATTCTCTCTATGGCATCAACTAGTCTCGTTCTTCTTCGAATTTCTGCGTTCGGTATTCTGTCTCTTAGGGATAAACCCAGCATTTGTCTTTCCATGGCACGTTGAACTACTCTTATTTTTGTTGCTTGTTTTTTTGGTTATAGTTAGGATCTCTGCACCGTATGTAAAATACACTGGTCGAAAACTTTTCTTTTTAGACATATGGGCAGTGAGGATTTTAGGATATATCTTAGCTTTCCGAAAGCAGACCATGCTAATCCTATTCTTCTTCCCAGTTCTCTTACCTGATTATCTCTGGTTATGCTTACCTCGTGACCTAAGTACTTATAGGACGTTGTTTCTTGGACTTGATTTCCTTCCAAATATATACCTCCTGCCAATACGAGATTTGTCATCACTTGCGTTTTTGAGATGTTTATTTTGAGACCCATTTTCTTTGAAATATTCTGTAACAGTCTCAACGTGGTTTCCGCTTTGTGAATATCATCCGATATCAAGACTATATCATCTGCGAATCTTAAGTGACATAGGTTTTCGCCGTCTATTTTTATTCCTAACCCATCCCAATCTATTTGTTTACACATGTATTGCAGTAGTGTGGTGAATAATTTAGGCGAGATTGTGTCGCCTTGTCGAACACCTCTCTTTATTTTAAACTTTTTGCTATGTTCATGAAGACTTACGCAGGCAGTAGCTTTTTCATATATGTGTTCTATCATGTCTGTGTATCGGTGATCTATTCGACAATCAGCTAATGCTCGAAGCATTTCTTTTTGATTTACGGTATCAAACGCCTTTTCGTAATCAACAAATATTAGAACCAGTGGCTTATTGTATTCTATTGATTTTTCTATTAGGATTTTCAGAACTTGAAGATGGTCGTTGGTTCCGAACCCTGACCGGAATCCAGCTTGCTCCCGTGGTTGGTATAAATCTAATTTATTTTTTAATCTGTTCGTAATGATTTTTGTAAAAATTTTGTAAATGTGTGATAACAGACTAATAGGTCTATAATTTCCAAGGTCGGTAGTGTTTCCTTTTTTGTGAAGAAGAGTTATAATTGCATTATTCCATTGTGTTTGAGTAGATTTCTTCTTAAGACACTCGTTGTAGAGCGACTTCAATGTTGTTAATAACTTTATTCCTCCTAGTTTAATTGCATCTACGACTATTCCATCTTCTCCCGGGGACTTTCCATTTTTCATCTCACTTAAAGCTTTTCTTATTTCGTTTATGGTAATTTCGGGCATGAGTTCCGATCCTTGATTTTGGACTTTTGGGCGTTTTTTTATTTTTCGTCTCTCCATTTCCCTTATAGATTTCTGAGTAAAACTCTTCTGTTATCTTTAAGATTTCTTCTCTATTTGTGGAAATTTCTCCATGCCTATTTGTTAGTTTGCATATATTCTTCTTTCCCTCAGAGAATTTCTTCCTCAGTACTTTTAGACTTTTATTGTTTTCAATGACCATCTTCATATTTTCCGTGTTATATTTTCGTATGTCTGATCTTATTGATTTCGTTATCTCTTTATTTAGCCCCTTCAACTTTTCTTTGTTTCTTCCGTATTTATCTCTTAGATCTGCTCTTTTCTTCATGAGGTCTAGCGTGTGTGTACTTAACTTCTGTTCTTTTTTACTTATTTTACAATGTTTTTTCTGTGCTTTTTTAATTGTGTTTATTATCGCCGTATTTAATTTTTCTATATCTACGGTTTCACCTTCAGTGTATTCGCTTCTATCGAGACCATCTTCAATATCATCTTTAAACGCTGTTGTGTCTTGAGGCGGTATCCAATTATTATTATTGGAATCATTTTGAAGCTTCCTCCTTTCATTTTTGGTATTAATACAGACTTTCACTCGTACCATTCGATGGTCACTACCGAAGGAGAACCTATTTAACACTGTGACGTCTTGCATAATTTCTTTCTTTGTTGTTATTATAAAATCTATTTCGTTTTTTGTGTGTTCATCGGGACTTATCCATTTCCATTTCTTTTGAGATTTTTTATTATAGAAAGTGTTCATAACGTATAAATAATTTTGATGTAAATAGTTTACGAGGGTCTCTCCTCTTTCGTTCCTCTGTCCGTAACCAAAATCTCCTAATGCATTTTTTTGCATTAGGAAAAGGTCATCATTTTCTTATTATATGTTGTTCTCTGACCACGTTGTGTCACAAAGAGAGGAAAAAGTATTTTGTATAACTAATTTGCAATCCTAGTAACCAAACGAGTCCTTCGAAGTAGCTGCATAGTTTCCATTGGTTTTTTCATACTGCATTTGTCTCATTAAAGTATACATTGTTTCCTAGCTCTCTTCACAAGCTCGTAATTCTGAATAAGCAATACTAATAATAATAATAATCGTCTTTATTAATATACATAAACAAAATTATAAATTATAATATATTAGATGCAAGGCGAAGTTCAACCTTTACTGCGTAAAAAACGCTGTAAAACTTGATCTTCCACTTAACCTTGTATACCTACTATACATACATAATATATTATATACCGCAACACAAGTTGTATTATATCACATAAGTACTTTGATGCGTAAGGCCATTAATTCCTCCCACAATTCTGAACCCAATTAATGATCAAACAAGTATTTCCGAATAGACTCTTTAATTTTTTTAAAATGCTGACATTTGATTCCCATTGGAAGTCCGTTATAAACAAAGCCAATTTGATATCTAAAAGACCGTCGACAAATTTCCAATTTAAAGGGAGGTATAGTAATTACCCCTTTATTTCTAATATTAATGTTATGAACGTCCGTCCTGAAGGAGATTTTTCTATATAAGTATGATGGTTTCTTTGTCATAATTAGTTTATTATGAAGACACGCAGAATGTAACATTCGTCTATTATCCATATTCAACCACTGTATTACTTTCAACTTGTTAGAAATAGTACGTCGTTTACGTATGCCAAATATTAACCGAATGCAGCAGTTTTGCATTTTTTGAATTTTCTTTTTATATTGCACACTTAAGTGTGGACCATATAGAATGTCAGCATAATTAAATAATGATAAAACTAATGAGTCACACAATGTCTTTTTTACTTGTAACGGAAAAAAATGTCGAACACCATAAATTGTTTTTAATGCTATGTATGCTTTCTGGTGGTTACTATTAATGTGCTTTTCAAATTTTAGATCGTCGTCAATTATTACTCCCAAGTTTTTAGTTTCCTTGACCATTATTAAATTCTCATTATTTATTTTCAGTAGTAATATAACAAGAGAGTGAGAATAAATTGAAAATAATTTGACAGAGTTTTTGAAAACTTGTTGCCAGGCAATAGTCACGAGAGCCCGCAGGGCTCGAGTGGCTGTTGCCAAATGGCAACAAGTTTGAACAAAATCTGTCAAATTATTTTCTAATTTATGGAACTCTCGAGTTATATTTGACTAGATTATTTTTTGATTCACAAATTGGTGAAGGTCTTAAATTGTCTCCATATAGACTGATTACTTATTAGAGTATTTTTCGAAGTAGTTTCTATAATCTTATTCGTTATTTCTTCATCAGAAAAGGTACTAAACCGATGATGTTCACTCATTTTATATATAACGTTGACACAATTAGATAATTATTTTGACAACTATCTGACACTTGCTAGACAAATAAAAGCAACAGTGATTATTCCCGAGAATAATCACAAGAGCTTTATTCCCACTATAATAATGACATGATTGGTTGAAACTTACCCTTGTGTCAAATAAAGAAGCATTTCATTGGTTTTAAGAAACGTCAAAAAAGAATCACATTAATATTATCGCGAACTTTCTGACGATTAAATTTGGACCCAAATAAAAGGATTTTTGACTTATTAGAGTTAATATTGAGTGAATGGTTTTTAGCCGCAGGCACAAAGGCGTCTAGGTCTGTTCCATTTGAGTCTTGATTCATTGCTTCAAAAGCTTTTGGAATATTAATACAAAAACAAAATCCCCTCCTCTTTTTAAAAATACTTACCTTCTGTTTCTTGATAACATAAGTATCCTACCATGTTAATAAATTATTTCTGCATATGCAATAATCTGTACCGCTTTATTGTCCTTTGGTAACCAAGGTCCTGAATTACACCTCGCAATTATATATTGAATAAAGTTGTTGACAATGCATCTCCTTGACTTGCCCCAATTTTGATGTTAAAAAACTTCAGCTGTCATTACCACGGTCTCAGATTTTGTCAGCAATAATAGTATTAACTGTCTCGACCCTTATTTCGTGGAATCTATTCATATCACTATTGTAAATGAAATTCACTGTTTCTAGATAATTCCACAGTATATTCAAAAAAATGTTGAAAGTTCTAAGAAATTTGACAATTATTTCGATATTAATTATCATCGTCAGAATGACAGAAGTTACATTTCATTTTATGCCTACCTGATGTTTAATTATTATTTTCGGGTAGACCTACCTTGTAATTGACTTAATATATGTTAAAAGAAAAAAGAAGAAGATATGATATTACAAATATTAAGGCTTGGATATTATTAGCTCTGTGGGGATATCTTTTTCCCAATTAAGATCAGTATAACTGTGCAATGATATAGAAAACCAGGAAAACTATATCTGCTGATCTTTACAATTATCACTTAAGAAGACAGTTTAAAAGTGGAGAACTCCCTAGATTTATCTGATATTGTGGGTTTCCGAAGTGTCTTCCAATTTCTAATTCTTCAAGAAAATCCTGTTCTTGCTTCTTATCACAAATATGTAGTACTTCTAGTTCTGTGTTACATGCCAATGAATGTTTGGTGTCAAGTAGATGTTTTTCGTAGTGGCATTTATCTCGTTGTTTTAATCTGTATGCTCGTAAGTGTTCACCGTATCTGCTTCCAAAATTTCTAAGGGTTCGACTCAAATAAACAGCATTACATTCTGGACATTTAAGTTTATATATTATTCCAGACTTCTTAAACGGGGATATTCTGGTTTTTATATTTAACAATTTTGTACTGCCATTACCTTCTGTTTTAAAAGAAATTGTAGTATTTGTTGCTAAAGATTTATCAGTTATGATATCACATGAGCATAGATAATATTCGATTATTCACCGAGTCACGAGACGTATTTGGCGAAACATCTCGAGAGCACAGCTCCAGTATTCGTTGCGATTATATAACGAATAATATTCTAATTTTTTGTATTGATTAATATTAATATTGAAGGTACAATTATTATTATATATTTGATGTATTGTTGTTTTCGAAATTTGTAGTGTTGGTGTTGGTACTGTTGGTGACACTTGAGGTGGGTGGATTAGGAATGATTCTCATTTTTTCAACTATTTTTCTATGGTGTTCTGCGGTAAGTTTCAAATATGGTTTTAGAGATTCAGATGATGAGTGGCCTGTTATTTCGGCAATTTCTTGCAAGTTTGCTCCTGTGTGTGACAGAGGAGCGATTTGAATGATTCGTAATTTTCCTTTTTTTCTTCGTATCTATTCCGATACTTTCGGCTGCTGTACTTGTCCATTTACTCAATTGATTAAAACCAACAGGGCAATTTTTGAACCATTTCCCTGTTTTCTGCCAATCAATATTAGGTGTTAAGAAAATACGATTGGTTGTAATATTTGGCGTTCTTTTGCTCAACCATTTAGGATCAGTGGTGCGTTGTTCTCCACCTTGTGATATTTTTGAGAACATTGGATTGTATTCGATACGTCCCGTAGTTTGACCATAATTGTCGAATTCCTTTTTGAAATAGTCGGTTTAGCAAAAAGCTGCTTCATTACCACGCCATGCCAATTCCACAGCACAAATTTGATAAAACTTTTTTTGCAAACCATCTGGTATATTTTCATCAACACTTAATATAATTTTGGTTATTTCTTTCTCGGTTAAGAGCGGCTGAGCTCTCTTTTTTCTGTCGGGAATTGCTTGTAATTTCTTTCTCTTGGCTGCACGAGCCTTTCTTGCGTTCTCGAAAATTACATCTTTAAATGGATTTACTTCTCTTTCGAACTCTTCATGAAACTTTTTCTGTAACAGTTTAGCAGAATTATTCCAAATGGTTTTCACTGTACTCTCTTTATATTACTTTCCGTCTGCACGTTTCATATTGAATGCCCAATCCTTCATAATATCTGCTACTTTTTCATTCGAAATATCAGCAGAAAGTTTGTAATTTCGATGTTCACAAAACACCGTAAACTGCTTCCAGACATAATTATGCGTTTTTGTAGTATTTTCTGGTGTTGAATTTTCAATTTCTTGATCAATTTCACCACTTGAAATGAAACCAATGCGCTGCATTTTGAAGAATTAACTGACATATCATTGAGCTTGTCCGTTACTATGGAAATTATCACAATATAGCAGGAGGTGAAACGCCAAAACGATTATATCACGTCGTCAAGTGGTATGTTCACTTATCAATACGTCGTAACTAAAGGAAATTCAAGGATTGTATTGGTTCATTAGAACATGAGTTATATAATCTTTGAATTATTATTAAAAATATTACCAGCATGGCTTTATAATTCTTGATTTCTTTAGTTTGTTTAGGAAATATTAGTTGTAATGCCACGTTTTCCCCTTTTTTATTAACTAATTTATTTATCATATGTAATGGATAACCGTTGGATGTTGCTATTTGTTTAATTGTATTAGTTTGTCTATTAAAATTACAGTTTTTCATAGGAACTGAAAAAGCTCTATGTATCATTGAATTATACGCTGCCAATTTATGTGACATGGGATGATTGGAATTATATGGAATAGTTACGTCATTGTGTGTTGATTTTCTGTAAATTGAATATTCAAGTACATTATTAACTCTTTGAATTCTTAAATGAAGCAAATTGATTGGATTATTTTCTTTAACTTCTAACGTACCTAAATTTAATTGTTGGGTGTAAATTATTAATATGGTTGAAAAAAAATACATCTAATTGTAGTTCACTATCTATAAAAGCTAAAATGTCATCTAATATGTCATGTACATATCTATACCAAAATAATATTTCAAAAAATATACATAATCAAGAAGGGAAAAACAACGAAGAAACGAAAAAGGAATTTAGATTAAAAATTTAGTTCAGGATTTATGTTTCATATTTTTGATATCTAGCAAAATAGAATTGTTTGTTTCCTTTGATTTTTCATAAGATTAAGTTTATTTTTATACAAACAATTCTTTAAATAATAACTGGTTTTTCAATATTTTGTTTTTAATTTGTCTTAGCCCATATGTGACGATTCGAAAAGTCACTATTAGATTTAGTTAGTTTAATGTTAAGTATTGCCAGCGGCCAGTGAACTTGAAGGTCGTTAACAAGTTGTAGGAAGGTTGTTATTATTCTAAACAGAATCACGACTGTTTGTAAATATAATAATAAACGCGGTTCAACGATAAATAATTTAAGTGTAGTAAGGTCGACGAAGATAAGCGACTGTTTATGTTTAGGTTTAGTTTTTAATAATATATATAGGAATTTCTTTACGTTGAAAAGGAGAGTTCATTGTTAACTAGTGTCATGTTAGTAATGCATTTTGTATAAGTTATCTGTGGTCAGTAGCTTTGTTAAAATAGTATTCAATATCTTATCCCAGTGATTTTTGATATACTATGGTATTATTTCTTCCCACTGATTAAGGGTAAGTGTTTCGCATTGATAATGCTATAATGGATTGAGGACTTAACACGAGGAACACTTGCCGGCTTAATCACCAAACACAGTACAAGGCAACAAATAAGAAAAGTAAAGCAAAACTTAAGTTAAGAGTAGTCGTACCCAACATAAATTATCATTATAATATGGCGGAAGCCACATTTTTAGTTTATTTATTCTAAAAATGAGCCTAAAAATGATTTTTGGAATAAAACATACCTCTACTTAACCCAAAAATAAATCATATCAAGTATCAATTAATATGATATAAAAATATAAAGTTTTTTAACCCTCATGTAATATTTTGGTTTTGTGTCTTACGTCCTATTAGAATTGAGGTAACGATGTGTTTGTTTACGACAGCCCTGATGGCGAAAAGTCAACTATTACTTTTAGAATGTTGTCAGGTGTATGCCTTGACAACAATTAGATGTATTTTTCAACCATATTAATAGTTTACATCCAAAAATTAAGTTTACATTAGAAGTTGAAGAAAATAACTCAATCAATTTTCTTGATTTAAAAATTCAAAGAGTTAATAATGTCCTTAATCATTCAACTTACACAAAACCAACAGACACTGATGTGACTGTTCCATATAATTCCAATCATCCCATGTCACATAAATTAGCAGCATATAATTCAATGGTACATAGAGCTTTTTCAGTTCCTATGAACAAATGTAATTTTGATAGAGAGATTAATACAATTAGACAAATAGTAACATCCAACGGTTATCCATTACATATGATAAATAAGCTAATTAATAAAAAATAGGAAAAAGTGGCATTGCAACTAATACTTCCTGAACAAATTAACGAAATAAAAAATGATAAAACCATCATATTGACAGGTAATATTACCAATATTTCAAAAATAAATATATTCAGCTACAAATACAACATTTTCTTTAAAAACCGAAAGTAATATGAGTACAAAATTTTTAAATGTGAAAACAAAAATATCCCCATTCAAGAAGTCTGGTATATATAAACTTAAATATCCAGAACGTAATGCCGTCTATTTAGATTGAACCCTTAGAAATTTTGAAATCGGATACAGTGAACACTTACGAGTATACAGATTAAAACAACCAGATAAATTCCAATACGCAAAACATCTACTTGGCACCAAACATTCCTAGACGCCTAACACAGGACTAGAAGTACTACATATTTATGATAAGAAACAAGAACTGAATTTTCTTGAAGAACTAGAAACTAGAAGACACTTGAGAGACCCACAATATCAAGTTGTCAATGAACATATAAATCTAGGGAGTTCTCCACTTTTAAGCTGTCTTCTTAACCCACTACTGCTCAGAACTATGAAAATGTTTTTAAATGATTAGAGTTAATGTTTTGTGTTGAAAAATTATGGAATATGACCTAAAAAAATGTTGAAAAAAATCTTTGAACTGTAGTTTATGATTTTAAGCGTGGGTCGTTAACGACCCCTTGGGAAATAAAGAAAACAATATTATTTTTGTTAAAAATTTGGAATGAAAACCATTTGAATTAAATAACAATTTATGAAATTTGTCAAAACATTTATCGTGTAGTGAAACTAGACAACTCTCGCACGCTTTAGTGGTTTTATTTTTACACAGGGAGAATATTCTTCTTGTCTGTTGGCAGATTATTAAGTGGGATCCTTCCGAAGTGGTACAGTACACAGAAGCCCTTTTAGGTCCGGGAAATTTTGGTTTACTTCCATATTTCTTTAGGAGATACTGTGAAATCTCTCGCCTAAAATGGAGGTTGTCTGCAGCATATCCGTAAGAGCGGGCTAACTGACTAGCATTAGCAACGCATAAATCAATCATCCAGTGCAATATTGGTGTATACCACTTTTTCCCTCTCATAACGATTCTGTAATTGGATATGTTACTATCCAGTTGATCCACACCTCTCATATATGTGTTGTACATTTTTATTGCATGTGGTTGGGCCACATGTATTCTCATTTTGTCATTGACCGAAAATCTTTTACACTTTTGCATGTACTCAACACCATACTCATTTGGCAATACGGTTACTACACTGTTATCTTTCCATTTTATACCTATGATACTATTGCCCTTATCCACTGCATTATCAATGTTTTCCCTTATCCCTTTTTCATTATTTTTGATTTAACTGATTCACATTTCATAGTTCTGTTTTCCCTTACTGTTCCTGTTGCTCCGAAATTTATCTGATTAAGTTCATATATCAATTTCGCCGCAGTAAAAAAGTTATCAAAATATAATGAAAAACGTAAACCAGGGTATTCTTTGTGTAAAATATCAGGAAATTTTAGCATAACACATTCCCCAAGACCTCGACTTTCTATGGGCTTTTCTTGGTTTTTTCGCCCTTGATAAATTTCGAACTGTAAGCAATAGCCTGGCTTAGAACTCATAACCCAAGCTTTATAGCCAAATCGCATGGGCTTACTTCGGATAAATTGGTTACAGCCATGTTTTCCGTATTAAGGAATCATTGATTCGTCTATTGATATGTTTTGCTGTTCGGGTCCATATTGTAAAAAGGTTTTATTCAATGCATCAATTATTGGTCCTAGTTTAACCATTTTGTCCTCTTGAAGTAGCGTGCTGTTGTCAGCTGCATATCTCTTTAAATCGATTACGCCTCATCGACTGCGATACCAATGAATTATGCACATCTTCAGCTTCTTCCCAAAATATTCTTCTGCGTGGTAAATGAACCTATCCGCTAACCAGAAGAATTCCTATAAATACATATAACTCTCTGCTTGAGAGTTCAAATCCACAAATATTTTTTTGAGCAGCGTATCTAACTGTATATTTCACAAGTTCTTCAATAAGTGATGGACTCATGAACAGGTGAAAAAACTCAATAGGATGGCTATGTTGAGATAGGGACATTCCAAGAAGAAATTGGCCTGTTTAGATCACTCTTTTTCCATTCAAATTTTATATCAGTTTTGGCCTTTTTTTCAGGAGGTTGCAAGGTTTTATTACTTGGTTGGCTATTATTGGATTTATTCTAGCTTTATTCTTTCGAATCTTCAACTGAGTCACATTCTTCTTCTTCCTGTATGTTCAATAAAATATCCCTATCTACTCTATTATTAATAAGTTCCTCTTCAGCTCTGTGTTGACGACTACTCAAATTATTTGGATCAGTATCTTCCTCATCTTCTGAAACACAGTACGTATTTTTGCCATCATATTCAGGGGGGGGGGTTGTGTATATGCTTTCTGGAAGAATTTGAGAACAGTCCATGTCCAAATTTTCGGCTTCCTCTAGCAGTGCAGCAACTGAAAGTGGTTTCTTTCTAAAAAAAATAAGAACTGTAAATAGTTCGATAGATGCCCAAGGGATCGTTAATTACCCAGAGGACAAAAACGGTTCATCAATCACGTATATCGTACTCAAATCAAATAAAATGAAGACAGATATTCACAAGAACACCTAACAAAGATATAAATATTGGAATAAACTAATAACACGAAAACTACTTACCAATAATTGTTTGAAAACATTGTTTCTTTATATATTTACGTTCGTAATAAAAACATGTATACGCTTTGGCGAGTTGCAAGAGAGTGAGAATATGATGAATTAAGTACGCTTTTTTAGACGGACGTACTTGTAGTGCCATCTGCAAATGACACTGCGTAACAGATTCATTTTTAGTCTGGGGGTCATCAACGACCCCTTAGGCATCAATGGGTTAAGTGATAATTGTAAAGATTGGCAGATATAGTTTTCGTGGTATTCAATACCATTGCACAGTTCCACTGATCTTAATTGGGAAAAGATATCCCCACAGGGCTAATAATATCTCAGCCTCAATATTTGTAATATCATATCTTCTTCTTTTTTCCATTAACATATATTTTGTCAATCACAAGGTAAGTCACTTCTTGGTCTATCCAAAAGTAATTATTAAACATCAGGTGGGCATGAAATGAAATGTAACTTCTATCATTCTGATATTTAATATCGAAACAGTTGTCTTACAATCTTTAACATATTTTTGTATATATTGTGGAATTATCTAGAAACAGTGGGATTCTTTTAAAACAGTATTGTTGATTACTTAATATTATTTTAGCAAAAACAGTCGATACTTCTTAATATAATTATTTTCATTATACATTTTCTAGAGAAATCATGATCACTAAAATTTTAAAAATTGTTTCAGCTACTAAAAATTCTCTCTGGAACAAAATTTTGGCACTAAAAAGGAGTCTGTGCAATAAAGAAACTAATTAATGTAAGCTGTGTTTGTTCTCATGTAAATTGTTAACTAACTTGTTTTAAAATACAGATTGATTGGGAATGTTTGATATTTACTGCCTTTTTTTTTGTTACCAATCAAAAATATGCACAAGACTGCATTATTTAAAGTTCAACTCAATTTTCTTTTAATCTTCACTTTTTGAAATGTATGAAAAATAATATTCTGGTTGGTCGTCGTAAACATTCGAAACTAATAGACGATTATATTAATGCTGTAAAAGAGAATTTTGTATTATGGAGTTGCAAAACATTCTTCTTTTAAGGTTTCTAAAAAACATCATGTAACTTGTTGAATCTTATTAGTGACGAGTCGGCAGCAGGCATGGAAAGAAACATTTGTGGAAAATATAATAATCAGTATTTGAGGCGCTCCATCGATCTACATGATGCGTCACATGTATCACAGCTTTCAAGTTATTATGAAACGAAGTACGTGTCACAGATGTGCTCACAAATAACCCTCAATCCGGTTTTAAACGTTTTACATAACAATTTTGCGAACTTCCTTCCTTTTAGACAGACTATTGTATTTTTGACAGTATAATTGCTATTCATGATACTATTACGGGAGCAAAATTTATATAAATGTGGATTAATTGTTGTGTTCATCTACGTCAAGTAATATTTGCAAACGGAATATATAATGTAATGCCACTTTGATAATAAAATATGAAAACGTGACCATTGATTACTGGAGTGATGACGTTAACGCAATCTAATATATACAGAGTGCTTCCATAAATTAATAAATAAATTTATTATAAGGTAAATAAACAGTAAGATGAAAAAATCCCAAAACAGATCAGTTACTGAATAACTTTTGTGCAATAACGTCAGCAACAGTTTTTTTTAAATGAAACACCTCCTTTTTCTCAATTTGCTGAGCTAATTTCAAGAAAATATCACAAGTTGATTCAGAAAAATTGTTTGCTATTTTAACATTGTATCTACTCACTTTCATAAGTAATCCTAGCCGCTGGACTAAACAGTTCAAAAGTATTTCTAACCATTTTTTTCTCAATTTGACGTTAAACTGTCATAAATATCCAAGTACCATTCCGTAAAGGGATCGAGACGGAACTATAGAGGCAGCACTTATGCCGAAAGTAGAGCGCCCTGGCGTTAAATAAGAAAAACATTGTGATGTAAACAGTATAATAAACAACCTACAAAATGCAAAAAATGAATATATCTCTTCATTTTCTTTGCCAGGAAAAATTGTTGGTATGTAAGATGGGTGTAGGGGATTATCTGATTTTTGATTATTGACAAAATGAGCACTGCAGATTCTAGTATTTTTATTTGGTTCCCAATCCTCCCGATGTTTTCTGAAAGGTAATTAAAAAACTTGAAGTGATTCGTTTTGTACAAATGTTTACTTTCTTCCTCTTAATAGTATTTAATTATTTGAACTTATTATATAATATTAAAGTCAGCAAACACATAACTAGTTTTTTATTTTATATAATCAATGAAATCGTATAGAAAACAACATTTTATTCTCTCGATAATAATCTTTTATCTATGTAAAAAGAAAGTTTAGAACTTTTCTGATAGCTGCCAATTGTAGTATCATACTGATTATACAGATATACAAAATAATAGTTAACAAAATGTTTTAATTACAACATTTTAATTACATATGGGTTTTTACTGCATTTATTCATTTTTGACGTTTCAAGGTTATCCAATGAATTTTCGGAGAAACTATAAAATTTCAACTGCGTAGTATTTTTATACAGCATATTTGAACAACCATGAATACAGAAAGATACTTTTGATGACATCACAAACATTTAATATCAGTTTTAAAAAATGAACATTTAAAAACGCTGATTATACAAAACTACTAATAGTGTTTACATCACATTATTTGTGTTTTTTCACGGCAGATGGCATAAACGTCATCTTTCTCAGTCCCTATTGTTAATTTAATTTATGACATAAGTACCCGTATTTAAAGTTGAATCTGAAAGAGAGTTCTAATATAAACTCTTTCGCTTGTCTTTGACTGAATTCCTTCACCATAACCAAATTTTTTGTGGCCACTTTTGTTACTGATTTTGTATCGCCGCACAACGAGAGCCCTCCAACGAATGACATTGGTGCAGCCTGCCGTTTTTGTTGCTCTTATGACCCTCGTCCCCCAGTACCCAGGCCACCGTGATTTTACTACGGTCACCCTGCGTTATCCGCACCAGAGAAAATAACATCGTTACCCGCAGGTGAGCCCAATAGCCACCTTTAGCGGCAAAATATGAATAAAATAGTGATGTTTGAAAGTAATACAAAGAACGTTATAGTGAATTAGATTAAATATTTTTATAAAACGTTAGTCATTCTGTAAAAATAAAAATAAATTATACTCTTGAATTAAGTAAAACAAACAAACTAATACTAAAAACAAACTGTCAAACACATTGAATGTAGTACTTAATGGTGTGTTCTATACAAATAGCTGCTTGATATTTCGTACATCTAACATCTGTCTTTCCATTTTCCTTTTTTGTACAATAGGTGCATTTTGATCTCCAGACTTGTTCGGGTTATCGTGTTGATTTTCTATTGGAGTTATCCCTAAATAGTTTTTTATTTGCAAACTTAGCAAATGGGGTAAATTTTGGTTCAGACGTTTTTACATATCGTCACCTTAGTACTACAAGTAGGTAACTTGAAAGTTTTCGATTTTGAGTTATCTAGTTTAAAATCCTCTACTTGAGATGCTCTACTGTATGCTATAACTAGGTAACTCTCTACTGGCTCTTTTGTGACGCAGTTGGTCAATGCATCAAGTAGGTATGTGTCTCAGTAGGCTGTCGCTTATTGCTACAACTATATAACTTGACTTGTCTAGTTGTGCACGTAAAAATTTCTAAATAAAAGGAGTAATCTATTTGCTCCACTCATTTATAGTCAAGGCGTGAACTCAACAATACGTAGTGTTTATGAGTGATAATAATTATGGGTTCAAGAGGAAAAAAATTGATTGAAGCTGCTCTTCAAAATGTGGAATTTCAAGCAGGTTTGTATCGAAAACAATTGTGCGTTACTTTAACATAGACATAATCTACGTAAATTTTGAGGCTATGATTGCAAATTTGTTTTACTCTTTCTTTAATCGTCGTTCGATGAAAGAGGGATTGCGGATTGTGTTCTTCATCCTTGAATAGACGTGATAAATAAGCAAATAAAAATTTATTGCAGATTTTAATCATGTCCTGAGGAACCGCCCTCGTGAAAATAATCCAGTGCCTTCCACATCAAATTCGGCTGTTGGCATTAACAATACTGATGTAGAATCAGAAGCGGGACGTTTCTCTCCAGATGTCTCTGAATATCACCCGTCGTCGGACGAAATCGGAAATGAACTTACTACTGAATATTTAGAGCGGTTAAACGAAGAACATGAATTAGAAGGCATGGAGGAGACCCCTACACAAGCGGAAAATCCTAGAAAGCGATTAAGACGTCCAGAAAAGTGGAGAAGAAATGTTGAAAAAAAAAGGCGGCAGTGTGGAGAAAGCTACGTTTCGTCTAGAGGAAACCATGTACCTGGTGTTGTCATGAGAGATCCATGTGGAGACAATTGCAGACAGTGGTGTAATCAGAAACTTTCATTGGAAGAAAGACTCGAAATTTTTCTAAGGTATTATAAATTAGAGACTTATAAAAGAAAACGCGATTTTATTCATTGCAACACAGATAAAATTGTAAAGAAAAGCACCACAACAACTTCAAAAAGACATTTTACTGTGGTTTTTTATTAACCACGAAACAACGAAAGAATCAAAGTTTGTAAGACCATGTTTTTGGATACATTGAAAGCTTCGCGGTTGTTGATTCCCATTATTGCCGCTCGGGAACTAAAAGAAAATATTTAGATCCCTCGCTCAACATCACAATAATGTATTCTATGTACAAGTCGATATGCGCCGAAAATAACCAAGAAACCGCTAAGATAGCTACGTATAGAAAGATTTTCACAGAGGAGTACAATCTACGTTTCCACCGCCCAAAGAAGGACCAATGTTGCATATGCATGTTGTACAATACTCCTGGGAATGACAACAATGAAGGTAAAGACAATTATGGCACCCATCTTTAAGCAAAAGACTGGGCTCGAGCTGAAAAAAGAAAGGACAAGCGTACAGCGGAAGGCTACCAGAGTTGCTTTTGGACCTGTAAGACCTTCATATGAAGAAATATTATCCATGGCAAATCTTACCACGTTTGAGCTGCATAGGTTACGAGGCGATCTTATTGTAGCCTTTCGAATTCTTAAATATAATTTTGGTGATCTAAATACAGTTTTCACCCTAAATACGGACACCAGTTCTAGTTAAAAAAGGAAAATTTTGCGGTTAGATCGAGACAAAACTTTTTACCAAACAGAATTTTCAATATTTGGAATAATTTGAACAGTGAAATTGTTTCAGCAACATGTGTCAACATATTCAAAAATAGACTAGATCAGTGTAACTTACTTAATAACTTTTAGAGCTTAATCGTAATTTCTTCTTCCTCTTAATTGTTTGTTCACTACTTGTAGGTATTTCTTTTAGAATATATTTTTTTGGGCATAATAGGAGCTCTCCTCTGCCCTCATCAATTTGTAATAATGATAATAATAATAATTTTTAAATGAGGTTTTATGAATTTTCCTGGTTTAGTATTTTTTTTAATAATTTGAGTTAGGAAAACGATATTAAGATGCGATTTTCGCAGTCTTATTGGTTGATCATCTGTCTATTTTCTAGTCTAAAAAAAGTCATATCTTCGCATCTAAATTTTTTGAGAAAATCCAATGAATATTTTGGTTATAATATCGAATAACGCCCTCTATCAGCGGCCGTGTAGGTCACAACTGTAATTATTACAAGAAACCTAAAAGCCCAAAAAACCCGCTTCTCAATGATACCAAATTTATCCAAATCCATTAAGCCCTTTCGAAGTTACAGGCATTTATTTAAAACAACATTCAAATACCCCCCACCACTTTATTTCGAGAGATAGAGAAAAATTGTTTTTACAAAAAATGTTCGACTTTAAGTTAACATTAAAACGCATATAATTTTTGGTTACATTCATTGGGAAAAATCGCTAGAAACGTAACTTTATGTAATTAAAGATCGTGGAAACGCCCACTGGCGGCCATTCTGAAAACTTTTAAATAATTTCCAAAATTTTCCCTTACCTGCTTTACCTATAAATTTTTTCACCGTAACTCTCTACGATCATTAGTTTCTGAGATACAGACTCGCCCACCCGATTATTTTTATTTAATAACAGGTTTTTCCCAATCGCAGTTACGTTGATTTGGAATTGTTACAATTATTTTCGAATTAGGTTGATCCCAAAGTAGATTTGTAAAGCAAAACAATCAATAACTCTTTGTTTGGATTATAAGTAATAAATATATAAAAAATTAAATTCGAGATAAAGGCAAAAGGTCACACGAGAGGGGCTACCAGGAAATTGAAATAAAATTTTACGATTTATGGCAGAATATAACCTCCTAAAATATGTAGATAATGATAAAATAGTAAACATTCACAGAATATTTTCACTAATAACTCTGAAAAACCTTTTTTATGTATTTAAGAAGTTCTGCACGAAAATTTTCCCTAATACGTCCGACCAGATTTTGAAAAACAGGCAACAGAAAACTGTTTTGTTCAAGAAAATCGTAAATATTTCTGTTTTCAAAGAAAAGCATCTTGATTTGATATTAAAAAACATACAATCTCACCAATTTTCATTTCAAATGAATGTTTTCTGCGAAAGAAAAAAATTAAAACTTAAAAACCTCTTCAAACTTGATGTTATGGTAAAAAAAATATTCCTTGTAGAAGTTATTTATTTCTTCAATATCTTCAACTTTTGTGAAGAAAATGTTACGCTAAGAGATTATATTATTTGTCTCTCGCAAATTACTATATTTTTTCCAAACTGCATAAGCGTAAACTCCGATTGGGTAGAAACTTCATATTCACAAAGTTGTGTTAATGTTTTATTTTTAGATTGGTGGAAGTCCTATTTTCATAATAACTATTGCAGGTATTTCAATTAATTAACCTAAAACAGTCTGTCTGAAAACCGGTTTTTGCATGCTGTGCTTAAAAACGTACTAACAAAGCTTGTTTGCCATTTTATTATAGAGATTCGGATTGTGTGCCCCGATAAGCCGTACACCCAACTATCCACAAATTCTCAATCCTCAGGTACGAAAAGTTTCAATTAATATAAGTAAGTGTAACGTTGTGTTAAACTGTTGTATACCTATCTCCTCTTCTTTAGGCGTTTCATTCGTATATTTGTAACTGTGACGTCACATCTTTGTATTTCTATGCATGCTACGTTTTCTATAAAATTATTTGATTCTAAGACAAAGTAGATGCAAAACTCGATTCAATGTGTGATTATAACCACAAACTTGAAACCGATGTTCAAATATTAATTTTGAATGATGATGAAATTTATATTATGGAATTCTAGAAACAGATAGTTTCATTTAAAAAAGTTAAATGATATATATATATATATATATATATATATATATATATATATTGCACTGAAATATGTAGTCTATATTATTTTCATATATTTTCAATTGAAATGTGAAATGTTATCTTCATATTAGTTTCTTTTTTGAAAAGGTTTATTATTGTTGATAAAATTTAATATTTGGAAATGATAAGTAATTAATATTTTCAATATTTTTATTCCTATCTATTTGATTGTTAGAGATATTATTATAAAAGCTTCTATCAGAATCCAGGAGAATTAGACCCCAAACCTTTGAAATATGGCTGTGTCGTGACGTAGATTAGATATTGGTTGGAATTGCTCGGAAATCATCTAAGAAAAGAAAATATGAAGGTCCGCCAGCTGAAAAAGTTGTGCTATTTGCAGGAAAAATCATAAACTGCAAAAATCGCTCATTTTTTCCGATATTTCTTAATATAACTCTTTAAATATGCAAGATAGAGAAAAAAAGTATACTTACGAATTTGTTCTTTATGAAATTCTCTACAAGAAAGAATTGGTTTAAAATCGATAAATTCAATTTTTTCGTTGAGAAATGGCGATGAATGCGAAAAAGTAGCTAAAAAACGAGGTTATTTTAAAGCATTTGTTTCGCAGATAAGAAATCATCCAATCACGCTATAAATTGGGATTTAAGAACCTTATTATAGCATAAAACAATATGCTAAAGGCCGATTAAATTGGCCTGATAGTTTTTACATGAATTAATTGTCAATTAATTTCCGCGAAAAAATTAACGTCATTTTTGCGTTCATGCCAGGCTTACATTTTTGAGTTTTAATAGGCGCCGATTTTTTTACAACTACTTAGACCTCTAAACTATAATACACAATAGTTATAATGAACAATTTTTAAGTTTTTATCATTTTTTTTACGCGATTTTGAAAAGTTGAATAATTTCGCCTTATAAATAATTAATTTTTGAAGCGAATGTGGATACCGAAAAAAAATACTCGAAGTACCTAAAAAAAGTTCTCGGAAAGACGCTCCTTTAAAAAAAAGGGCGTTTAATTTGGCCGAATAGGTGCTGAGATAATAAACGTCAAAGATCGAGAGTGTTCGCGGTATAACTATTAATGTTGTAACAATTAAAAAAATGCCAGCTGATAGATTTTTCCGAGAAGTTTTTGTATGTGCTTTGAGGTATAACATCGCCCTTGTGCATGAAGTAGGAAAAATCGAAGAAAGTTGTAGCGGTAGGGTTCGGCGCGTCAAAACTGAGGGGAGTGGGGATAGAGTGCGAAACTTGAAATCGATCCCTTCTATTGGGCCGATTTTGATGATTTTTCTTAAATCGATGTAGCAAAATGAAAGAAACTCATTTTTCAGAATGGCGTCTACCAATTATAACAATTTAAGCATCTACAGTAACTATTTATAATCTGGAAATTTTTTATGTTGATAATAATCATTGATTATAATTATGTCCATGCTAGGATTGTGTTGTTCATTTCAAATTCGTATAGTTAAAATAATTAGTAATCAAAGTTACAGGTAGTACAATTAATTGTTATGTATATTAATGGTATATATTATTTCGCGTAAAAATGATAAAAACTTAAAAATTGTTCATTATATTTATTGTGTATTATAGTTTAGAGGTCTAAGTAGTTGTAAAAAAATCAGCGCCTATTACAGCTCAAAAATGTAAGCCTGGCATGAACGCAAAAATTACGTTAATTTTTTCGCGGAAATTAATTAACAATTAATTCATGTAAAAACTATAAGGCCAATTTAATCGGCCTTTGGCATATTGTTTTATACTATAATAAGGTCCTTAAATCCCAATTTATAGCGTGATTGCATGATTTCTTATCTGCGAAACAAATGCTTTAAAATAAACTCGTTATTTAGCTACTTTTTTGCAAACTCGTCAGTATACTTTTTTTCTCTATCTTGCATATTTAAAGAGTTATATTAAGAAATATCGAAAAAAATGAGCGATTTTTGCGTTTTTTTGCAGTTTATGATTTTTCCTGCAAATAGCACAACTTTTTCAGCTGGCGGACCTTCATATTTTCTTTTCTTAGATGATTTATGAGCAATTCCAACCAATATCTAATCTACGTCACGACACAGCCATGTCAAACTGTAGTGCTCCTGGCCTATGAGTGTTTAACAGAATTCTGTTGAACTAGCTTTTACAGTTATAACTTTTTGATGACTATTTTTCTCAAATTTACTTAATTTTTACATGAAAGTACTTATATTAATTTTAAATCATTTTATATTTGAATATTGTAGTGCCCTGAACAAGTGCCAAAAATACACGAAATCTTGGCTTTTTGTAAATAAAAGATATCCATTTCATTTTGGACTGAAAATCCCCATTATCCCCAACTCTATAACATTTTTCAGTCGTTATATCAAATATATATATATATATATATATATATATATATATATATATATATTGAAGCAGTCTCATTTAGTTGTATTCAATTTAATAAGGATTAATTGCATTCGTGAAAGAAGTCAATTGATTCTCCCATCTTGTACTTCATTAGCCATCATTTTAACGAATATTTATAAAATTGTACAAAAAACATGTCTAAATCAATTATAGATGCCAATAGTAAAAACAGTGAACAAAATCCTCACAGCAATACTGAAAAAAAGCTGACCAAAGATATTGAAACAGACGATAATATACTCGTTGAACCGTAAAAATCAAAAATATTAAAATCCGATTCAGATTCGACGGAAATTAACACTAATAATTCAGTAGATGATGTAATTTCAAAAGAATCCGTCGAAATTAGAATGAAATTCAAAATAATTTAAAAGAAACACGACAAATTTTTATATAGTTAGTAAATATGCAAGGGATTTCAGGAATTTAAATAAATAGTAATTAAGTTATGTTCATAATTATGTGTATAACAAGTTATTGGGATGACAAAAGTGTTTAAAAGAAAGGTACAGACCTTAATAGTTATAAGTTGTCATATATGAGAAATGAATATAAAACATAAAACTTCGGGAGAATTTTTAGGCTTATTTCAGAATGAAATAGGGCTATTGTAGAAAGTAGCATGATGCGACTTCGGAAAAATGTCAATGCAGTTTTTCGTTTTGGTGTTCCTAGATGCCAAAATCACCCTCCGTTCCAAAGGTTATATATATATGTATAAATATATATATATATATATATATATATATATATATATATATATATATATGTATATATATATATATATATATATATATATATATGTGTGTTATAACGGAATTTGTAAGCACGATAGAGGGCGTATTTTTTGACGAATCAAAACCAAACTCGCTACAAAAATCGTTTAAGCCAAAATCTTGGACGAGTTCGTTAATGAGCCAAAGCGGCAAAGTAAAAACAAAATGGCGGCCTGTCAAAGTTGAAAAAAAATCGTATTTCCTTTGTTTTTCATTTGACGCAAAAAAGTTACTGAGCTTTTTCATAGACCTCAACACGTTCTACAACTTTTGTATTTAAGATTTTTCTCTAAATCGTACATTAAATAATTTATTTAAGAAAATTCACAAATTATAACGGAATTTGTAAACACGATAGAGGGCGTATTTTTTGACGGATCGAAAACAAACACGCTACAAAAATCGGTTAGGACAAGATCTTGAACGAGTTCGTTAATGAGGCAAATCGGCCAAGTAAAAACAAAATGGCGGCCTGTCAAAGTTGAAAAAAAATCGTGATTCCTTTGTTTTTCATTTGACGCAAAAAAGTTATTGAGCTTTTTTATAGACCTTAACACGTTCTATAACTTTTGTATTTAATATTTTTTCTCTAAATCGTACATTAAAACATTTATTTAAGAAAATTCACAAATTTATCAGAATTTTTTTTTATTTTTGATTTGATGCCAGAATGTTACTATGGTTTTTTGTACATCTCAAAACATTCTATTACTTTTGTATCTAATTTTTTTATTTTGGTTCTTATGCAAACATGTTACTGAAATAAGCCTGTCCAATTGGTCCTGTGCCATTGGGATTTTTTTTTTGTTTTTGATTTGATGCCAGAATGTTACTTTGGTTTTTTGTACATCTCAAAACATTCTATTACTTTTGTATCTAATTTTTTATTTTGGGTTTTATGCAAACATGTTACTGAAATCAGCCTGTCCAATTGGTCCTGTGCCATTGGGATTTTTATATATTATAGTATGTAGTCGAATAATCAAATATAAATAAGTCTTTACAATGGAAGTAAAACAAGAATCAGAACTTTCTTTAGTGAAGAACAAAGATTGGGCATCGAAGAACATAGTTTACCAAATGTAATTGTTGATGCAAAAAATATTCACGTATGTCATATAAAAACAGACAGGCGTTATTTTGTAGTACGTAAAAAGCACTCTTGTTATATATCCTATCATCTTTTATGAAGGTTAGTTATACTGATGTTTAAAAATATATTTTTTAATACTTTCTTTTATAAAATAAATCTTACTATTATATAAGAATGAAATGCCCAATAATTGCCAAGTAATTGGACCAGATCCAACGAATTGTATAATAAAAGCAATACGAACCACGCCAGCTGAGGCTTAGTTAACATTCAACCCAATTAACATTTTAAGAGGAAACATAGCTGGGTAGAAGGATATTCTTATTTCTGCTTTGCTTGTGCAGTTGCGCATAGAATTTACAACACCGTGTTTCGCATTTGCATGGAAACCAAAGAAAATTGATTTTCAGCGAAGCGCTAGATATTCCAATTAAAAGATTTCAATTGTGGTTTCTGTAAACATGTCGAGAATCAGATTGGAAATTCGGAATTATGATTATATGTCTTGCAACGTGTTCTACAAAAAAAGTATCATTCGTTATCACAGTTTTCTCAATCCTGTACTTTCTCAGTAGTCCAGGCAATAAAGCATTATGATAGGAAATCTTTTAGGATAGGACGTATCGGAATGCGGTTTTTTGCATTCGCTTGCAAAAATTATTTATATCATTCTAACCTACTTTGTACCTATTAGAAACCGGAAATTGCATTGCTGCAGCCAAAAATGCATCTTTTGAGAGGCCTTTTGGCAAATTTAATAACTTCGTAAATAAGAGTCAGAAATGGCTCAAGTCGGGTACTCTGGAGTTTTCGAGGTCGCTGGTTACGATTATGATGTTCAAATTTACCCCCCGAACACCTGGAGCTCAGGAACGCCGACGAACGTCATCTTCGGGAACTATCTGGAACTTTATGCGAGAGACGAGAGAAACTGGGCACCAGGGGGTTTTTTGGGTCGCTGAATTCGAATATACCATCGGCGAATATCCCACGGGCACCTGGTGGGCGGTCGTCATCTTCGAGAATTTTTCTGGAAATATCGACAATAACGAACCGAAAATCGTTATGGAGACTTTTTGTGTGCCCTGAATCCGAATTTTATGTTGAAAACGACCACCCGAACACCTGGTGCGTCCTAACCTGGCCCTGAACGTCATCCCGAGGGTTTTCCAGACAAATTGAAAAAAAAAACGAAAATCGTTACGGGGGATTTTTCGGCTCGCTGAAATCAAATATGGCACCGGCCAACACCCCACGAACACCTGGTGTACCATACCCTGGCTCTAAACGTCTTCCCCGAGGGTTTTCCAGGCACAATTGAAAAAAAACACCCAAAAATCGTTACGGGGGGAAACCCCTCGGAGATGACGTTCAGAGCCAGGGTAGGGCGCACCAGGTGTTCGTGGGGTGTTTATCGGTACCATATTTGAATTCAGCGACCCGAAAAATCCCCAGTAACGATTTTTGGTTGGTCTTTTTCAATTGTGTCTGGAAAACCCTCGGGGATGACGTTCAGAGCGAGGCTAGGGTGCACCAGTTATCCGTGGGGTGTTGTCCGGTGCGATATTTGATTTCAGCGAGCCAAAAAAAACCCGCAACGATTTTCGGGTAGTTTTTTTCAATTATGTCTGGGAAACCCTCGGGGGTAGCGTTCAGAGCCAGGTTAGAGCGCACTAGGTGTTCGGGTGGGCGTTTTCAACATAAAATTCAGATTCAGTGCGTACAAAAAGTCTCCATAACGATTTTCGGTTCGTTATTGTCGATATTTCCAGAAAAATTCTCGAAGATGACGACCGCGTCCACGTTGGGAACCACCTGGTGTCCGTGGGGTGTTCGCCGATAATATATTCGAATTCAGCGACCCAAAAAACCCCCGCGTGCCCAGTTTCTCTCGTCTCTCGCATGAAGTTCAGGATAGTCCCCGGAAATGACGTTCATCGGCTTTCCTGAGCTCCAAGTGTTCGGGAGGTCAATTTGAACATGATAATTGTGACAAGCGATCTCGAAAACTCCCGGGTCCCCGACTTGAGTCAATTCTGACTCTTATTTACGAAGTTATTAAATTTGCCAAAAGGCCTCTCAAAAGATGCATTTTTGGCATGCATTTTTGGCTGCAGCAATGCAACTTCCGGTTTGTAATAGGTACAAAGTAGGTACGAATGATATAAATAATTTTTGCAAGCGAATGCAAAAAACCGCATTCCGATACGTCCTATCCTAAAAGATTTCCTATCTTTGGCCTTCTTAGAGCTTCATTGCCTCGACTAAAGGGAAAGTATACAAAAGAAAGGTGAAAATAACACAAAGTAAGAAAATAGTACTTCTACGAACCTTTTTCCATAAAAAAATGAATTGAATGTTCTAAGTGCCCTACAAGATTTATAATACACATACGATGATTCTTTAAACATTTTTGAAGCATTTCTAGCATCATATTGTTACAAGCATCTCGAAAGAGAATCGAAATTATTCCATTTCAGTTCTGTCATATGCTCTTCAAATTGTCCTACTGATGATGTAAATGCATAACACATCGTTTAAACCTAAATTATTTAAATAAACAGTTACCAGGAATTGTTATTTTCAAAAGGGATATTTTTGTATTTTTTGATGAAATATGAATAAAAAAGATTCAATGACTTTTTACGATAAAATTAATATTTTTGGAGATATGAATTTTCACAACTTTTCCTAATTCGGATATTTTTGACACATTAAAAATATCAACAAATACAATTAAACTATAAAAGATATTTTTTCCTATATCATTTAGGCAATAATAAATAATATTCCGAAACAAGGATGAAACAAATTCATTTTTCATACCTGTTTCTTAATTATTACTAGTATTACCAGTATTCGTTCCTTACCAGTATAGCTGTCTCTATCTGTGAAATACGATTTGCCACTTAGAAATTCACTTTTTAAAAAACACTTTTATTTACTACAACTGTTACAAAACTACACAATAAACTGGTAAAAATAATATAATTAAAATCAGACTGGTTATAATAAAAATTGATCGTTTAATTTATATAAAAAATAATGCTTCGTCGGCATCGGATGTTTCATCGAATGTTGCCTTGGATTTTAGCAAACTCAGCGTCTAGGTGTAATGGCTTCCTATACAGGAAGTTAGCTAATGGGGTTCACTGTGCTGTAACTTCTCCATCCCTTGTGGAAGTTTTGTAAGGAACGAACAAAACTTTGGTGTTCTCTTCGCCTTCTGTTGGTTTGGATTTTCTTTGGTCTTTTCTCTTGCATCTGTTATTCTTTAGCCTATAACAAAGATAAATTAGGAGAACTGTAACACCTATATATATGGAGGTCATCCAGAAATGGTTGTGGATGTGATTCCATTTTTCGGCTTATATTGGTTCCATTTGGTTTGCTTGCTTAATGAGTTCATGGAGGTCGTCTAAGGGCACTTGGTTTATCTTCAGTGGTTGAAATCTTGTTGGTTTTTGTATGTTGCTTGTTTTTCAATAGTGGTTTTGGAATTAATAAACCTTCATTCTAGTGTTCTGAACTCGCAGTTTGGTGGAAGTTCGATCAAGTATACTCCTTGCAGAACCATTGGTTTCGTTGTGGAACATTTAGTTGTTATTTTTGTGGGTCCAGTAAATATTGCTACGTAGTGGGAGTTCGATAGACTTTGGATGATTGTGTTCTGTATTTGCACTGGAATATAGTTGCAAGAGGCTTCTGTATTTTTCAGTTGAAGAATCTGGTTAATGCAGTCTTCAGTTTTCGTTGTTGTTTGCAGCGCTTTTTCGTTGCATAAGTATTCGGCACTGGTTTTTTTGCATGGAATTTCGGAGTATTGGAAGGTATCTACATTAACCAAAAGGTACGGTTCTGGAGGAATAATTATGGTAGAATTTTGTGTAGGTATTGGGAATAGGTGGTAGTATGTGAGGGTCTTAGGATATAAAATGGGAAAGTGTAGGATAAATACGATAGTGTGGTTCGAGTAGTAAGCGTCAACGCTTATTATATCGTAATAATTAAGGATGTCTTCGTCTTTTGTATATAGGAGATAATCTTCGCTGTGGTGTTCTAGCATTTTTGTCACTAGCCATTCTAATTCATCTTTTCTCAGGACACTATTGTGAAGGGTGTTTAGTCTGGAAAATGTGATTGCCTCTTCTAGATCGTTCAGGAGTTGAAGGATAATTTGGAGGGATAGGTTTAATTCATCCAGTACATTTCTGGCTTGAAGATAGTGATTGAAATCGAATACAAATTTGTTCAGATTTTCACGGATTTGATCTATTTTTTTGAAAATAGTTTTTTGGTTGTGTGTTAGAAGAGTCACAGTTTCATCAAACTTTTCTAAAATTCTTAAATTTAAGCTCATGTGATGATTTACGTTTTTTATAATATTCTCCTGGTTTGTTTGAAGCGTTTGTATTGCTGTATTGTAAATTTCGGCGTCTTCCTGGTCTAGGTTTCCGGAGATGGACTTGATAATACTTCCTAAGCCGTTAAGAATTCCTCGTTTCCTTCTTGAGGTTGGATAAATTGATAGTATTTTTTCTTTGGCTGATTTTAGTTGAAATTTGAGGGCTTGATCGAAATTTTGTAAGCCTGTAAAATAGGGGTAGCTCAGGCCGTCTTCTATGGCTTTACTTACTGCTTGATATTGATTATCGATAGTTTTTATTTCTTCCATTATAGGTTGTAGTTCAAAAAAGTGTATAAAGTCGTACGTGTTAGAACATACCTTTGCTTGTCCCAGGTTGAGGGGAAGCACTCCTGGATTTTCTTTAAAATCTCTCATTTTGATTTCTTCTCCCATTAGGCATGCAAATCTGTGAGGAGGATTTATAATTAGTTTTCTTTTCGGATTTGTGTTTTATGTTTTTCTTATGTACAGTAACTGTCGGAGTGTCTATCGTTATAGCGTTATCTATTAGTACTGTCTTGGGTTGAAATCCAGGCAGTAATTTGTTTCTTTCCAAAGTTTTCCTAGTGTAGATTTTAGTAGAGGGTTTATATGAGATGGGGGTCTGTCTCGTTTTATTTCTATTTTCTATAATGGCCTTTTTATTTTCGGAAAGGCGTTCGTTGATCTCCCTATATATTTCTTTCGTTTTCTTGCGATGTTGTTCTATGTAATCGTTTGGTAAGGTTCTTTTTATATCTATGTCAAAAGGATCTCTTGAATTTAGGTGTCCGTTTAGTACTTCGATGGGTTTTAGTTTTGTTGAGGAGTGGACGGAGTTGTTGTAGCCTAGTAAAGCATATGGCATTTGTTCTTTGATGATTAACGTTGTTTTTGTGTTTCGGAGTATTAGTGTTTTTAAATGAAACTCAAGGTCTCTAGTTAATTCCACAATATAATACAAGTTATTGAAAATACTAAAAAATTGACAATTGTTTCGATAAATCAATATCATCGTCGATGATATTGATTTATCGAAACAATTGTCAATTTTTTAGAATTTTCAATAACTTGTATTATATTGTGGGATTAACTAGAGACCTTGAGTTTCATTTAAAAACACTAATATGAGCATATTCCACAAAGTAAGGGTCGAGACAGTCAATTTCATTTCGGAGTATTCTTAAGTGTTCGATCAAAGTTGAGTGGAATCTTTCGATCATACCGTTGGACTGAGGACTGTCTGGGGTTGTGTAGTGGATCGATATTTTATGGGAATCGACAAATTCTTGCATGATTCCGTTTTCAAATTCTGTTCCGCTATCTGCAATTATCATAGAAGGTAGTCCATGATGAGTTACAAATGTACGGAAAGCGTTAATTACGTTTACTGCGTTTCCTCCTTCTAGAGGGTAGGCTTGTCCATATTTGGAAAATGCATCTATTATGGTTAACAACTTCTGTCCGTTGGCTTGAAATAGGTCGATATGAACGATTTCCAATGGTTTGGTGGGTGTACGTGTGACCATCAATTTTAGTTTTGGTGGGAGTCTGTCATATTTATTTTCTTGACAGATATCGCAGAAATTAACGATGTCTTCGATATCTTTCTTCAAATTAGGCCAGAAATAGCGTTTTCTTATTTGAAGTTCTGTTTCAGTTATTCCTCTATGATTAGTTATGCCTTGATGTCATTTTTTTATCAAGTCTTTTCCCCTTTCTTCTGAATTCACATCTTCTAGTTGTACGTTACATTTAATTAGGTCGTAAGCGTTGTTTTTGAATATTTTCCTGATGGTTTCGCATATTTGCTTATATAATTCATCGCTTTCGAAGAGACATGCATATTTCCTTTTCGGTTGGAGGTGGTTCTTAGAGAAATTTATAATATCTGGGTTAAGGTCGTTTTTCGATAGTTGGACGTACATGCGTTGTTTGTTTGGAAAGATGTGTAATGTTACTGGAGATCGCGGGTTGTAATTAACTGTTTTGAAGATGATTTGGTTGTTGTAGTGGTTGATTGGTCTCTCAGATATAGGGATGCCTAATATTGGGTTTTCTATTGCAGTATGAATCGTTTCGTCGTCTGATGTATCTCGTTGATCTTCCTGTATGTTTTGTTGTGATTCCTCTTGATTTTCTTCCTGGTTTCTTTGTGATTGATCTAAGTTCGGCTGTTCTAGTATTTCTTCGATGGATGGGGGCAGTTCCGGGATATCTTCGATGACTAAGTCTGAGAGTCTGTCCTCAGGTGGATTATTATATAAAGAGGCGTTTTCTTCGTCCGGGGATTCTAATTTTCTGTTCACTTTATCGACATATTTTGCTAGGTCAAACAGTTCTTTGGTGTGTATTTCTACTCTTGAAAGGGCGTCTGCGTTAGTATCAAATGTTCCTTTTTTATATACAACTTCGTAATCGTACTCTTCCAATTTTAATCGCCATCTTACTAATTTGGAGTTTGATTCTTTCAAAGAAAAGAGGTACTGAAGCGGGCGGTGGTCTGAGAGAATTTTAAACTTTCATCCGAATAAATAAGGGCGGAAGTATTTGGTGGCCCATACTATAGCTAACATCTCTTTCTCAATTGTTGAATACTTAGTTTCAGTGTCGTTTAGCGTTCTGGAAGCGAATGCTATGGGTTTATCACTGCCCACTGGTCCTTGGGAAAGTACTGCTCCTATGTCATAGCTGCTAGCATCGGTGGTTAGATTGAAGGGTCTTGTAAAGTCCGGGTACTGTAGAAGGGGTTCGTTCATCAAAAGGTGTTTGCATGTATTGAAGCATTCTAAAAATTCTGGAGTATGTTTGATCTTGGCATCCTTCTTCAGACAAGTTGTTAGGGGTTTCGTCATTTTTGCGAAGTCTTTTATAAACTTTCTGTAGTACCCCAAAAGTCCTAGGAATCCTCTGATATCTTCAGCTGTCTTAGGTGTTGGATAATTGGCTATGGCTTTAATTTTGGTAGGATTCGGTTTTATACCCTCTGAAGTGATGATCTGTCCCAGGAAACTAACTTCTTTTCTTAGGAACTCACATTTGTCTAATTGTATTTTCAGTCTGGTATCTCGGAGACGTTGGAATATTTTGGTGAGATTAACTATGTGTTCCTGTAGAGATGTGGAAAACACGATAATATCGTCCATATAAACCAAACATATTTCGCCTTGGAGTCCTTTCAAGAAATTATCCATTACCCGTTGAAATGTTGCGGGTGCGTTTTTAAGCCCGAATGGCATTCTTACATACTCATAGTGTCCGTTCTCTGCACTCAAAGCAGTTTTAGGAATATCTTCCTCGGACATTTCTATCTGATGGAAACTGCTCGCCAAATCCAGGGTGGTGAAATATTGGCATCGGCTAAGTTTATCCAATATGTCTGTTATGTTGGGTATTGGATACCGGTCATCGATGGTTTTTCCATTTACTTTGCGGTAGTCAACAACGATGCGCCATTTAATTTTTCCTGAGAAATCGGGTTTCTTTGCCGCTATCCAAATACGCACGTTCCATGGAGATTGGCTGGGTCTAATTATACCTTGATCTAGCATCGAGGTTATCTGACTTCTAACTTCTTCTTTGTGAATGTATGGGTAGCGGTATGATTTAGTATATACCGGTATTTCATCCTTTGTTCTCATGTGGTGTTTAACTTGATTCGTAAAACTAAGAGGTGTATCTGGTTTATGGAAGATATCTGAATATTTTCTGCAAAGGCGGAGGATGTGTTCTTTTTCTTCCATATTAAGATAGTCCGTTTGGATTAGATGGTCTATGCTATTCTTCGCACTTTGTGCTGGTGTTGTTATCATCGAAAATATGTGATATTCTTCGAGATTAATCTTCTTGCAATCTATCGGTTCGGTAATAGCGAATTCTATAGGCTCTGAGGTAAAATTTGCGATTTCCCTCCAGGCTAGTTGGTTTTGAGCGTCGGAAAGGCTTTCTTTTATTACTGCACCTTGAATTTGTTGTCTTGGTATAAAAACGGATCCATGATATTCTTTAACTGGTAACCTAACTTGACTAATGGAGTTTGCTTCAAGTTGAATCGAGTAGAATTGCGTTTTCTTCGTTTCATAATATTTTATAGGGATGGTTGAATATTTCGTAGTAAGGATTGATTTAGGAAAATTTAATTGGGCATGGAAGAGTTTTAAGTTATCGAGACCAATAAGGCCATCAAAGGTTTCATGGAACTTGAATAAATGAAACTTTCATTTTTCAGGAGATTTGAATTCTGGAAACGAAGGGATCGTGGCACTATGCTTTTGTGAGTAATTTTGAAAAATGGAAGTGACAGTAAAAGGATCATATTTAATAAAATTTTGGAAATAAGTGGAAGCTATTTTAGGGTTGAGGAATGATTTTGTAGAGCCTGTATTGATTAGGAGTTTTAAAGGAGGGTCAGAAATTTCTTCTTTTTTTTCGGAAAAGGAATGCATTATGTTTTTGCTTCTATCTTTGGTTCTATGGGAAAATTTTCATATTCTTCATGCGGGTGGTCTTGTACTTCGGCGAGTGATAATTATTCTAGTGGTTGTTCTATTTCGTAAAAATCTTCTTCGTTGTCGTTTTGTTCGATGTTATACAATTCTTCCACGGTAAACTTCGGCTGAGGTTTTTGAGATTCTTGGTGTTGATTGGACGGTCTGTTTCTATTTGTGGCCGCTGTCGATATACTCATGTGGGTTGGTCTTGGTTTTTGAGATGTCCCTGGTCGGTTAGACCAGAAGTTCGGTTGATTAGGTGCTCTAAATGGTTGTCTTGTTTCGGGTCTTGGTTGGTTGAACGTGGGCCTTTGTAAGTTTCGGAACGGTTGTCTAGACGGAAATTGGCTGTTTATTTGTCTCGTTGGTTGCCATCGAGGGCTGGAGAGCGTCGGTTGTGGTTGGACCACCGTTTGTGGAAAAACTAGAGGTCGTTGAGAATAGGTTGGTTGTTTCTTGGCCGAAAAGTTATTTGTGGATCGTCCTAGAGTTGAAGATTGAGGCAAGTTATTACCCCTTTGCAAATATCGGATGTTGTTCTCTTCTTGAATATATTGAATTGCAATTGCTAGGTTATTAGGCCGCATGGCCCTTATAGTTGAGCCCAAAGGTTCTCGTAAGCCTGCTAGGAATGTAGTTAATGCTTGTTGTCTAAAAAATTCCATTTTGCTTCTTTTTATTTCTGTATTTTGGGTATGAACTTCGATGTAATTGGTAATACAGTTTAGAAGTCCCATTGTTTTCTCTTAAAACTGCATAGGTGTTTCTTGAGGACCCTGTCGAAGGTTGACTAAATCTCTAGTGAGAGAATTTTCGTTTCTTTGATCTCCAAAGTTTTGGATTAAGACATCTTTCACAGCGTCCCATGTTTCACATCCATAAATAGAAATTACTTCTTTGGCTCTACCAGTTAATTTGCTTATAATACCATGGAAAAGAATCTGGTTCTGGATATCCGCTGGATTATTTTGCTTATAATAATGATTTAATAATAAAGTTGAAATCTTGATAAATTTGAATAATTCGTTTGGATTTCCATCAATGTTAGGTATAATGCATAAATTTTTAACGTCGAATTGGTCCATTGTAATATTATTTCTAATTTCTACTGTATTATTAAGGTCTGTATCGTCAATACTTAGGTTTCTAGGATAATTCGTCAATTCTAAGTCTTCTCTACTTATATTAAAATCTATTATACTTGGTAGTGTATCGTCTATGCTAAACTCTGAATCAGAAGATTCTGAGACAGAGGAGTCTGACATAAATAAAGTGGCTTACAAGATAAAGATGATGCTACGGTGCATTCCTGGAATCCTTGTTATGCTTCGGGATGAACTATATTAATGGTTACCCATGGAGCTTGTTCTTTCGAAGATAGTGGATAAACGCTTGATAACGACGAGGATCACTTAAGGACTCTTCCACTATCCTACTGACTGCGCCAAATACGATTTGCCACTTAGAAACTCACTTTTTAAAAATACTTTTATTTACTACAACTGTTACAAAACTACACAATAAACTGGTAAAAATAATATAATTAAAATCAGACTGATTATAATAAAAATTGATCGTTTAATTTATATAAAAAATATTGCTTCGTCGGCATCGGATGTTTGATCGAATGTTGCTTTGGATTTTAGCAAACTCGGCGTCTAGGTGTAATGGCTTCGTATACAGGAAGTTAGCTAATGGGGTTCACTGTGCTGTAACTGGTGACTCACGCGCTGCGTCATCCTCTCCTCGTCCTAGAATTATAACATTTTAATACCGAAAACTATTATTAAAAACTTTATGTTTACAATATAATCAAAATTACAATACTTTTGAGATAACTATTTTAATTATCTATCAACTATTTAACAACGTTAATAATGAACCGACTACTTTAATTATCAACCAACCTATTTCAAAAAGAGAGAGAGAAATTCGTAAATGAATTTTGTTGGATTGGAGTTTTCGTGGATGAAGTTGTTATTTTCTTGTTGGTGCCCTGGTGTAGGATAGGTTTCCTCTTCAGGGCTGAGTTGGGGGTGTATTGGATGGTTTAGTGCGCGTTGACTGAGAAATTGAATTGGGGGTTGAAAAAGTGTCTAGTAAATTTTTTTGAAAAGGTGACTATGAAAGATTTTTTTAAAAGTGTATGGAATTGAAAGTATTTGGATGGGCTTTTCGCTAGAAAGTAACTGGAGGGTTTTTTATGTTGGGGTGTATCAGGGGTTGATGTTTAGAAGCGGCGAAGCTCAAAAGTGTGCGGAGATGGTGTGACAAAAAGTGTCTAGGATGGAAGCTTAATTGTAGAAGACGAACCATGCATCGATGCCGATACATATAATATATGCGTTGGGCTGGCTAGGTGTCAGAAATGATTTGATGAAAAATGGGTGTTATTTACTGAATTTGAAATGTCTCCGATATTTTAAGACTGAAATATTATGAAATACTGAAGATTTTTGATTTTATAGGTTTTTGGAATTTAAGTGGAAAAAGTGTATAGGAGACATTTTTCAAAAGTGTATCGAATTGGGTGGTTTGTTAGAATTGGATGAAAAGTTGCGGTGACGTGCCTTAGAGGAGTTTGGGACAATTACGGTGGTTGGCGTTAAGAATATTAATAATAATCCTAAATATGGGCGGGTACAGCTGCGGCTGCATTATTCC
This sequence comes from Galeruca laticollis, assembly GCA_963921935.1. NCBI lineage: Eukaryota > Metazoa > Arthropoda > Insecta > Coleoptera > Chrysomelidae > Galeruca > Galeruca laticollis. Next base: position 21,340,409 of record OY998185.1, on the reverse strand, counting down.
CTGTCGACGTTCGTCGGTCTATTTGGCTAGTGAATGAATTCACAGAGTATGCAGGGAAACCGCAGAAAAACCTGCAACACCGACGTGGGTGGTGTGGGGGCGGCTGAAGATTGTAGGGTTTGTCCAAAGTGTTGAACAAATAATGAAGGTTGTTGAAATGAGAAATCGTGAGTATAGAGCGATTGATGTTAGAAATGGTGCTTTTTCAGTGATAAGTGAGAAATGTTGGATGTGTATTTGTTAATGGTCTGAGAAATAAATGTGAGATTTATTGTGAGATTTTTATTCGAATTATCAAATTGAAATTGGGAATTCGTCTAGATGGTCAATGTATTCGTCAGGGAGGTCGTCGTAAGCCGTGGCTAGCAAGCGTAGAGGAGGAAATGCTAGCTTCCTCTTGGGTTTTCTACCGAGAGGCCGCCTGTTGGTGATCCACGGTGTAAGTAGGGTATTTGTCGAGATTTCATTGCCCGATTCGATAGTACGACTAACGTGTCGGGCTTGTCAACTATTAAGACGTAGAGAAATTGGCTCGATGTCGGTATTGACATAGACGGTGGTGCTGGGAGAGTATGGTACCTTGTATTGAGGATAGACTGCTCACAAGTTCGGAGTTTTTTGACGAGATGGTCGGGAAAGGTGCAATAGACGTTTGCTCTATAGTCGATTATGGGGCGAATATATGTCTTATACGTATGAAGTAAGGTGGTGGGGTGAGTGCGTTCTAAGCTGCCGCCAAGCGCCTTGAGAAAATTAACTCGACGTCGGACTTTATTCAAAGTGTCCATGAGGTCGGCCGTCAAGTTGAGAGTGTGAGTAAATCTCACTCCCAAATAAACGACTTCCCTGCGGATTTCGAGTCGATCTCCCCAGAGCACGAGGCGGGAAGTTTGTAGGTAGAAGTCGTTCGCTCATGGTATCAGGGTGTTTGGAGACGACGGCTTGGGTTTTTTTGAGGGTTGAGAGTCACCCGCCATCTCCTGCACCAATTAGAAAATTGAGTCAGTAGATTTTGCGATCGAATGTTGAGAGAGCGAATGTCGGTGGCGGAAATGATTAGTGCAGTGTGATCCGCATATAGTTGGATGTTATCCTGGAGGTGTCGTGGAATTGGTGTATCATACCTATAAATTATATAAAGTAATGGGGCGAGTATCGAGTCCTGCGGAACGCCAGTCTGGGGTGTAAAAAAGTCGGATATGCTGTAACCAACTTTGACGCTGATCGATCCGTCGGTGAGATAGGAATATAATAATTTGACGATTTGGTTTGGCAATCGGATGCTCAGTAGCTTTCTCACTAGTCGGGCGTGCCAGACTTGATCGAATGCTTTTTGAACGTCCATGGAAATGGCGGCGGAACAGCGTCGTTGATTTAGAGCTCGGGTGACGATGGTTTGAAGGTTGATAGTGGCGTTCTGACAAGAGTGGCCTGGCCTGAATCCGAATTGAAATGCCGGAATTATGTTGTTTTCAGTACAGAAGTCCCAGATTCTTTTTTTCAACAATCGTTCAAAGACTTTACCTAGGACGCTGATTAATGAGATGGGCCGGTAAGATTCAGGCTTTGTGGGGTCTTTGCCCGGTTTGGGGATGAGAACTACGTTGGCTGATTTCCAACAACGAGGGAAGTAAAAAAGTGCCAGACAGGCGTTCAGCAGGGCACAGAGCGGACGAAAAATCTCTTCTGGCAGGTTTTTGAGTGCCTGTCTCGAGATTCCGTTGTGCCCTAGGGCAGTGTTTTTTCCTGCTCGGCATGCCTGCTGAACTCTTTCGATTGTGAAGGGCGTGAGGAGTGGAGAGTTCTCATTTAGTGGAATATGAACATGTGGGCTTCGTGTTATATTGCGGGTGAGGAGGTCTGTTTCGATGGCAAAGCCCCGAAGAAATCTTGGATTGTCAGGTGGTGAAAAGATAGTTTGTAGGTTATTTTGAAGGCGGTGGCTTTGTCTTCGGAGATATTGATCTTCTGTCCTTGCACTTCGAGATGTGATTCCACCTTTATCTTGAGGCCGACAAGGCGGTGGAATTTTTGCCAAAACACGTGCCCTTGTCTGAAGTCCAGTCCGGCTGTTTCGGCCTTCCATTTTCTCTGCTTTTCAGCATTGATTTCGTACCGAACCTGGGCGTTTAGACGGTTCCATTGTGTCTTGACAGCCGGGTCTCGAGTGCGGACGTATAACCTGTATAACTGTCTTTTCTGATGAATTTTGTACAGAATTCTTTGCGGAAGGGCATGGAAGTTGGTGTTTACGGTGGTGAGAGGAACCGCGATGTCTTGTACATCAATTAAGAGGGATTGGAATTCTTCTGCGTGGTTATCTATGTCATCAGTACTCTGATGTATGACGGGTTGTGATAAATTAGTTGAGACGTGGTTTGCGAAGAAATTCCAAACGGCTTCTTTGAAATCGCGAAATGTAAAATTTGTTGACGGTGGAGGTATTGGATTATGTAATGCGGTTTTGACCAGTAGTGGAACGTGGTCTGAGGTGATAGGGTCGCCTATAAAGCACGCGTCGTCCATGCGTGTGAATAACCTGTCAGTGCAGATTATATGATCGACTATGGAAAAGCCGAGGTGACTTATTATAGTTGGATTATTATTTCTAATCCGCGAGATGGGAAGTGAGACTAGTTGGTCGGCGATTAATCTGCCGTGGGGGTTGGTGTGTGTATCACCGAAAATAACGTTGCGTGAGTTTAAGTCACCCATTATTATGGCTCGTGGTAGAGAGGATGCATATTCGAGGAGGTCGATTGATAATTGCTGATTGGGATGTTTGTAGTAAGAAAAGAGGGTCGTCGTGGTATTATTCTACGATATGTCGATGGCTATGCAATATAAGTTCTGTTGTGACAGAAGTGCAGGGAGTGGGTGTGCGAACGCGGGGAGTCCGTTTCGGACGAGAAGTACGTTGCTGTGACAGTAGAAGTTCCTGTCTAGGTGGAAAGTGGTATAGCCAGCGAAGCGAGGGGAATATTTTAACAGGGTGTCGGTGATTGAAAGTATTTGAATGTTTTGAGAGTGCAAAAGGTGTTTAAGAAGATGTCGCTTCCTGGCTAGACCTTGGCAATTCACGGTCCCGATAACGAAGTTCATGACTTAATTTTGGCGTTTGGGGGTGAAAGCGAAGTAGACGCGGTTGCCCGCGGTACAATTGTAGCCGTAGAATAAAGGAACGAGGTGAGAGAGCGCGTCAGCCACTAGGCCAGGGCTGCGGGAACGGTGTTCATAATTGTCGTTGCTAAAATTTCAATTAAAATTTTAGAGTCGGTCAAGAGGTCGTACGGGGTTGGTGGTTTTTCCAACACTATTTTACTTCTATATATACTAAAATATATACTAACTTTGCATTTCCTATCTTATTTACAGTAACCTAATATTTTTATTTATTTCTAGAATATTCTCGTCATATAACTATGGTTCGTTATTTCTTACGCATGTTAGAAACTTCTGACTTTAATCAAACTTTTAAAAGCAATATTATTAATAATTAAATGTCCTACAGTTTGTTTCTTATAATTTTTTTTTCTGAAATCAATATGATAAAATTTATTAATGTTTGAAATCGAACATTCCATTTAAATAAATTTTTTACTGTCTATCTACATATATCTGTTATTATTACAATAGAAAGTGTTAAATTTGACTCTATTTCAACCAATATTCATTCATCAAATATTAATCCATCAAATACAAATTGACAGTTATTATATTATATATGGTTTGTATGTCAACATAAACATAAAAAATTGTAGTAAGATGTATAGCGTCAAATTTGAATTATATACTCAGCAGAAAATACCGGGTGGTTCAATAAGCCGATCTCTCGGCTATATACAGCGTTGCCAGATTTGTTTGCCAAGTCGGGACTTTGGAACCTTTTGAGTGAAAAAATCGGGATTCTTTCGTCGAAAGCGGGACATAATAAAAAAACGTACATAATCAGATATCTTTGAATATTTATCTTTTTATTTGAGTTCAAAGTACGTTTACGTGACAATAGATAGCAAAAATAGCCATAGAAAATGAATTTTGGTAAAAATATGATATTTTAAATCAGATTTACCCTATCGGTAAACACTTGGGTCTTATTCGTCTTCTGAATAAAAAGTATAAAAAAAACAGAAATTAAAATAAAAAAAGTTTTATTCATCAGAAAAATATGTCGTTACAAACAATAGTTTAACGAGTGAGTGTTACAAATCAATGGTTCGGGCGACATTAAATAAATAAAATAAAAAAAAATCCGTTACTTGTTTAGCTAGAATTGCAGCGTTTTAAAGTTAGAAGTTTGACAAATTTCCGGAAAATTATGTTTTTTAATTTTTTTAAAAAGTGCATATCTCCGTAACTATATGTCCCAGAAACAAAATTTAAAACGTACATTATATAAAATTAAATTCTCTACAACATTGTTAAGAACTCTTTTCTAGCTAAAATGGACTTAACCGTAGATATAAGCGAAAATTTGAAGAAATTGCCATTTTTTCAGTATTTTTAATACGGCGGCAAGCGCAGAGAGGGGAATTGTGCATTTTGCAATTTTAACACTTCTAACCATTCTAAGAGCCCTTTCAGACTAGGATACTGTATCTGAGAAACTCGTATCCCAGATACAGAAAATACATGCGTTTAAATGTAGGTTTACACACTGCATTCAGCACGGCATACCGTATCGCGATACTAAATTTCTGAATCTCGCTCATTCAGCCGCCGGCGATAGTATCCGAATCCGGGATACCGAATTATCATTGTGGCTTATGAACCTTTTCAGACTCGCATACTTTTGCGATTCAAGAAGCACAATAGCATAGGTGTACAATATTTTTATTATTTCGATTATTCGATTGTGTGAGGTTTTTGATATCGACAAATTTATAAGTTTGGTAGAACCGAATTCTTGTATATGGGATATAAATATAGAAACTAAAGTACCTATATCAGTTGCTTAGGGAAATTTATAGAGCCAATTAATTACTGTTGTGAGACACACAAGTGAGACGATGAAATATTTATGATTATTCTTCCAATACACAATAAAATTAAATATGTAGATTTTTTATGATTATTCTTCTAAATACACAATTAAACACTTCAACTTATTCAACTATTTAGGGTTTTGATTTCACAATTATTTATGTGTAATAATAATAAAATAATTTAATCTAATACATATATTCATTATATAAGTATGAACAAAAAAGGAAGGACGCATAGACTATTGTTTTTATATAAGGGGAACTCGTAACAAACGAATCAGACGAATCACACTCAAATAGCACAATTTTCAAATGTAGCCATGTTGCTTTTCTCAAAATCTAAGAACCCGATCAATTGTTGAGACCCTGTTTTCAGCTGCTTTTCAGGGAAATCCCAGCCGAAATACCGCAGGAGCGAGAAATATATACCGGGGACAAAGTTATTTTAAAATCACAACTTATGGATAATGCGATGAACGCAAGAAGCCACATATACTATTCGGACGATGCACTCAACAAATTCAAGAATCGCCAGACCATCGGCAATTTGTTTTCTTTTGTTCTTGAATATGTTGTAAAATGGGAAAGATAATATATTGTAAATAAAGATATTTTGAATGTTAAAAAAATGTTAATGTACAACAAAATAAAAACATCACCACTCCACTCCAGTATTCCTATTCTGCTGATTCACCTGACTTCTCAACGGATGGATCCATTGTGGACTTTACTTACTATTAAAGCCAGGCAGAAAATTAATGTTTATAATAAACAATATATATTTTTCGTCTGTATTAATACATGTAAATCAATATAGAGAATATGGAAATCGTTACTATTAGTGTTTTCTTACCTTAATGTCATAGAAACCCGTTCTTTTGATGGTATGCTCCTACGCAGTTTAGTATCCTTCTTGATTATTCCACTTTTCAAAATATTATGAAGTTCTTCAAAAGCGATTTTATAGACATTCGATAATAATTAAAAAAAAAATTATTCGATCTTGTAGTAAATCTTGGTGAAGTAAGTTATAAATTTCTTTAGTTTCCCTTATTTCTACTGTAGGATGAACCCACATTTTATATAAAGCACCGTACAGCACTGATATTGTCTTTGTACTGATAAAATTCATTTACAAAACAATATTTTGAGAAAAGTATGTTGACGGTATCTGGCCTAAATTCTGTATCTCACATACAGTATCTCGGATACAGTATCCTAGTCTGAAAGGGCTCTAAATATATAAAAATTTAGTACTACCGTATAGTTTGTAAGGTAACCCGCTCTCTTTAGTCTCTGTTCAGTGAACTATAGTTATACGGATCATTTTTATATGAACGATGAAATAAAACAAATTAATTTCCTTATATTTGAACTAATGTTCAATTTAAACCTGTAATGAGTTTAGCTAAAACTGTAACTTAATCAAACAAGTGAAGACATAATAAAACAAATTTCAATTTATACAGTGTATAAATACGAAACTCACCGAATATTAACAACAGGATTGAACAAGTTTACCTGGAAATTCATTCACTACAAACATTCCTAAGCTATCTTCTAGGTCAGCGGTTCTTAAACTTTTTTGGTGACGGAACCCTTTTGGAAAGCGAAATTCTTGACTGAACCCTACAATAAAACAATTGTTTTTAAAAATGTATTCTTTATTAATAAGCATAATGAAAGTACATTGTAACAGTTACTACTTATTACTTACTTCACTTAGTAAATTACTATATAACAAGTATAATAATAGAAGATTTTAAAAAAGAAAAAAATCATACTAATGGGAGGTATGAAACGGTTTTTCATGTTTCATCAATGTGTTGATGTTAGGTTTGATAGAAGACAGTTGAAGTCTCATATCACGTTCGGCGTCCATTCTGTTGCGATATTTTATTTTCGCGGCTGCATAAGTTAAGAATTCTGTTTCGCACAAATATGTTGTTGAGAACGGGAGAATAATATTCAGAGCCATTTTGGCAATCATTGGATATTCATCACGAATTCTGCACCAAAATTCGTTGAGAGGTGTCGTTTTGAACAGTGACTCCATACTTGTATCTGACGACATTTCTAAAAGAGATTCATTTATCTCGTTTGACATTCTTTCGGACTTTTGCAAGTTGCGTAAAAAAGGATTATGAATCCATGAATTCAGTTTTCTTTTTGTTTTCTGTTCTTTGGGAAAATACTTCTCAAAAAATGCGCGCATTGAAGTGACATATTGGAACAATTCTTCAAATACATCATCTTGAAACATTTCTTAGTCGTTATCGCTAAAAACTCACTGAGTGACGTAAAGCTTTCTATTATTCTCTTACCAACGCAAATAATCCAAAAATTCTTTTGAAAGCAGTTATTTTGTTCCAGGCCTGGAACACTGTTGTCTGTTTACCTTGCAATGATAAATTTAATTCGTTCAATTTTTTTAACGGGGTGACACTGTACTGAAACCTAAGGTTTATTGTGCCCCCCCCCCCTATCAGAGCTGTTCTCACTACTACTACAGCTCGCCTTCCAGTTCCAGGGTTCTAATGAACTCTAGTATTTGGAACGGCTTCAACGAGGTTATATCCTCACTCTTACTAATTCTTGTTCTTGTCCGAAGCATTTGTTGCGTTGGCTTGCAATGGCGAGGCATTCTAGAACTAGGTGATTCGGAGTTTCATCCTCCTCCCCACAGAATCTACACTCATCAATTTCTGCTAGACCTATTCTCATTAGGTGCTTCCTAAGGCGGCAGTGTCCTGTAAGAAAGCCCGTGAGGAGATGTAGCTTATTTTTACTGAGATCCAAATATTTTTTGGATCTAGCAGTGTCAAAGTTCCACAGGAACTTTTTGGAATATTCCAGCACGGGAAGGCACCGCCAGAGTGCTTCTCTCTCAGTTTCTTCCTTCTTCCGAAACTCTTTCTTATAGGAGCATTTTCCTACACCACAGAAAGGCTCCGGGCCAATAAAGGGCATTTGTGCTCCTTTCCAGGCAAGTGTATTGGCTTCTTCATTTCCTGTAATTCCCGAGTGGCCAGGAACCCAGACTAAAGAGACCCTGTTATTCTTGTCTATTTGATCAAGTTTTCTTCGGCACTCCCATGCCAACTTTGAGTTAATGACATGGGAGCTCAATGCTTTGATATCTGCTTGACTATCAGAATGGATCGATATGTCACATTTCTGATAGTTTCTTTCTAGGTTCATTTCCTCGCATCTTTCAATCGCAAGTATTTCTGCCTGAAAGACACTCGGGAAGGAGCTTAACGATAATGAGTATCTAATGCCTGGCCCAAATACTCCAGCGCCTGCTCCAGTGGATTTTTGAACCATCCGTATACCATCTAATGGTGTTTTCTTTGAGAGTTTGGGTGGTGTATTCCCTTTCCCAGTCTCTCCTCGTATTTAGCATCGTAGTGAAATTATTTTCGATACTCACTTTCTTGATCATTTCGTCACTGGGAAAATTCGCTGATGAGATGTATTTTGTTAGAGACGACCAGGCTCCCTGATTTTTAATACTCTCATTGCCTGAACCTTCCTTAGATATTCTAAGAATTGCCTCTTGGGCAGATCTTTCTATCACCAGATGTACAGGTGTGAGATCTATAATGATCTCAAGTGCCCTAGTTGGGTACGTTCTCATAACTACAGTGATGCACACACAGGCAAGTCTTTGAACTTTGTAGAGGGTCTTCCTCGTGCTGTACTAACTTCCTTTTGTATGCCAAACTATTGCCCCATACGTAATTGCCGGTCACACAATTATGGCATACATCCATCGCAGTATTTTTGGGTTACAGCCCCACCACTTGCCAGCTAGATTTCTGCACGTCTTCAAAGCTCTTATTGCTTTACCAGCAGTTATTTCAACATGCTTACTCCGCAGAAGCTTACTGTATTCCCATTCTATGATTTCCCCGTTCAAGAATATGGGTTTCATGGCTGGAAGTGTTCTTTTCCGGATAAATGGAATTACTATGGTCTTGTTTGGGTTAATGTTTAGCCCCACTGACAAGCACCATTGCTGAATGATTCTGAGGTCCTTTTGTAATAAATCACACAAGGTGCTCTCGAACTTGCCTCTGACTATTAGAACTATGTCATCAGCATAGCTCATACATTCGAAGCTAAGCTGCGTTTGCCTGTAGAGCAACTGATCTACTACGAGGCTCCATAGAAGGGGAGATATTACTCCCCCTTGAGGTGTCCTCCGAGTGGCTTTAACTGAGGTGGTTTGATTCCCCACCTGTGTCTCAGCTATCCTCGTCGTCAACAACTCATACATCCATTTTACAATGGTTTCATTCACTCCTTGCCTTTTCAGTGCTTCTTTGACAGACACATGAGTTGTGTTATCAAAGGCCCCAGATATATCCTGGAATGCGCACATTGCGATTTCATTGTTGTTCAGAGTTCTCTGGATGACTTCGGTCAGCTGATACAGAGCCGTCTCAGTTGATCGACCCGCTTTGTAGGCATGCTGACATTTATGAAGTGGTATATTCTCCTGATTCTCTGTTTTTATGTAGTTATCCACTACTTTCTCCATCGTTTTGAATAGGAACAATGTTAGACAGATGGGTCTGAAAGATCGGGAATCAGTCCCATTTTTTTTCCTATTTTTGGTATGAGGTTTACCCTTGCCCTTCTCCATTTTCTAGGCATTAGACCCACTGCTAGACTGCTTCTTGTGATCTTTAGCAGGTGAGGACGAATCTCTTCTATCCCTTGCTGCAGGAGTACTGGAGATTTTCCATCCACTCCTGGTGATTTATATGGTTAAAAGGTACTTATTGCCCATTCCAACCGTTGTCTGGTAAATATTTTCTTAGCAATGTCCCAATCTTCCTTGCGGGATTTTTAGGTGTAATTCATTGCTATTTTAATGCTTGTTGCTGGTTCACTACCTGGAAAGTGGGTTCTAAGAAGAAGAATCGATCGTTCCTCTCCACCTTCCGTGTACGATCCGTCTGGCTTTTTGAGCGACATTGTGGGGTTAGTTCACCCATTCGCCATGACCTTTTGTAGTATGGCCACTGTGTGAGTGGAAGTGATCTTTTCTCAAAAGGCTTGAAAATTAAGTTGGTTGCTGAATAGCCTGGGAATAGCCAGGGATATTCCCTGATTGAGAAGTCGCCGGTATTTTCACACCAAATGATAAACTCAACATTTGAACAAAGAAACGACCACAGATAGATAACCCGAAACAATTACAACCAGGATAAACGAAAATGACTGGACGAGCAACATAAAATACGGGTCGGTTTTCTGTGACGAGCAATATGACATCGCGCGTACGCAGTTATAAAAATCAATAAAATCTTATTACGAACGACGTTACAGTTTTCGTTAATGTTTTGGAATTTTCTTAAATCTACCGATTTTAGTTACTCGACAGGCTCTATAGATGGCACGGTCTGCAGGGTCCCTAGCCTGGTTGAGACGCGATCGTTACTTTTATAGTTCTAACCTCGATCTCGAACATTCTCAAAAATACACGAGTGGGTGCTTTTGATAAATAAAAAGCCGAAATAGAAATACAAAAAATGCGGTGTAGACAATTTCGACTTCATGTTTTGAGGTTAGACCCGAAAGTCGCTTGTTCGCAACTATAGTGTCTCATCTCAGAAGCGGCTTTTATCATAGGGACTGTGAGCTCACAGCGCCTTTGATAAATTGAAAGCGGAAATAGAAATACAAAAATGCGGTGTAAACAATTTCGACTTTGTGACCGCGCACAAGTAGATATTGGCGGTGGCCGGCATAGTAAAATCGTACTGTTGTGGGTGGTGACTAAGTTCGATACGCCCGTGATACGCCCGCGTCAAAACGTTTGACCAGAGAGATGTTTTGATTTTTGTTTCTGAATTCTTGCGGGACGACTACGTGGGTTTCCCGGAACATACTTAGAGAATGGCTGTTCTGGGTAAATAGGTTTAATAAGGGTGAATAGTTGACATCTACTTGGTCGTTGAGAAGGTTACCTATATATGTGTTTTTATTTATCTCAAGAGCTACTAAAATATTTAATTTAAATGATTTAGGTTCTACATGTAAAATTTCAAAATTTCAGTCGAAAGTGTGTTGGTTTTCTAATAAATGGTTTGAATAAATGAGTGAACTCAGCTGAGTGTATCAGAGAACAACAATTATCGAAAAGAAACCAAATTTTGTTTTTTGGTACAAGAATTTATTATTAGCAGAGCGCTTTCCGTTCAATTTTATTTCATTTTATGCATCTTCTAATTTGTGAGGATTTGGTGTACCATGGGGCACTGATGATTGTTTATCATTGAACCTAAAGCGTTCTACTAATAATAAATTTTTGTACGAAAATACAAAATTTGGTTTCTTTTCGATAACGATTTGAATAGTAAGAATCTATTTATTTTTTTTATCATAACTACGTTTGTGTTCTCAACTTCTAGTTTCAAAATTTCTAAAAGTTCCACCGATATAAAATTAATCACAGTTGTCATTGCCACATTTTAATTTATAAACTCCTGATTTGTTTAGTTTTGAAGACTTAGATTTGTTATTTTTAACGAGTTTGGATACATTTTTAAAACAAATGTGCATGTCTAAAGTTTCTAAAAATGATTTAATTTTTAAGAATGGCATTCCGGAGTATGTTGAGCTTTTAAATTGTTTATTTTTATCAGAAGGAAATACTTGTTCTAAGGTCTATTTTATTATATTTTTATTTATGATATTGTCGATTAAATTTGGATCGTAATTATTATTAACAGCTATTTGTTTTATGATATTTAGTTCTTTGGTGTAATTATTAGTATTTAAAGTGATAGTTAAAAGTCTGTATATCATACTATTGAAAACTGCTAATTTATGACAGAATGAGTGGACCAAACTATTATGAATTTTAATATCTGTATGTAATGGTTTATGAAATATAGAAAAATCGTGTTCATTATTTATATTTGAAATTGTAAGTTTAGACTTATTTCGTTCAAGTTCTACGGTAAATTTGATATAATTATGAATTGAGTTCATGTAAGTAATGAAGCTGTCTAATTGTCTAGTCTAGTCTAGCGAAAATGTCGTCTATATATGTGTGCCAGTACATGAATGTTATGAATTATTTTTTCTATACTATCCATGAAAATTTCTGGTAGTAGAGAGCTAATCAAACCATCTTTACTGCTATAAACTTCTGCATTGAAATGAAAATAATTTTGATTTAAACACACTTTTAATAAAGTTATGATATCATAGTGAATTATAGGATTAACATTATTGTATGTGAGCAAGTTATCAATAAGAGTTATAGTTTCTTTAGGAGGTATACTAGGGAATAGACTTGTTACATCGAAGGATATGAATTTAAAATTATGAGGTTTGAATATTAATTCCGTTGAGTTTGTAACTGAAAATTGAGATTTGAATCAACAATATATTTAGAAATTATATCTATGGGAATCTTTGAAATTATAAATGAAGGTGCTGTGAAAAAGAAGCAACTGGTCTAATTGGGTACCTCTCTTTATGGAGTTTAATTAATGACTAAAGTTCGGGGTGTTGTGGATTGGGTAAAAATAATTTATATTTTTCGTTATCCTTAATTATTGATTAAGGCTGCTCATTTTATTTCATTCTGAAATTTACTAGTTGGGTCTTCTTTAAGGGTCTCAGAATTGCCTGCCTGTATAAAATTGTTGGTTTTGAATATATAATCTTTTTTAGGTAATGCTATTACCGTATTTCCTTAATCTGCTTTTGTGAAAATTGGCTTTGTTAAATTTGACAAATTCTTTTTTAATAATGTCGGAAGCTTTATGTTTTAAATTAGAATTATTTGGAAAATCATAAAGTTAATTTCTGTTTATATACCTAGTTTCTTGAAGTTATCAATTGAACATGTGGGTTGTACCTACATTATGTTTAAAACCTTTTTGTAATAATTGAACATCTTCATCTGAAAGAACTGTATTTGAAAAGTTGACGAAACTATAAAAAAATATATGTTCTGAAAATTTGTTTTGTAGGTTTTTTGATACTGGTTTATCAGTTAATAATGACGTTTTTATACTTGGTACTTTTTGTGAATTATTAATTCAATGTTATCTCTTATAACCCTATCTAAAATGTCAAACTATATGGTGTATAGTATATGTAATAGTTGTGAGTGAATTACCTTAACATAAATATAAAAAATATAGGTAAAATTTGAGAAAACCTACCTGACACCGATTTCTAAAATTCTTTTTTAATTATGTAAGGCACTTACTAACAAACACATAGCACCACAAATTTTGCTGCAGAAACACTTAACAAGCGCAGTAGAAGGATTTTCATTTTCAAATTTGTCCCTTTTCGAATGGATATTTTTCATATTTTCTTGTTGTATATATACATATATATTTTCGAAGTATAATATTTAATTTGTTCTTAATAGATATGTGATAATTGTAGACTGAATCATTACGATAAACACTAGTTTTTTGCAAAATGATTTTGTTATGCTTTGACAACAATTTCAACTGACATTTGCTAATCACTGACATTAGCGACGTTACCAAATTTATGAAGTTATGAAATTACGAAAAATGTAAGTCTCGATTTCATTTGTATACAGTTACATCGATATTTTTTTATCTATGGTCATTTCGGAATTTCATGAAGTTAGTTTGCAAAAAAAGCGTGCCGGGTCGACGTTTCGCAATTCGCGCGCGCGTGTTTCATTCAACACCTTTGCTCCCATGTTTCACATCTTTTCTTGGTTGTACCGTACCGAGGACGGCTAATGAGCCAGAAACATGCATGTCTGCGGTTACCACTCTTTTCAGTAGCCCCTTCTTCTATTTGCGTGCAATACCCACTAATCTTTTCGTTGCTTATTGTTTATATGTCACGCACTATTTGTACATCTTATTGCTATTTCATTAATCTGGGTCGGAAGTTTCATACCGAAGTGTTATATGCGCCTCTGTGTCTATGTTGGTTGTTGTATCGAATATTCGAGATCTTCTAATACTACTGACACAAATGTTGTGTTTGACTATCCTGCTGAATTCTGTTATATTTCCTCATGTTTCATTCAACACCTTCGCTCCCATGTTTCACATCTTTTCTTGGTTGTACCGTACCGAGGACGGCTAATGAGCCAGAAACATACATGTCTGCGGTTACCACTCTTTTCAGTAGCCCCTTCTTATATTTGCGTATTTGCGTGCAATACCCACTAATCTCTTCGTTGCTTATTGTTCATATGTCACGCACTATTTGTACATCTTATTGTTATATATATTATAACAGATAAATAGGATACAAAGATTATTATAAAACAGAGTTATTATGAAATACTAAATATTATTGTTCTAGACCATAATTTATAAAAAGTTAAGAGTGAGATATTCAATTTATTTATGTTTTCTAGATAATAATAAATACTTTCATTTCAATCTACCAATACAGCTTCTGTGTAATTTAAAAGACCTTATAACTTGTAATGAAATAAACAAAATGAAACATTACCTTTAATCATAAAATCCTAAACCATCAAATAAACATCATCCATTACTATAAAATCTCTTACAAAGAAATACCATGAATGCATAATCTGAAAGAAATATTAAACAATAAATATTCAACAATAAAAAAGGATATTATACAATGTTATGATTCAATATTTACAAAATATGTTTGGTTGGAATTTTTGATGCCACAAATGTCAATATGCTTAAGCGACAAACGCTAGCTACAGCGAGAGCAGAACAAGAAACTCGTAAAACATATGAGACGATTTATCTGTAAATAATATTAATTTGCGAGGAACAAAATATTATCTAGGAATAGTTTATTGAAACCAATTGTTAATTTTAGATTAAATGAATATTTAAAATTGTCTCACGCACATTTTGATGTAAAATTTAGATTGTAGATTATAAATTCAAATTATTTTCAATATGAACACTTTACTCAAAATTTCAACATATATGAACAATTTTAAGGCTGCGACAATAAGAAACAATTAAAAAGGTGAAATACAAAGACTCAAATTATATTCTTAATAAGTGATATTATTCAAAACTATTAAATATAGTGAAATACTTGAAATGTCAAGATAACACAGAAGATCAAGTCATACATGAGATTGTTTAATAATAGACGCTAAAAAGTTTGTTGATTTTGAAAAAAAAAGAGAGTCGACGAAGTGTGGGTTTTGGGAGAAGAGGCAAAAGGAGGGATCGTTAAAAAATTTAAATAAAAAGTATATTAAAGTCCTGGAAAAAGTCCTCAAGGAATTAAATAAACATAATAAGTAATACAAGTAAACATTGAAACACTCATCACGCTGAATATAAAAGAAATAACCAAAGAAACGACACATATATCATCCACAAGGTAACAAGAATAAGCAAAATTGTACTCACATAGAAATTAACGGAGATTCCACCAAACCAAGAAGCTTTTATTAAACGATCCATTCAATTCACGGGAACCTTAACAGCCGATTTCACTTCATCAACGAAATATACAGAACTTTGTGTGCGGCATCATTGAAAAGGTTGGTGATAATTAAATAATTGATCAATTATATAAATAAAAACCATACATTCTAACCATTTGAGTCGAACAATAAATCTGAAATCAAATAAAACATAATCAAGACGATTTATAGGCTAGATAGAATTAAAATATTTCAAATAAGGAATGCATAGTTTGTAAGATACTCACCTGTTTATAAATATGATTATCCATTTCATTTTATCATAATTCACACGTTTCATACCATCATTATCCACACAAACACATTTCATCATAAAAGATTTATTGTTTATTAAATTATGCGTAACCAAAACGTTGTATGAATTTTATCAACTTCTACCGTGTTGTATGAGTTTTATGTGAATGACGAGCTGTCGCAATCGATTCTCACAGAGCGAGCGATTTAAACTTCCATAGGCGTATCGCAGTGGCAAGTATATCAAAAATATCACATTTTTGGAAATGCAAAGCGATAGAGTTATAAGAGCTAATAACTACCAGAACTCAAAGGGAATTAAGAGTATTTTCATGCCCCGGCTATAAAGGTAATTATAAAGAGTTATAAATCAATTTGAGCTAGTCATTTAAGGGATAAATAAAATTTAAAAATTTGCTATTGAACTATATTTCATGAAATAAAAGGAATTCAATTATTCACATTTAAGTTATAATGTTGGCGCCCACAAATACTTATAAAAAAATAATCAACTTTTAAATATTATCATTAAATCAACTACATCATCAATTATACACACATATAATAAAATTCGCATTATAACTTATATAAAAAAAATTATTACACAATAATATATATATATATATATATATATATATATATATATATATATATAATTTGGCAAAATATTGGGGTCGCAGCAAATAAAAGTACATTCTTTATACTATTTCCAATCTTTTGGAAACGTTTATTTCCATCATTAGAGAGCACTAAAAAAGATCATAAAAACGTTACAATAACTATACCATGCGACCAACACTACAATCCGCCGAGCCAAAACAACTCCGACCAATCGCAAAATCTCTTTCTCACAAAAAGCAGCGAACTAGTCAAGAATGTTCCAACCCAACAAAAAGCACTTATGGCGACACAACCATGAATTGTCAAAAAAGATCAAATTGTGACAAACTTTTACCCTACTATTATACTAAATAATCCTGTACGGAATTTATTGTTTTTAATAACAAGACTACTGATACATTACATTGAAATTTTTAGTCAAAGAGTTTTGAAAGCTATTATTAATTATGGAGAACAACTAGTGATTCAAGTACCATAAACCCTCATCTCTCACTTACGAGAGTGTATGTTACAGGAATCAACCAGCTTAAAACATTTTTTTTACTATATGTATGTGATAGAATTATTTCCTTTTGAACATTATCAAACTTAACAAAAATCATCTAATTGGGTACTATGGCACAACTCCAACCATTCTATAACAAATTACTTCTATTTTAAAATAATTGCATACTTACATTATGTTGAGATTAATAAAAATAGTTGTTACAACGTTGTGACACAAAAAACATGACAAGGTGGAAATTACTAAAAATATTAAATAAACTGAAATTACATTTTAAAATATTCTCTTCGTAAAATGAGACATTTCACACACAAACGGCAAATCCATATATTAAATTATTACACGAAACTAGTTATAATTTTTTTGTTGACGGTAGGTACACATTCCAATACGACAAAAAACCACAACAGGTGGGGGAATAAATTGAATATGGTTATAAAGATATTATTATGATAAAATTGAAGAATTATGCAAATCCCGAAACATATTGAAATTTTGTTGTTTGTCAACAGACAGTAAAAAAGAGTAAATTTCCCTAAGATTTTTGATATCTGATTTTTTGTTGATAGTATTTGGCTCCTGTGCGATAAAAGTCATTTCTAAAAAAAGTCTCTTATGATAATTATTTTCTATTGTTAAAACCTTTACATCAGAATAATTCATATGGTGGCCCTCAACATTCACATGCTCAGCCAGAGCACATCTCTCTGGATGCAGCCGAGTGTCAGACTTATGGGACAATATCCTTTGGGATGTCCTAGAAGTCTGGCCAATATATTTATTATCACAATCACTACAAGATATAGAGTAAACCACGTTTGAGAGAGCTAAGGTTGGAGTCCTATCTTTCAGTTTGCTAAAAACAGATTTAATTGTCAAAATTGTACTAAAAGCAATCTTAACGTTAATATGTTGTTTAAAAATTCCACAAATTTTAGGGGAAACATGCCTTATGTCAGGTATGGAAACATAAAATGGATCATCTACTGCAACCACCCCAGCACTGGTTTGAACACTTTCAACTTGGTTGTTATAGTTAATATTGTTATTATTGACGGCTGACGTATTTAAAATTTTCCTTACTAAAGTCCTAGGATAAGAGTTATCAATGAAAAGTTGGTAAAGGTGTTTTAGGTTCTTATCATGGAATGAAGGGTCAGAAATATTAAATACTCTACTCTTCATTTTCTTCACCAAATTAACATTCATAAAGTGTTTATGATAGGACCAGTAACTCATATACCTCCCTGACGAGATTGGTTTTCGATACCAATCTATATACAACGTATTATCAATACGAATAAACTTTGTTTCTAAAAAAGGTACAGAGCATTGGTCGTCTTCTACCTCAACCATGTTTCTAGGTAAAGCAACAATCATGTCATCGACATACATTTTCACGAATAATAAGGTGAACGATAAAACCTGTAAATTTTTGGCCTTGGGTTCGAAATTTAGTATCGAACCATTACTGGGTAGAGACATTTCTATGAACAGTTTTTTAGCTGATGTTGATTATATCACTAACTCAATAAATGATACTCACACTAGGAATATATTGATAGCTAGAACCACAAACGTCATTACTAACCATGTACATAACAAAATTAATGTTAATAGCCGTTCGTCGATTCTTCGCAGCTTGTTCTACAAAACTAGAACGTTTTTGAGGGCAAATCCTGATATTGTTGTCACTAAAACTGACAAAGGTAATGTTACAGTAATTTAAAAAAAAACAGCAATACATTGATTTGTCACTACAACTGCTTAACGATAATACTACTTACGAATATCTTGATAAAGATCCTACTAATTCTATTCAAAATTGTTGTAATGAACTAGTAAAGAAGTTTTATGACAAAGGTCATGTGGAGGGAGATGTGAAGAAGAAATTAATGGGTTATAATGGAATTGCTCCTAAATTTTATGCATTACCAAAGGTACATAAACCAACTTTATCGATACGTCCTATTGTGGCTAGCATTGGTACTCCAACACACAGTATAGTTTTATTTTTAACTGATATTTTGACAAAAGCTTACAATCCAGATAATGAGTATTTTATTAATGATTCATTTGATGTCTTCAATAAATTCATTAAATTACATATTCCTGATAATTACATAATAGCAAGTTTGGATGTTGTATCTCTTTTTAGCAACGTGTATTTGGACGCTGCA
This sequence comes from Galeruca laticollis, assembly GCA_963921935.1. NCBI lineage: Eukaryota > Metazoa > Arthropoda > Insecta > Coleoptera > Chrysomelidae > Galeruca > Galeruca laticollis. The sequence goes on along the minus strand of OY998185.1, from coordinate 21,321,419 downwards.
CTGAGAGCAATTAGTAAGAGGTGGGGAGATATTAGCAGTCATTGTAGCATTGATAAAGACACTTTTATGGAATTAATAACTTTCCTATTTAATAACACCTATTTTTCATTTGATAATAACTTTTATAAACAAAAATTTGGTACGTCTATGGGTGCTACCATTAGCCCTATTATGGCTTCTTATGTGATAGATGACTTATTGGATACTGTAATCCCGGTTATACCGTTCACCCTATTATTCGTGAAAAAGTATGTCGATGACATGATTGTTGCTTTACCTAGAGACATGGTTGATGAAATTTTGTTTGTTTTCAACAGCTATGATCCCTATATCCAATTTACCTTTGAGGTAGAAGACGACCATTGCTGTGTACCTTTTTTAGATACAAAGTTTATTCGTATTGATAATACGTTGTATATAGAATGGTATCGAAAACCAATCTCGTCAGGGAGGTACATGAGTTACTGGTCCTATTATAAACATTCTATGAAGGTTAATTTGGTGAAGCAAATGAAGAGTAGAGTATTAAATATTTCTGACCCTTCATTCCATGATAAGAACCTAAAACACCTTTTCCAAATTTTCATTGATAACTCTTATCCTAGGACTTTAGTAAGGAAAATTTTATTCAATACGTTAGCCATCAATAATAACAATATTAACTATAACAACCAAGTTGAAAGTGTTCAAACCACTGCTGGGGTGGTTGCAGTAGATGATCCATTTTATGTTTCAATACCTGACATAAGGCATGTTTCCCCTAAAATCTGTAAAATTTTTAAACAACATAGTAACGTTAAGATTGCTTTTAGTACAATTTTGACAATTAAATCTGTTTTTAGCAAACTGAAAGATAGGACTCCAACCTTAGATCTCTCAAACGTGGTTTACTCTATATCTTGTAGTATAAATATATTGGCCAGACTTCTAGGACCTTATCTCAAAGGATATCGTCCCATTAGTCTGACACTCGGCTGCATCAAGAGAGATGTGCTCTGGCTGAGCATGTGAATGTTGAGGACCATCATATGAATTATTCTGATGTAAAGGTTTTAACAATGGAAAATAATTATCATAAGAGACTCTTTTTAGAAATGAATTTTATCGCTGAGGAGCCAAATACTATCAACAAAAAATCAGATATCAAAGATCTTAGTGAAATTCACTCTTTTTTACTGTCTATTGACAAACAACAAAATTTCAATATGTTTCGGGATTTGCATAATTCTTCAATTTTATCATAATAATATCTATATAACAATATTCAATTTATTCCCCCACCTGTTGTGGTTTTTTGTCGTATTGGAATGTGTACCTACCGTCAACAAAAAAATATAGTTTCGTGTAATAATTTAATATATGTATTTGCCGTTTGTGAGTGAAATGTCTCATTTTACGAAGAGAATATTTTAAAATGTAATTTCAGTTTATTTAATATTTTTAGTAATTTCCACCTTGTCATGTTTTTTGTGTCACAACGTTGTAACAACTATTTTTATTAATCTCAACATAATGTAAGTATGCAATTATTTTAAAATAGAAGTAATTTGTTATAGAATGATTGGAGTTGTGCCATAGTACCCAATTAGATGATTTTTGTTTGATAATGTTCAAAAGGAAATAAATCTATCACATACATATAGTAAAATCATTTTTTTCAAGCTGGTTGATTCCTGTAACATACACTCTCGTAAGTGAGAAATGAGAGTTTGTGGTACTTGAATCACTAGTTGTTCTGCATAATTAATAATAGCTTTCAAAACTCTTTGACTAAAAATTTCAATGTAATGTATCAGTAGTCTTGTTATTAAAAACAATAAATTACGTACAGGATTATTTAGTATAATAGTCGGGTGAAATTTTGTCACAATTTGTTCTTTTTTGACAATTCATGGTTGTGTCGCCATCAGTGCTTTTTGTTGGGTTGGAACATTCTTGACTAGTTTGCTGTTTTTTGTGAGAGAGAGAGATTTTGCGATTGGTCCGGATTGTTTTGACTCGGCGGATTGTGGTGTTGGTCGCATGGTATAGTTGATGTAACGTTTTTATGATCTTTTGTAGTGCTCCCTGATGATGGAAATAAACGTTTCCGAATGCTTGGAAATATTATAAAGAGTGTACTTTTATTTGCTGCTACACCAATATTTTGCCAATTTTTCCTAACTGGTCAGCAAAGACTTCCAATCTTTATATATATATATATATATATATATATATATATATATATATATATATATATATATATATATTGTTATATTTTCAAACCTTTGAATATAATTGCCCACGTTTGGAGACAATTTGTAATATTTCAATTCTTTAGATATAATTGCCCTACGATATGGAAATAAATTATACTATCTTGTCGCACCGACAATTATTGCGCATACCACTTAAGTACGTATTGAATTTCAAATTTGACAGTAATTGTCAAATTAAACATGCCCGGCGCCAATAAATATCAATATAAAGATGAATTTATGTACAATCAACTTATTACTCCTATCTCAGGGTGAGATCAAAATTGTTCAAAATTAATTCTTCAAATTTATTTGTTTTTTTAAGATATTTCCAAATTAAATGTTTCACTATTATCAAACTCTCAAATAACTGTTAATTCAATATAATAAAAGGCCCTTTAATTATTTTATGACATTTACTAATTTACTGTCACTAAAAATTTCAACCAAATTTCACTGATTAAATTGAAAATTTTATGAATGTAAAATGATAAGTTCAATGAGATTGGATACTGAATGAATACTACAGGTAGTTAGAATCAAAATTATATATTATACTATCAGATACGCAAAATTAACAAAATTGTTATTCCCAAAAATTATAATAAAAGAACAACAGTCGTAACCTCTACAAAAAAATTAAAATTAGAATACAACTATGCTAAAATTTAACCTAATGAATTATTATCAAACGTTCAAATAATAATTTACACTTGACGTGTATCAATGTCAAATACCGAAACTTCTGCTTAAAATGGTCTATTCACTTGATTTTGTAAATGATATGTATCAATAAATTTGGCATATTTCAAATTTTTTATATAGATGCATCTTTTAACTGTATTGAATTTAAGGCCTGATATTTCTCGAGAAATAAATTTAAAACTGGAGAGGACTCACCCAATGGATCAGGAAATCTCGTACTTATTATAACGTATTTAGAATACTGCAACTTTCTAAATATATACGATTTAGAAAAACTGGAACCACATACACTTTTACGATACAATTCTTATCCGAATTATGTACGCACTGAATTTATTATATGGGTTATTTATCTGATTGTATGATATGCAATTTATGCAATCTACCAAAAAAATTCGAGACAACTCTTATTCTGATGTTGTCTCTACAAAGGATAAAAAGCTACTGACTAAATTTTTACAAAATACATAATTCTCCTTTCTGTTGGTTACCGATTTTTCTTGTTTTTAAAAAAATTACTAATCTATAATTTTCAATAACCAAGTGAGATTTTGAAATTCTTTTATTACATTTGTAATCTTGCTAGCAGAGACCTCTATATTTTACAATTTCAAATATTTTCTCCAAATCCTATTATGTTCTATCTATCATTAGATATATTCTACTCAAATGTCATCAAAATTATGAAATGTCATGTTTGATATTTCTACTGAATCTTTCAAAATTTAGGAATTTACGTAGAGTACAGTGTGTATCGAGAGTATGACAACTAAAATTAAATAAATTTCCTTATGTTTTACTTATTCTTTAAATTTCAAATAGAGGATGTGTATTAAATCCCCCTAATAAAAGAATGATAAATCGATTATTGTATATCATTGTAATTTCATCTTTAAATTTTTCCAAATATCCTATTATTTCAGTATACTAGTACTGTTCTGAAAATGATTATTAACTAATAAAAAAAATTTCTTCTAATCAAATTAAACTATTGTTACTAATTTCATAAAACTCATTAACTATATTATATCTATCTTAAAATTTCACGTAACATAATATCATTTATGCCAAGTTATGCATAATATTTATACACCTGTTCTATAATAAAAACTCCTCTTTCATTACCGGTAGTGGGGTCTAGTAATTGATAACTATTTTGTGCTCCTTCATTGCCTACAACATAAGGTCCCTCAAATGGTAATACTAATTTCGCGCACCGATTCTCCGATCTTTTTGCAACTTGTAATGATCTTACTATTACCAATTCTCCTTTTTCAAAAACGGTCTTTTTTTATTTTTTTTATTCATCCTTTTAATATATTTCTTAGCTTGTTTTTGTAATCTTTCATTTACCTTATTCATAACATCTTCCATTTCTGATTTTCGATTGACTATACAATTTCTTTGAGGTGTTATGCCTGTAAATAAATACTCTGGGCATTCATTTGTAATACCATGAGGTACTTGATTCAAAAATCTTTCCACTTGATTTAAATTATTTTCCCATTGACAGTGATCCTGATTACACAATATTTTTAGATATTTGTTTATCTCTTTAATGTATCTTTCTGTTGGATTTGATGACGGTTTCCTAATGCTAATAAAGTTCAACTTGATTTCCTGATTTTGACTAAACTTTGCTAATTTTTCACTTTCGAAATACGTTGCATGATCTAAAATTATTGTTTTTGGAGTTCCATATTTTTCCATGTACATTTTTAAAAACATTATCACAGTTTTTGCATTGGTTCTCTTACATGGGTAAACTTTAACAAATTTTGTGAAAATGTCTGTGATAACACATATATGTTTATTCCCTTGTATGCTCGTTATTAGATTGCTTATAAAATCCATAGCTACAATTTGTAATGGATTCTGTGCCACTATTGACTTTGCCAAATTTTTATTGTGGTAATTCTTCTCCTTTGCGAGTTGACATATAGTGCATATTTTACAAATATTCTTGGCAATTGATAAATCCTTTTTAGTAATATAGTTTTCTCTGAAAAGCATCCATAACTTTCTTGCTCCAACATGTCCATATTCTTCATGTAGATTTTTTAAAATTTCCTTCGCATAACCTTGTGTAATTACAAATACCTCTCTATCTTCTAAACATTTATACCATATTTCTTCTATATTAATAGCATTATTTTTATAATTTGATCCTAAATTTTGTTGATCTTGTCTAATTTTCTCCAATGAATATAATCCTTCCTCTTGTAGTATTGTATTGATACCTATTTTATACTTTCTCTGTTCAAATGTGGTCTCTGTCTCTCTACTCAAAGCATCTGCTATTATATTTTGTTTTCCAGGAATATATTTGATTTCAAAATCGTATTCTTGTAGTAATAGAATCCAGCGATGTATTCTATTATTAGCATATCTGTTTTTCAACATAGCTGTCAAAGCTGAATGATCAGTTTCTATAATAAATTTAGCTCCTAATAAAAAGAATCTTAATTTCGTGATACAAAATACCACTCTAGCCATTTCCAGTTCCGTTACTGAATATTTTCTTTCATGTATTTTAGTAACCCTAGATATGAAACTGATAGGTACTTCTCCTTTTTCCTGCTCTTGTATTAGTACTCCAGCAAAACGATCAGCTGATGCATCTGTTCTCAAAATAAATTGTTTATCATACTGTGGGTGATATACCTTGAGATTATTTGTAACATCTTCTTTTAGTTCCCTAAATGCTTTTTCTCGTTTGTCATTCCACTGCCATTTTACACCTTTTTTTAATAGTTCAATTAATGGTATTTCTTTTCTACTTAGATCCGGTATCAATCGTTTGAAATAGTTTAAAATTCCTAGAAAACCTCTCAAAGTTTTTAAATTAGTTGGTTGTTTATATTCTAAAATTGTTTTAATTCGATCAGGATCCATAGGAACTTCTTTAGTATTCAAAACATAGCCCAAATAATGTATATCTTCTTGATAAAATTTACATTTTTCTATGTTTAATTTTAATCCAGCATTTTCTAGTTCATTGAAAATCGTATTTAAATGTTCTTTATGTTTTTCTTCATTTTCCGAATATATAAGGATATCATCTATATAATAAAGTATAAAATTTTCATATTTGTTTAAAATGGTATGGAGTGTTCTTACTAAAGCTGCACAGGAGCTCTGTAATCCAAAAAGTACCACACAGAATTGATATATTACTCCATCTATCATGAACGCGGTATATTTTCGACTTTCTTTTTCTAATGAAATTAACCAAAAACTATGTTTCAGATCTAATTTTGAAAATATCTTTGCCTTGGTAATTCTACCAAATATACTATTTATATTCATGGGACTTTCGTATTGTTTCTTTGTGTAGCTATTAATATTTCTTGCATCTAAACATATTCTTATTTCTCCAGATTTTTTTCGTACACAAGTAACTGCATTAATATATGGTGAATTTGATCTTTCTATTATTCCATCTTTTAACATATTTTCTAATTCAAGGTATACTTCATCATTTAATTTATATGGGATTGGATATGTCTTTACTTTGAAATTTGATATATCTTTGTTCATTTCAAGTTTATGTATATATTTCTTTGCTACTTGTACTTCTTCATTGATAAATTGTTATATCGTCTTATCAATTCCATTACTATTTTCATATATTTTTGTTTACACAAATTTAAATCTATTTTAGGTTCCTCATTGATTTGATTCATTACATAAAAGGTATCTTCTTCTAATTTGTTTGTTTCTTCTTTGATGAATTCAATGTCTTCTCTTTTACAGCGTACCAATTTTTCTTTATAATCAATAATCATATTGTGATTGTCTAATTCATCCGACCCCAATACTATATCATAATTTAAATTCTTTACAACTAACATTTGTACTCTGAATGAATTATTTCCCAATTGTAATTCCTCAAATATCATTTTATTAGTATCATATAGTTTTTTATTATTCGCTCCCACTAGTGATAATTTACTGGTATTTACCACCATAATATTATTTTTCCTGCACTTGTCTATAATCCTTTGACTTATCAACGTTACTTCTGATCCTGTATCTATCAGAATTTTACATCCTATATTTTGTAATTTACCTTCAATAAATATTAAACCTAAATTGTCATGGATTTCCCCAATCTCCCCAATGTCAACAAATTCTCTTGGATGTTCATACTTAGAAAAAATAACATTATGCACGTGAAAGCGGTTTAAGTAAAATTTTTATCTACAGTTTGACTACGATCATCATATCTTTCTTGTTCTTGTATTATGTTTACTTGTCTACTATCTTCTATTTCTTGATTTCTTCTATCATAGATTCTTTCTTGGTTTTCCAACGTACCATTTCTTCTATCATCATTTCTTCTTTCAAAGTTTATTCGATCATAATAATTATTTGTTCCTATCCATCTATCTTGTCGCCAATTTTCATGTCTGTCTTCATTATCATTTCTTCTGTCCGAATTTCTGGTATCTCTTCTATTTTCGAAGTACTTATTATCATTATTTTTATTTCCATTTCCATATCTTCGGTCTTCATTTCTATAATTTCTATTTTCATTTCTATTATTCCTGTCTACATGTCTATCATTTCTTCGGTTATCAAAATCCCTGTTTCTATAGTTTCTATTTTCATATGTATTATTCATATCTCTTCTGTAATGTCCATCTCCATTCCCCCCTATTCCATTAAAATTTTTGATTTCATTTCTTTTTTCATTATTACTTCTTTCAAGTCTCATTAGATAATTGGATAAACTTTCCATCGTCTTGATATTTTGTATACCAATAGTTTCCGATACTTGTTGATCAAAATGTCTGGATATATATAGAACCATTTCTTCTTCTCGCATACTTGGCTCTAAATACTGTGCATGATTGTACATTTTCATTGCATATGCATTGAAATTTTTACTCTGGTTATAATCAAATTTTCCAAAGTATAGTTCCTCTCTGAAACTTGCCTGTTTGATCTCCCCCCAAAAATATTTAAAAAATTGTTTTTCAAATTCATCCACATCAGGTATTTGTTCCTCTTTATTGCAGAACCACAATAAAGCATGTCCACATAACATTCCTCTGATAATAATTTTCTTCTCTACAATGTCTCTTATTCCTCTCATTCTGCTTTTGATTATTTTAATAAATACTTTTGGGTGAATTACATTTATATTTCCATCAAATTTCACCCCAAAGTCGATATTTCCAGTCTGTATCATTCCACCTCCATTCTGTTTAAGATTATCTTCTATTTCATTTACAGTTTCTTGTAATTTTCTATTCATTTCCTCCAATTCCTTGCTAAATAATTTATCTATATTTTCAGTCCTTTTTATACATGTTCCTGTTTGTTCTTCTATTCTTCCATTTAAGTCTTTAAATTTCTTATTTAAATTCTGTTCATACATTTGCATTACTTCTTCATTTGTTTGTCCTTGTACTTTAATAGCCTGTATCTCTTCAATTATATTCTCATTTTGTTTATCGACTTCTACTTGAATTACTCCAGATAAATTTTCTTCTAGGCATCTTCCTAATTCTTTAACATCTTCTACCACCTTCTTGTTAATATCTTCTCTGATTTTACTGCCAACTTCTTGAATTTCCATGCGTAAATTTTCATTCTGGCCCTTCATATCTCCTTTCACCTTTTCAATTTTCTTTCTAAATTCATTATTCTCTTCCCTAATTTTCTTAATCTCCTTCAAATTTTCAATTTTTCCTTCTTCTATTTTCTTTTCCAATCTGTCCATGTTTCCGGTAATATGGTTAATATCCCCCTTAATCTCCTCTTTCATCGTATCAATCTTGTCATTTAAATATCCACTCATATTATTCATATCTTCACGCATACTAATCATATTTCCATTTATGTTGTTCATATTCTCCTCTTGTTTATCCATCTTTCCATTCATGTTGTTCATATTCCCATTTATATTATTTATGTCTCCCCTCATATCGTCTATTTTTCCAAATAATTCTTGCATCATTTCCATCATCTGATGATTTTGACTCGTTCCTCTTTGCACTTCCTGTCTTCTATCATCCTGTTCTGCTGCTTCATCTCCCGTCAAAACTTCTCCTGATTGTTCCCTTCCTTGCTCCAAGTATTGCACCTGAAAATCACCCATACTATGTCTTCTTTCTTGGCTTTGTTCCTCAGATCCACTTTCAACTCCTACCTGTTTACCATCCTTAACGTCATTCTTTTTTCCATGGTACATATTTAAAAAAAAATTTATAATAATATCAATAAATTTCTATATTTTTATAATTATATGCAAATTTTTAATCGAGCTCCACGTTTTGGGTGCCAATTGTTATATTTTCAAACCTTTGAATATAATTGCCCACGGTTGGAGACAATTTGTAATATTTCAATTCTTTAGATATAATTGCCCTACGATATGGAAATAAATTATACTATCTTGTCGCAGCGACAATTATTGTGCATACCACTTAAGTACGTATTGAATTTCAAATTTGACAGTAATTGTCAAATTAAACACGCCCGGCGCCAATAAATATCAATATAAAGATGAATTTATGTACAATCAACTTATTACTCCTATCTCAGGGTGAGATCAAAATTGTTCAAAATTAATTCTTCAAATTTATTTGTTTTTTTAAGATATTTCCAAATTAAATGTTTCACTATTATCAAACTCTCAAAAAACTGTTAATTCAATATAATAAAAGGCCCTTTAATTATTTTATGACATTTACTAATTTACTGTCACTAAAAATTTCAACCAAATGTCACTGATTAAATTGAAAATTTTATGAATGTAAAATGATAAGTTCAATGAGATTGGATACTGAATGTATACTACAGGTAGTTAGAATCAAAATTATATATTATACTATCAGATACGCAAAATTAACAAAATTGTTATTCCCAGAAATTATGATAAAAGAACAACAGTCGTAACCTCTACAAAAAAATTAAAATTAGAATACCACTATGCTAAAATTTAACCTAATGAATTATTATCAAACGTTCAAATAATAATTTACACTTGACGTGTATCAATGTCAAATACCGAAACTTCTGCTCAAAATGGTCTATTCACTTGATTTTGTAAATGATATGTATCAATAAATTTGGTATATTTCAAATTTTTTATATAGATGCATCTTTTAACTGTATTGAATTTAAGGCCTGATATTTCTCGAGAAATAAATTTAAAATTGGAGAGGACTCACCCAATGGATCAGGAAATCTCGTACTTATTCTAACGTATTTAGAATACTGCAACTTTCTAAATATATACGATTTAGAAAAACTGGAACCACATACACTTTTACGATACAATTCTTATCCGAATTATGTACGCACTGAACTTATTATATGGGTTATTTATCTGATTGTATGATATGCAATTTATGCAATCTACCAAAAAAATTCGAGACAACTCTTATTCTGATGTTGTCTCTTCAAAGGATAAAAAGCTACTGACTAAATTTTTACAAAATACATAATTCTCCTTTCTGTTGGTTACCGATTTTTCTTGTTTTTGAAAAAATTACTAATCTATAATTTTCAATAACCAAGTGAGATTTTGAAATTCTTTTATTACATTTGTAATCTTGCTAGCAGGAACCTCTATATTTTACAATTTCAAATATTTTCTCCAATTATGTTCTATCTACCATTAGATGTATTTTACTCAAATGTCATCGAAATTATGAAATGTCATGTTTGATATTTCTACTGAATCTTTCAAAATTTAGGAATTTACGTAGAGTACAGTGTGTATCGAGAGTATGACAACTAAAATTAAATAAATTTCCTTATGTTTTACTTATTCTTTAAATTTCAAATAGAGGATGTGTATTAATATATATATATTGTAACAAATTTTAAGGTATATTATAAGTATAGATTTTTTTTTTTAAGATTCAATTTAGATTAGTAATGTTTGTTATTATATTTGTGAAAAGTTTTTAGGGCGCCAACTTACCATGTATAAGGTAAGTAAAATAAAATAATATACTAACTAACTTGCTCCGGCTCTCTATAGTATGTCTTGCTCTCAGGGAGTCGATTCGTGAAAGAATTGTAGTGAAATGACTTCGTGTGTATGGATATTTAATATTATTAGTCGCTTGAAATTGCTTAATTCAATTTCTGTCACAGATTTTTAGGTTATTACTATTGTCATCCGTTTTAGTGTGGATTTTGAAGAAAATATCATGAAATTAAAAATAAAATTACTAACAAGTATGTGTTCAAATTAAATCAAATTATCATAAAGTTTATATTACAAAATTATGTAACTCTGTAAGTAAGCATTACAAATAGCAAAAATGGGTTTGAAAAGTTTTTATGGGAATAATAAACAAAATGTCACAGTACCTTTAACACATGCATTAACCGATCACTGTTCCTTCCAGGGTTCCATTTATTTATTCACCAACGTTCTCAAAAGATAATTCTGGATTGGCAAGACTTGAAATTTGTTTTATAAATCAACGTTATTCGCTCACATGCATTGGAATGGAATACAATAATTTAAACTCGATTCAAAATTCTGATTTTCTCTCCTCTTACTTGACACATGATGACAGCTGCTTTATTTTTCTACCATAATATTATAATGGAGTCAGATTATTTAAATTGTCATGAGTTCTGATTTCCAGTACGTAGTTATATCAGTTAATAATTGTTAAAAAGATAGATAAATCAAATTTTTGGCTTTTTCTAATATAATTCACAATGACTCTTCCCTTCTACTCTGTCGTCTAAACCAAACTCTTTTTTTTCCAATCTTGCCAAACTAATTATTTTCTTATCAAAATTTTATAAAAATAACCAAGCAATGCCGATCAGTTATGCCACCTTAAAATTGAGTATAAATTATCCGTCTCTAACTCACTTGACAAATGTCAAATAATCATTTTAAAATCAAAGAACCATCCAATAAAATTTAATCAAAGTTTTTCTGTTCATTCATCAAATGATTCTCTTGATGTGGTCTTAATTCATTAAAAGTTTCATCACAATTGAACCACTTTTCTAAATAAGCATTATCAAGTCCTATTCACACTCCTATTTAACATAAAAAAAATATTTTTTCAAAACATTATGAACATAATAATTTAACCTTGCTATACTTACAGGGTATATCAATTAAACCTCTTTAAATAACAATAATTGAAAACTTTCTACAAAAGCTGCAAAACTTTTATTCCTCCACAATAAAACCATTTTGAAAATATTTACAAAAGTCTGTGACTGGAATCTAAATCTCAAAATTATAGATTATATTTATTTGAAATGATGGATTATAGTTTATGAAAAATATCTTCTGAATACAGGTTTAAGCTTAATAACCGTTGAGTTCATCATAATATGCCAACATTATGATTATAGGATGTAACTCTCAACTTCACTTGTTCGAGATAAAATTTTGTAACTCCTATTAGGTTAAAATTTCAAATCTTGGTTGATCTTATTTTATTCTATTATATTGGTTTGTTTGGTTTCAATAAAGCTCGATTTGGACAGTATTGATAAATTATAAACAATAAATTTACATTGATTAACAATTACTGTATTTCCCCATGTGATTAATATATCAACGATTTCTTATCTGTTATAATTTCCCCCTAAAATTGTAACTTTTATTTTTCTCAAAAATTAAGTTAAAATTTTATTTTCTTGCTGATACTTGTACAATTGAGATATGTTGAAAATTCCCTTTATTTTTCCTGTTTCAATGTCTTTAATTACATAACTATTTATTCCTTTATTATTAACTACTTCATATGGCCCTTGATATGGTAATTGCAATTTAGCACATTTTGCTTCTTTTGTTTTAGCAACTCTAAGTGCTTTTACTATAACTAAATCTCCCTTTTTAAAATCTGTATGTTTTTTAATTCTTTTATTTTTTCTTTGGAAGTATTTATTGGCTGCTTTACATAATTTGTTTTTAACTTTTTCTACTATTTGTTCATAATCTTTCCGTTCTAGGGTCCAAGGTCTAGATGGTAAAGTTTGGTTAAATACGTACATAGGAATTTCTTCAGTTGTATCATTTGGAGTACTGTTGACAACTGACTCTATAAATGATAAATTGTCCTCCCAATATTGATGTTCTTCATAAACTAATAACCTTAAGTATTTTATTACTTCTTTTATATATCGTTCAGATAAATTGGCACAAGGATGCCGAATGCTAGTGTATGACAATTTGATACCTTCCTGTGTGAAAACATTTTTTAATCTTCGGTTATTAAAATATGTAGCATTATCTAAAATACAATAGTTTGGTTTGCCATACCTAGTAATATAATCTTTAATATTTTCTATGACTGATCTAGTATTAGTTCTTTTTGATGGATATAGTACTATGAATTTTGAAAACACGTCCACGATTATCATAATATGTTTGGATCCTTGGATACTTGTTGTTAAATTCGATAAATAATCTATGGCTATGATATCTAATGGTTTTTTAGCTATTATTGATTTTGGCACGTTTTCAATATGTGAATTTTTTTCTTTTCCTAACTGACATAAATGACACGATTTGACTATGTTTTTGGCAATTGAAATATCTTTTTTGGTGATATAATTTTCCCTAAATATTCTCCACATCTTTCTTGCTCCTATATGAATGTAATCTAAGTGGATTTGTGACATGATTTCTTTAGCAAAATTTTCTGATGTAATATATAACTCTTCATTACCCACTATTTTAACCCATGCATCATTTCTTTTAACATTTTTCAATTTTTGTTTATCTGAGAGATTTTCCTGATCCTGTATTATTGATTCTTTAGAAAATATACCCGAAATATTTTTGAACAAATTAACCCCAATTTTAATATTTTTATCTCCGCTACCCTCTTTTCCATCCATTCTAGTAATGGCATCTACTAAGGTATTACTTTTCCCAGATATGTATGATATTTCAAAATCATACTCCTGCAATAAAAGAGCCCAACGATAAATATGACTATTTCCAAATTTATTTTTAAGAATTGATGTTAACGACTGATTATCCGTTTCAATTTTGAAAAAATTCCCCAAAAGATAAAATCTTAGCTTACCTATACAATAAATTATACTCCCTAATTCTAATTCTCCGACACTATAATTACGTTCATGCTTCCTAGTAACTCTCGATACGAAACAAATTGGAACCTCTTTTTCCCCATGAATTTGTATTAACACCCCTGCATATCTTGTTTTCGATGCGTCTGTTCTAAGGATAAATGGCAAATCGTATCTCGGATGATGTAACATGATTTCTTTTATGAATTCATCTTTGATGGATTGAAATGTATCTTCTTTTTCTTTATCCCAATTCCATTTTTCCCTTTTCTTTAATAATTGAATTAATGGTATTTCCTTCTCGGATAGATTTGGAATCAATCTTTTGAAGTAGTTCAACATCCCCAGAAACCCTCGTAGTGTTTTCAAATTATAAGGTCTCATGTAATTTTTAATAATTTCCACCCTTTCAGGATCCATAGTAACCCCTATTTCGTTGATGCGAAAACCCAAATAAGTTATTTCACATGCAAAAAATTTACATTTTTGAATGTTTATCTTCAAACCCGCGGAATCTAATGCTTCTAAAATTATTTTTAGGTGTAATTGATGTTGCTGAGCATCTTTAGAAAATATCATGATGTCGTCAATGTAATGAAGACAGAAACTTTCAAAAGAATTAAGTATTTCATGCAATGCTTTAACTAGTGCCGAACATGCACTCTGTAATCCAAATGGCACAACTGCGAAGGAATATACTACTCCATCTATTATAAAACCTGTATACTTACGAGAATTTTTATGTAATGGAATCAACCAGAAACTATGTTTTAAGTCAATTTTTGTAAAAACTGTAGCTTGAGTAATTCGTCCTAAAATAGCATCTATTGTCATTGGTGCTTCGTATTGGGGCACTGTGTATTTATTAATGATTCGTGCATCTAAACAAAGTCTGAGATCCCCATTACGTTTTTTAACAACCACAATTGGATTAATGAATTGAGTATTACTTCTTTCAATGATACCGTCATGAAGCATGTTGTTAATTTCTTTTTGTACTTCGTCTTTGTATTTATATGGTATTGGATAAAGTTTTGGCTTTGAAATTTTCAATATTTCTAACTTCTAACTTGTGCACATAATTATTAGCTACCCTTGTTTCTTTATTAATTAAACTCTTATATTTCATTAGTAATTCTACTACTTCCCCTTTAAATTGCTCATTGCAATCAATTACCTCATAATAATCATTTTCATTTATAATTATTTCATCATAATATTCATCATTATTTACATTTTCCCCCCTACACAATTCATTATCATTATTAAATTGGTTAGCAATACTTGTGTGCACTTGTATGTTATTCAGATTCATTTTATTTTTATCAATTTCTGTAAAATCTATCCAATTCTCAGCTAACTTGATATTTTTATTTTCAAAATTTATAACGGCTTTGTGTTTATTCAATTCATTTGTTCCTAAAATAATATCAAATTCCATTTGTGGCACAATTAATAGTTCAAAGTTATAAGTATTGTTTTTAATTAACAATTTCATATTCAATAACTTGTTAACCTCATATAGTTTTTTGTTATTAGCACCAATAAGATTCAACTTAGGTATTTTAATTATTTCTTGATTTATATTACTCAATTTCTCAACTAATGTTTGACTAATCATTGATGCTTCTGATCCAGAGTCTATGAGAATTTGAATATTTAAATTTTGAACATTAGCTTTTATTAGAATTAAATCTCCTTCATTAGTATTCGCTACAGTGTCAGTTAAAATTATAAATTCTCTAGGATGTTCGTAGTTACATAGCAACAGGTTTTTATTATTTGGATTGTGCGATATTAAAAATTTTGAGCAGTTGTATTTGCTCTGTACACATCTTGTCTTCCCTCTTCATCTTCCCTTCCATTTTCATTTCTATGTGCTTCTATACTTCTTTCTCTTTTATGCACATTAACTTGCCTGTTTCTTACCTGTAAATCCCCATCTGAATTTCTCCTTTCATGTCGGTATGGCCTGGATCCTGAATTTTGATTTCCACCTTGATTCCCGTTGTAATTATTGTAATTTGAATTGCTCATATTGTCGTTGTTATTATAATAATTAGGTCTATTATTGTTATTATTCCCTCTGTTCGCGTAATTATTGTTATGGTTATTAGGTCTGTTATAATAATTATTGTTGTTCGTGTTATAATTGTTATCATAATTATTATATCTCTGTCTATTATTTCTTTGATCAATATTTGAATTATAGTTTGTATTGTTGGTTCTGTTTCGTCGGTTATAGTTATTATCATTGTTATTGTTATTGGGCCTATAGTTTGTAGAATAGTCGTTATTTCTGTTTCTATTCCTCTCTATTCTTTGTAGGTAGTTAGTTAGTTGTTCCATAGTATTTATTCCTTGTATGGCGATTGTTTCTGCTATTTCTTCTTTGAAATGTCTTGCAATATACAATACTATTTCATTTTCTGCTAATGGCGGATCTAGATGTTGTACTAATGTGTACATTGTTAGAGCATAATTGTTCATGTAAGTTCCCCTGTTGTAATCAAACTTACCAAAATATAATTTTTCCCGTACTATTGTCTGTGCATGTTCCCCCCAGTAGTATACTAAAAATTGTTGCTGGAAATCATCAAAATTATTTATACTCAATTCTTTGCTAGCAAACCATAGCAAGGCATTACCAGATAACTGTTCTCTAATAGCTTCCCTTAATTCTTCTATTCTTTGTGAAGTATTGATTTTATTTCTTAAAATTCTCAAAAATATTTTTGGGTGAATTTTCTTCATTTCTCCATCAAATTTTGGATTGCTCTGATTTACGCAACCTGTAATCACTACTTTTTCTCTTCCTCTCAATTCCATTTCTCTTCTTAGGTTGTTTTCTAATTGTCTTATTCTGTCTTCAGTTAATTGTTGTAATTCCTTAATCTGTTCTGTATTATTTTCTTTACTTATATTCTTGATCCTTTGTCCGTTTTCTGTCATATCTTGCTGCAATTTCCTCATTTTCTGATTACTATCCTTCTTCACTTCCTCTATCCCCTTCGTAAATTCTTGAGTGGTATTTTCTATTTTCTCATTTAATTCTACAGCTACCTTTCTTATATCAGTTTTGATTTCTTGTACTGTATTCTCCATATCTTCCGATTCTTCATGAACTCTTAACCCTATGTTATCCACCTCTCTTCTAATTTCTAATACTTCTTCTTGTGTTATCTTGATTTGTGCTTCTAATTGATTTTTCATTGTATTAGTCATATCCATTATTTCTATTCTTAAGTTTTGGCAATTTTCCTCCATTTTTCGTCCTAAGCTTTGAATATTTTGATTCATTTTCTGACTATTTTGGTCCATTTTCTGACTTATACTTTGCATATACTGCATTAATGCCATGAAGTTCATTTGTTGTTCTTCCCCTTGTTGTGTCCCATCGCCTATATCCAAATTCTGTTGTTGTCTACCTTCTCCGTCCAAATTTATCTCTGTGTGCGAAACAGGTATTTCCCCCTCTTCACTACCATCCTGTGATTCGTTTAAACTACGATCATTCTGAGATTTACCTAACTTACCACTACGTAACTCCATGTTGTTGTTAAATAATCGAACGCAGTTCAAAACTTAAATAATCAAATATCTTAGAATTACGCCGATATAAATGTTGTGTAAATTACTCAAGTTATTTTTTTATACTATATTTTAAATAAAAGAATTATTAAACAATACTCTACAATTTCTTTCACTGACGCCCCACGTTGGGCGCCATTTGTAACAAATTTTAAGGTATATTATAAGTATAGATTTTTTTTTTTAAGATTCAATTTAGATTAGTAATGTTTGTTATTATATTTGTGAAAAGTTTTTAGGGCGCCAACTTACCATGTATAAGGTAAGTAAAATAAAATAATATACTAACTAACTTGCTCCGGCTCTCTATAGTATGTCTTGCTCTCAGGGAGTCGATTCGTGAAAGAATTGTAGTGAAATGACTTCGTGTGTATGGATATTTAATATTATTAGTCGCTTGAAATTGCTTAATTCAATTTCTGTCACAGATTTTTAGGTTATTACTATTGTCATCCGTTTTAGTGTGGATTTTGAAGAAAATATCATGAAATTAAAAATAAAATTACTAACAAGTATGTGTTCAAATTAAATCAAATTATCATAAAGTTTATATTACAAAATTATGTAACTCTGTAAGTAAGCATTACAAATAGCAAAAATGGGTTTGAAAAGTTTTTATGGGAATAATAAACAAAATGTCACAGTACCTTTAACACATGCATTAACCGATCACTGTTCCTTCCAGGGTTCCATTTATTTATTCACCAACGTTCTCAAAAGATAATTCTGGATTGGCAAGACTTGAAATTTGTTTTATAAATCAACGTTATTCGCTCACATGCATTGGAATGGAATACAATAATTTAAACTCGATTCAAAATTCTGATTTTCTCTCCTCTTACTTGACACATGATGACAGCTGCTTTATTTTTCTACCATAATATTATAATGGAGTCAGATTATTTAAATTGTCATGAGTTCTGATTTCCAGTACGTAGTTATATCAGTTAATAATTGTTAAAAAGATAGATAAATCAAATTTTTGGCTTTTTCTAATATAATTCACAATGACTCTTCCCTTCTACTCTGTCGTCTAAACCAAACTCTTTTTTTTCCAATCTTGCCAAACTAATTATTTTCTTATCAAAATTTTATAAAAATAACCAAGCAATGCCGATCAGTTATGCCACCTTAAAATTGAGTATAAATTATCCGTCTCTAACTCACTTGACAAATGTCAAATAATCATTTTAAAATCAAAGAACCATCCAATAAAATTTAATCAAAGTTTTTCTGTTCATTCATCAAATGATTCTCTTGATGTGGTCTTAATTCATTAAAAGTTTCATCACAATTGAACCACTTTTCTAAATAAGCATTATCAAGTCCTATTCACACTCCTATTTAACATAAAAAAAATATTTTTTCAAAACATTATGAACATAATAATTTAACCTTGCTATACTTACAGGGTATATCAATTAAACCTCTTTAAATAACAATAATTGAAAACTTTCTACAAAAGCTGCAAAACTTTTATTCCTCCACAATAAAACCATTTTGAAAATATTTACAAAAGTCTGTGACTGGAATCTAAATCTCAAAATTATAGATTATATTTATTTGAAATGATGGATTATAGTTTATGAAAAATATCTTCTGAATACAGGTTTAAGCTTAATAACCGTTGAGTTCATCATAATATGCCAACATTATGATTATAGGATGTAACTCTCAACTTCACTTGTTCGAGATAAAATTTTGTAACTCCTATTAGGTTAAAATTTCAAATCTTGGTTGATCTTATTTTATTCTATTATATTGGTTTGTTTGGTTTCAATAAAGCTCGATTTGGACAGTATTGATAAATTATAAACAATAAATTTACATTGATTAACAATTACTGTATTTCCCCATGTGATTAATATATCAACGATTTCTTATCTGTTATAATATATATATATATATATATATATATATATATATATATATATATATATATATATATATATATATATATATGTATATATAAAAAATGTTTGATATAACGACTGAGAAATGTTATAGAGGTAGGGATAACGGGGATTTTCAGTCCAAAAATCAACGGAAGGATCTTTTATTCACAAATGCCAAGCTTTCGTGTCCTTTTGACTCTTCTTCAGGGCACTACAATATATAATATTAAAATATGAAATCATTTTAAAAAAATAAATATAAGTACTTACATGTAAATTCAAGACAAATAATCATTAAAAAGTTGTAAATGTAAAAATTTCTAAAATATAATTATTATATAAATGGTGACATATTTCACATATAGACAAATCAATACATAATTTTGTTTGTTTGTTCCCTAGTTATTTTTATTTTTTAGGTTACTTTATAATTATTGAATTAAGTTTGAAGAAAATTTTAAGTTATATCATAACCTGAGAAAATGACTTTGACTAATAATTTGTTGTACATTTTGACGTTAATAGAAATGAATTTATTTTTATGAAAAAAGCATATAAATATTGAAAATTATCTATTATGGTTCATAGTTAAGTTAAATATTACTAAGATTTTCAATGTCACTTTTCTTATTCATACTATTATTTGCTTTGTTAATTTCTACATTTCAAGAAAATATCTCTTAGAAATATTTTGTTCAGTGTGTAGAACTTTAGCTTCATCAAATAACATTTTAAGGCCTGTTTCGATGGAATGTTGTGTTAATGCACATGACTTTTTGTTGAGTTTTATATCACTTTTATGAGATGTGATGTGATTAGCCAGATTTCTAGAGCTGGTACCGATGTGATTATTGCATTTTATTTCATAGACTACAATTGATTTTTTCAAGTCAGGTGTAGAATCTTTCAATTTGCTATTTAAATTTCCAATCGTTTTTTGTGTTATCTTTATATTAGTTTCATTTTTGAAAAGTTTTATTATGTTTGTTGATAAATTTTCAATATTTGGAATTGATAGGTAATTAATATTTTCGACATTTGTATTCCTATCTGTTTCATTGGTAGAGATATTATTATGAAAAGTTCTATCAGAAATAGTGTTGAAAAGAATTCTGTTTAGAAGTGTTTTAGGATAATAATTTTCTAATAAGATATCACGCAAAATTAATTTGTTTTAGAGAAGGGTGAACTTGTTTTTCAATTCTATTTTTTAAACAAATAATGAGATTGATTTTCATTTTTTTGGTATGAAAAGAATGATAGTTTATATGCCTTCCTAAATTTGTTGGTTTTATGTACCAATCAGTGACCAAAGTGTTATCGTTTCTACGAATTATTTTAGTGTCTAAAAATGGAATATTATTATTGATTTCAAATTCAACTGTAAATTGTAAATTTTCATTATAACTATTTACTTTTTCTAATATTTCATCTGATTTATTAACTGGTATAGCACAAATTATGTCATCAACAATTTTTTTTAAAATGGTATATTAAATGATAGTTTTGGAAGAATATCTTCAAAAAGATCATCCATTACATATTGTACAATTATGGGAGAAATAGTAGCTCACATTAGTGTGCCAAGAATTTGTTTATAGTAACATCCTTGAAATGAAAAATAACTTGAGTTGAATATAAAGTCGATTATTGATAAAAATTTATTTTGTGGAATGATACAATTATCTTTGATTTTATTCCATCTCTTGATGATACTATTGGTTACTAATTTTATAGGTATATTACTGAGTAACGAGACAACATCTAGACTGATTAATATGTAATCTATTAACGTCAAAATGTACAACAAATTATTAGTCAAAGTCAATTTCTCAGGTTATAGTATAACCTAAAATTTTCTTCAAACTCAATTCAATAATTATAAAGTAACCTAAAAAATAAAAATTACTAGGGAACAAACAAACAAAATTATGTATCGATTTGTCTATATGTGAAATATGTCACCATTTATATTATAATTATATTTTAAAATTTTTTATATTTATAACTTTTTAATGATTATTTGTCTTGAATTTACTTAAATTTTTTACATGTAAGTACTTATATTTTTTTTAAATGATTTTATATTTTAATATTATATATTGTAGTGCCCTGAAGAAGTGTCTAAAAGGACACGAAAGCTTAGCATTTTGTGAATAAAAGATCCTTCCGTTGGTTGATATATATATATATATATATATATATATATATATATATATATATATATTATTTCGAACTTTATCATCTAGCCATGGTTCCATTGGTCCCGCTGCTCTAATACTATCTAATTGATTGAACCACGTAAGAGGATAGAATACTACAGTCAATAATTTCCAAGTAAGTGGAACATTCTATTTTTCTGTTCATTTTCTTGGAATCCGCAAGGATCTGCAAGTATCAAATGTTTTACTTTATCCGGATAAGATATTGCATAACTTGTAGCTAAATAACAGCCTAAAAGAATAAGTCTTTCTAACTGCATCTGTTTCCGCCATTCTTCTATAGATGCTTCAATTTGCTGTTTTGATTCTTGGCAGTTGGTATTAAATTTTGGCCTCGACGATCTACCAAGTTCTAATAAATCAATCGCTTACACAGGCCTGTTTTTAGAGAGTTCCTCAATATTGAGAATCCAAAAACCAGCTGCAAATCCATGTATCATAACCAGCAGTATATTAAGAGACGCTATCGTCCATATTTTATTTTCGTTAACAACTGTAGTTTCAATAGGTACAAACCATGTTCGATATGTTCTTTTCAACTTGAATCAACTTTGATTATGAAAATTTCGTCAAGTATCCACATCTCCCGCCGTTCAAGTCAGTTTTCGTTGTTTCAGTTTCCATTTGTAGATTTTAGTCTTTCCAACTGGTTCCTATAATTTTTAATGATATTCATATTTATATGATGAGAACTACGTGATAAATATAACGTCGTTATAACAATAGCGTTGGGTATAATTGCAACAATAGCTAATATATCTTTTGAATGGTTTTATTAGTTTGAAACAAATGCAATAATATTTAAGTAACAAAAGAAAGTAGGTAAATTGTTTACAGAACAATTTATTTTTAAATATCGATTGTTGAATATCTCGGATTTGTAAAAATGTTAATCTAGTTTTTTGGATACCAATTGCTGAGTATCTTATCTCCAAAAATATTAATTATATCGTAAAAATTCATAGCACATTTTTGTATTCTAATTTCATAAAAGAATATAAAAAAATTGTCTCTTTCAAAAATAACAATTTTAGTTTGAGCAATATGGCCACACTAATGTATATCATCACAATTTGGAGAGAATAATATAAAAAAATGTAGGTGGAATAGTTCTCTGTACTGTTCATCTTAGACTATTACAAAGAAGTAGCGTTTTTGTATGCACATTTCCACTCAGGTAAGTTATGTCTAATCCAGTATTTTTTGGCCACCAATATGTAGTTTATTAATAACCTAACTGTTTGTTACACCCTTTATACGTGGCATTGGCAAAAAACAAAATTTTCCTTGTATAATCAGGAAAATGTAGATTTGTTTAGTCCTAAAATATGCAATTTTTTTTCTCTACCTCTTACGCTTGCCGATACAGTTGTGTTTGACTCAGTCTATTTGAAAATATCAGTTTTTGTTTGTGAAATGACACACCTATTGAATTTTGTATCAAAAACATGTAGGTACATGTAAAATCATATTGAAATATAATATGTGGCGTATCGGTTACAAATAAACGTATCACTTTGAAGGATTCCCAATATTGTAGGTATTTCTTAAATCTCTTTTATATTCGCATCGAATATTCTTTTAAATTGTAAGCATTGTCTTTGTTTCTTTTCAAGCTTCTTTTTCTAATAATATTGAACTTATCTCATCTATACGCTATGCATGATTAATAATTTAGGTTAGAAAAATGATTGTTTATCTGAATGAATATTAAAAAGCATAATCCAAATTTTTTCTAACCTATAATGATGTGATATTTGATATTATAAACCAGTGGTAGAATGGTATTTCGTTTACATATCCTGGTTGTTCGGTAGTTACTGGAATTTTCATTATATATATTTTAATAATCATTTTTTCACAGCTCGACGACAGGAAATCATTAAGATGACTGAACAGCTAATTGAAGCTATCAATACTGGAGACTTTGAAGCTTACACGTAAGTTATTTGTTTATAATTATAAATAATTTTAATCAAATTTATATGACACTGTTAGCTTAGAAATCGTAATCATTTTAAATACTTTTCAAAACTTCATGTACAGGTTGGCAAATTAATTTTGGTAGTTGACGATGCATAAGAAAGCCATACACAACTTGACAACGTTGTAAATACAGTTACCGGGATGAGAAGGCAACGTACATTCCGCATGTAAAGTTTTAAAGGTTTGGGGGTCTGCTAATACGTATGAGGGTAACACAATATTTTGAATTTGGATTTAAAAATAATAAATTGTGGCACAAGTATAATGCTATATAAAATCGAGTTTACAAAACAAAATAACATTAATGTGTTTTTTATTATTAATTAAATGAATAAGGAAATAAAAACCATTAGATTTTTCTACGAAAATTAGTTTTTTTTTACAAACATACTTATTTGTTGCTTCAAAAACCATCCGGGGAATTCTAGAATGTGTTTGTTTCCGCAGATATTCGCGACTTCCTGCGAAGCCATAACTATCTGCAAAGGTTTGGTGTACATTTCTTAACGTGGGTACTTTTTTCTTAGATATGTGATAATTTATTATGCACAGTTTTGTAGAATTGATCCATACGGATATTGTACGTTCTTTGTTTTTTAGTAGGCACATCAGTATCAGCATTACTCCTGCTAGAGCTTCTTTTTCGTAGCAGCAGAAACTCGTTCAATGACCTGACAATAAAATAAGTCGATATAAATGTTGTATTAAAAGTTTTACTCATGTGTATTTGTATACAAATAAAATGAGGAAGTAGTAAAAATTTTTGTCGTGGTTTTCGGCCATTTAAAAGAAGTATTAAATTCAAAAATACTATATTACGTTTCAGTTCATTAGTTGTTTTAAACGATCTTTAGATTTTAGTTGATATATATTTTAATATGACCAAACCGCAATTGTAACTGAAATCGGAAGATGGTTCAAAACAAATAATACAACCGAAACGTAATAGAGATGGGTATGAAATGAATATAATAATTATAATTGTAAGCCAAAAAAAACTATTACATCTAAATAGGTATCTTATACAAAATAAGCATGTGCCCTTTTATATACTCTTGTACACAGAAACAGAATAGTTGTTTTTCTGCGCCATATCTTTAAAGTACCTTGTATTTCATCGGTTTGTAGCGCTTAAAGTGGTTGTTTATGGTTAGAGTGAAAAAAAGTGAAAAAGCGCCATAACGTTAACTTTATTTCACGCTTTCCATAAGATAACACAATGAAACTTGACTGGGCATCGAGGATGAACTTTCCTGAAACTTGGAATACATATAATTGTAATTTACCAAAGGAGCTGAATTAAAATATCCCAAATTTCTATTTGCATTTTATTTTTTTATATAGGGCTGTAGAAAAAATAATGTATGCAACATGTGCATAAAGTGCCTTTTTTTCACTCATGGAATTGCCGCACTCGCCTGATGGCTCGTGCAGTCAACTTTTTCCATTCGTGAAAAAAAGTACCACTTTATACACTTGTTGCATAAATTACTATTATGCGACAAGTGCATAAAGTGGTGCTTTTTTTTCACGAATGGAAAATTTTACGCATGAACCGCAGGCATGCAAGAACCAAAAAATATCTCGTTTAGGTTGCTCTAAATGGACTAAAAATGGCGTCGATTTGTTTGTAATAATGACATAACGGTACATAAAATTGACACATGAGTGCATAAAATACTTTTTATAATTCGCGTATACAAGAGACTTCATTATAACATTGTTTACAGTGTCACAATGAAACTCTTTGAAAACTGTTATAGTAATTTTTAGTGTGCAGTTGGTTATTGCATTTAGTTATATTTTTATTTGACATTTGACTTTAACCTTGACACAAATTATAAATAAAATGGTCTAGCGTTGTTCTAGCTAGCAAATTATTATATTAAAGCTAAATGATTTATATATTAAAAATATTAATGAATAAAGTACGCTAACGTTTATTTATCAATGATTTGTCAATTGTTTATTTTTATATTGTTTAGGATCAATATATATATATATATATATATATATATATATATATATATATATATATATATATGTATACAAAACGTTCGATTTTTGGGATAAATTACCATATATCTATGTGAAGATGTATTACAGAAATAATTCTGTTCATGATATAATATAAATAGATTGCTAGAGCATATACGAAGAAGCTCTTTTTTAAACAAATAATCATCCTCTTTTTGCTTAAATGAAAGTTTGTTTACAATTTACACAATTATTCAGTTATAATATGTCAAAAGTCAGAAGTGCTGAATAAAACCATTTGTGATCTGACCAATTAGGAATCTACAGTATGGCCAACTTAAATTCAAACCACTCCTCCTAGTTAAAAAACAGGGATTTATAGCCTATCCAAGCGAGCGAGTGTCAACAAATGTCAAAATACGTCACGATTATACAGGTTGCTTTGATATAGCGGTATTTATCAATGTCTTTATCTACGTTCTGTACGGTCTTGAGGATTTGTTTACTTAAATTCTCGCTGTTTTAATGAAAATGCCATAAACAAATTTGAAATATCATATCTGTCAACCGCTATAACTCTGCTCCCAACAGGGTTACTTGTGGTTTTAACCGTGACGTAATTTGACATCAAACGACCACGTAACGGTTAATACCAATCCTCGCTAGGACACTATGGTATTTACTTTTGGTATTAACCAGCCCTCGCTTGGAGAGGCTATATATGATATTCTATTTCATTTAAACAATTAAATAAAAGCGAATTATAAAAAATATTGTGTAAAACTTGTGCCACAATGATTTTCTGTAGAACTCGTACTACAACACGAGTCATTGTGACACTTGTTTATAAATAACTATTGTCTCACCCTAATGTTACTTTTTTAAATCGTTTAACAAATAAATAATTTATGTACGAAAATCGATTTAAAAAATTTACTATCGAGAGTAAATTTGTTAAATAATTACTTTGGTTTAAAAATTTTATTGCAATAATTAAAACTTACCTTTGTTAATGGAATTGTCGACTTGCCATTGTTTGCCTCTTCTGTCATGAATTTAGAACGTTCATAGTTATTTCACGACAATGCTCACTCAACTTTCTATGAACAACTTTACTTTCTGGAGTCGCCATAACAAGTTAGTATTGCACAAACCCGCTAGTCACACTTTTCTCTGAACTTTTTTGTCGAAACGAAGCTTGAGAATTCTGCCAGCTAAGTGAGCTCTTGCAATGCGCATACGTCTTTGCTACGGCGCATCGGACGTTGCCAAACTTCCGACTGTCAAAATTAATTTGCCAACATGTACTTTGCTTCCTCGGATAAGAGAGATCTCGGATCTCTATTCTTCAGCAATTTAGATCGTCCACTCATTTAAAGGGAACATGACCATCCGTATAAAATCCCGCGTAGCGGGAAAACCTTATATGGGCGTGTAGAGAATTTGATTTGGAGAAAAAAACTCAAATAAACGAGTTTTCTGCCCTCCTCTCTCTGAGTTACAAAGTTTAGACCCCTCCTATCTTTCTATTCGGGTCAACGCCGGCACAAAAAAATACGACCCCCATCTCCGCAATTTAACTGATGTTTGACAACTGAATTCAACTTTTTTATAATTTGAGCTAGCTGAAAAATAAAAATTGCGTCTGAAACAGAAAATTACGACAGGTGCATTGAAAATTCTCCAAAAATAATTTTTATTTGTCAAAACGTAACTTGAAAATTTCACATGGATTCGTTAAGGGGGGGGGGGCAGGTCGGTAACTTTAATCCTGCGATTTGGACGAAAATCTAGGTAAAGGGGTTTTCGATAACGAGAAATACAATGAGCAAATAATTTTTCCGACTACTACATAGGAAAGTAACACATATCGCATTCTCTACTCCCATGGAAAGTGACCTTTATTCTCACGCGTGCGGAACGTAACTTTATATGCTGCCACTTTAGAAAATACGTTTTTCCGATCATTTTTTAACTCGGAAAGTACGTCGTTGCCGGTATAGATCGCAAAATTGACTTAACTGCCCACCAAAGTACCTACTTTCCCGAGCTCTTATGTCAAAATGTTCTTTATAGACAAATTACCAGATAAAGCATCGAGGATGAACTTTTGTTAAAAGTGGCTGGGCATCGAGGATGAACTTTTATTAAAAGTGGCTGGGCATCGAGGATGACATTAACTCGGAAAGTGCGTCGTTGCCGGTATAGATCGCAAAATTGACTTAACTGCCCACCAAAGTACCTACTTTCCCGAGCTCTTATGTCAAAATGTTCTTTATAGACAAATTACCAGATAAAGCATCGAGGATGAACTTTTGTTAAAAGTGGCTGGGCATCGAGGATGAACTTTTATTAAAAGTGGCTGGGCATCGAGGATGGACTTTTATGAAGCTTGGCTACGCATCGAGGACGGACATTTATGAAACTTGGCTAGACAATAAATATTCTGTTCCTATATTATTGTCAAATTATTGGTCCTGCACAAAAAATATTGTACGCGCCATACTCGGAAAGTATATTTACAGGACTTGCATGCTTTCAGGGCTCCGCCTTCAGCGTCGGCCTGAAACTTGCATGCTCGCCCTGTAAAGTATATAATTCAATTTGCTCCCCAATTGTATCTAATAGTACTTACTTTTGTCATTTTTTCAAATAAACATTAACTATCATTACTTATTTATTTCACTATAAAAGTAATTGTAAATACTTGTGCACTTTTTATAGAAACAATATTCAATCATATACTGTCACAAATAAAACGTAAGATTGAGTCAGGTAACTCTATATACACGATCTGATATTTACACAATAAAATAGGTGGTCGTAGGAAAAATATTGTACATTACTTGTGCGAACGTGACTTTTCACTCTCGTGGGATTGTCGCACTCCGCTTACGCCTCGTGCTACAATATTTTCCACTCGTGTGAAAAGTGTCACTTTCCGCACTTGTAATGTAATATACTATTTCTATAGGACCTATTTGACAGTCCTAAAAAATAAAATGTCAAAAATCGTACTATTTGCTAGTTTTAAAAATAGTAGTTATACAATTTTCAGAAGAATTTGTAATTAGAGGTTTTCGGTAATGACGAATCCTGTAAGAAGAAGTTTTCAACTATCAATTTCCGTGTGTAGTGAGATTCCATTACAGGAAAGCTTCGGATATGATTTTTCACCATATCTATATCAGAATCCTTTGTTTTATTGTAGGGTGTCTTTTTATTTGTTTGATCATTGCTGGCAAACAAGCCTCCTTCACATTTAAATTTGAAGGCATGTTCAACGATTTCTTTGCTTAGACAAAGAGTTTTTATAAAAAAATACCTGCAGACTCTGCTCCTACTACAATAAAATACTTTTCTATTTTGAGATCCAGCTGTACTTATCTCGTTTTAGCAGACTAAAATCTGTAAAAATGGAGTTTGGTTTTTTGGACCACTTGTTTCGCCTACCTTAACAGTTTATTTGGAGTTGTCAGGTTTTGTCAGTATGTTTTTCGAACATTTTTGATCCAATGGAGTACTTAGCTCCGAATTGAGTACAAGTGGAGTTACCTTGTTTTGGCAGTAACCCGTCGATATACTCAATGATATGCCGCGATCAACAAGTTCACTCATTAATAGGGAACATTAGCTTATTCTTACGAACGCTTGCTAGAGAAAAAGTATATATGGACGTATAAAGAATAAAATTTGGAGCAAAAATATTAAAGATGCATCCGTAATTTTCGGGAGATTCTCCTAGTCGACGTAAACTAGGTTTTTCATTTTTCTCTGGAAATAATAAAGTTTTCAACATTTGGCTACTGACATATAATAGGTATCTAAAAGATCTAAAGAGTTCGTATCTCTCAGGAGGGTGCTTAACCCCCTTTAGTTCAATAAACCACCTCCTAATGTGACTCCGTCCTAGTTTTTTTTCAGTTTTTTCTAAAAATCTCACCGCGACGAGGAAAATAAATAGGATCTGATTTATTCATTATAAAATTCTGCATGATTTATGTCTTTCACAATTTTTCGCTATATCGAGTCTTAATCTTGAAAAATATTCAGCATTTCCTGCGCTTCTTTTCAATGAAAAATTCAAAATCAATTCTAATTTTATCCATAAACTGATTGAATATTCCATGTTTTTAGTCAAATTTATTTCAATTTTTTTCCTGTGATTCTTTGTTTAGTTAATAACATTAGCAATAGAATAATATTTTAAAAAAATATTTTTTAAATACTCACTTTATACCAGCTTCTATTATCACTTCATAGTTTTGAAATCAAAATATTCCGAAAATAGTACACATTATCGAGTTGTAAATACCTTTTTGGAAATATGTATGAAATTATTTTCAATGGCATGTATTTTGTAAAGGGATGCCGTTACGTAAATGGTTTACTAAGCAAAAACAACCGGGTCACCTTTTTTTAAACACCCTGTATATAGAGATTTTTCATTTCTGGCTCTGTATGCTGTGAGGAAAATTATGATTTTTTATTTTTCAGCAAAATCTGTGACCCACACCTTACTGCATTCGAACCAGAAGCCATGGGAAATCTAGTAGAAGGGATGGATTTCCACAAATTTTATTTTGATAATGGTAAGTTTTCGTCAATCATATAAGTATGGGGATGAATTTAGGGATTACATTTTTATGTCGCAAAATGTCATTTTAGAATTATAAATTGATGTGTCTCAGAATTTTCTATAAAAATGCTGTAACCTCTTTTTATTCTTGATTTTATTAAAATAGTGAAGCTACAAAGCAGAAGGCAGCTTCTTGTCAGTGAGCACTAATGTCGTGAGCTTAGTTCAATTTATTTGTGGTCCTCAGTTCATTTTTATAGGCGCTACTTGATTATAAAGACTTTCAAGAAACACTTACTGAATTATTAAGAAGATCAATAAGGAGTAATTTGGCAAATATTCTAGTTATGAGATACTTTGCTTTATGCTTGTGAATTAAATAAAGCACTCAAACCCAATAATAGTACATTAAAAAACAAGTTTCGTAAGGCATCTTTTTATCGCACGCGTCCAAGTTTCTAAAGGACAAGTGCGTTGAAACACCTTATGAAACAAGTTTTTTATACTATTTTTTCTACTTTTCGTTTTTTATGTCCAAAAAGTAAAAACATTAAAAAATTGGATAATTAAATAGTTTTACGGAATTGTTTATCAATGACGTAGTGGTAGATAATGTTGACATTAGCGTCAATTTGAAACATTTGAAAATCGAATAATTATATCAACTTACTATAAGTTTGTGCTCTTTACTTTCTTTAATCGTCTACTTACGTGAAAAATAATAGAAAATTATGAAAGCTGTACCACACCTGAACTGTTTGTTGTTGTATTTATTATTCGATGATGCACTATGTTTCGATTAAAGCGTTCCTAGGAATAAAGTTGGGTTATGTTATTTGTGTGCTTGATTTTTTAGACGACGAACGTTGACGTTTTGTTGTTAGTGTTACCAATCTTGATGAATAAAATATTGCGTTTCGAAAAGTGCTCTCTTTTAACATTCAACGGGGTTTCATAAAGTAATCATTAGAATCGCAAAGTAGAAAAATAAGTTTAATAATATCAACAGATAAATAGGTTTGAATTGATGATACAATAATACTGTAAAATATTGGCCTTAAAAGTATAAAAATTATGATAAGTGAGAACTTGAATGGAAGTGAAAACTGATTAAATTTAAAAGTGACAGCTACAATATTAAATGATATATGGATTGCATTTATAATAATCACAGGAAAAATAAAAGTAACTTACAGTTGTATACACAAAACTGTAATAATGAAATAATTAATATGTCATTAAATATATCGAAAATTTCTCGACTCACTATACAGGGTGTTTTCAAATGACAATTACAACGTTTGCATGTAGATACCTCTCGTAAAATTGGACAAGATGATATAGGGATTGACGGGTCCAACCCACTTACTTTTCGAAATACACGTTACTTTTCGAAATACAGGGTGTTAAAGTTATGAAAAATATAATGTTTTAATTTGATAACTTTAAACTGGATAAATATATTGATCTAACATTTGGCAGGTTGTTTTTAAATGTAAAAGGGCATATTTTTATGGAAAAACATGTTTCAATTATTGATCCAGTGGTGTACATTTGGAAGAATATGTCACCTTTTCCCTCCCATTTTTTACGCCACTGGCATTTGAAGCTATTTTTATTTGATCTTGTATTCCTCAATAGTTTTCACGTGAAAAACGCATAACCTTTACATATCAAAAAATTTGTAGTTTTCAAGATATTTAATGTTTTTATGAAGTCTGCAAAATCACTTTTTAATAAAAAAATTAGAAAAATATTTTTCTTGAATGTTTTTTAATAACTACCAAACTACTAATGGTTAGAATATGTAACAGGAACTAATTTGTGAAACAGCAATGCATATAAAACATTGAGATAGGATTGTTGAAAATACTTTTCCAAACTTGTGATTTTATTAACAAAAGAATTAATGACAATAAAAAATAAGATAATTACAAAGTTAAATAATATCCCATTCAAACATAATTTTTAACTAAGCAGCCAACAAATCACAAAAGATGTTCAAAATTTTGTCCATTTACATTTACACATAATCTGCAACGTTTTCTCATTGAAAATCGCATACCTTGGAAAGACTGGCAATTGTCGGAAATAATTTCTGCAACTGCATGGATTCTTGCTATCAGTGCCTCCTCCGTATAGTAGGCTATGGATGTCAATAATGAAATGGTAAATGTCATTTTGTTTAACGTCAAAACGAAAATGAATTATTTGTAATTAAAATGGTTTGTGCAACTTTCACACTTTTTGGTATGATGGATTATACTTTTAAAGAAATGACTGATATGCAACTAATATACGGGGAAGCCACAAAGAATGGTAGACGTTCCGAACGCTTGTATAGAGAAATATATCCAAATAGACCTAGATTTCCATGTCACACAACAGTTTCTCAAATTGACAGGAGATTGCGAGAATTTGGACAATTCATTTCAAAATTACAAGGTAGCGGTAGAAAACGAACTGTGCAATTAGAGGAGGCTGCTCTAGACCGTATTGAAAATAGACCCGATTTAAGCACTCGCACCATTGGCAAATCTTTAAATGTAAGTAACTCAACTGTGTGGAATATTTTGAATGAACAGCAGTTGTATCCTCATAAGTATACTCAAGTTCAGGCCCAAAAACCAACAGATTGTCCTTAAAGCGTGGAGTTTGCGAATTGGTACACCCAAAAATGTTTAGAAAATAGGAATTTTACCGAATTTGTTCTATTTATTGATGAAGCCAAATTCACACGTGAAGAAATTTTTAATTCAAGGAATAGCCTCGTGTGGGATGACGAAAATCCGTATGTTATTCGACAACGTGGATTTCAGGAAAAAATCTCGCTTAACGTGTGGGCAGGCATTCTTGGAGATTGTATAGTGGGTTCATATTTATTACCTAATAAACTCAATGGTAATATTTATTGTAATTTTTTGATTTATTAAACGACGTTGTACCATTAAATATTAAGGCGAATATGGATAATGTATGGTTTCAGCACGATGGGGCATATGTACATGATTCTCTAGCAGCCAGACAACTTATAACCCAACAATACGGAAACAACTGGATAGGCCGAGGTGGACCCAATATATGGCCTGCGAGGTCACCGGATTTAAATCCAATCGATTTCTTTCTGTGGGGTTACATGAAGTCCCTAGTCTACGATACAATAGTAGAAACGGAGGAGGAACTGATAGCAAGAATCCATGCATCTACAGAAATTATTTCCGGCAATCGCCAGTATTTCCAAGGTATGCGATTTTCAATGAGAAAACGTTGCAGATTATGTATAAATGTAAATGGACAAAATTTTGAACATATTTTGTGATTTGTTGGCTGCTTAGTTAAAAATTATGTTTGAATGGGATATTATTTAACTTTGTAATTATCTTATTTTTTATTGTCATTAATTCTTTTGTTAAGAAAATCACAAGTTTGGAATAGCTATTTATGTAACCAGTTATGAAATGCATAATTTTGTGTAACGAGTGAAATTTTTGCGGGACGAGCGAGCTCCGTGTAGCGGGACGAGCGAGCTCCGTGTAGCGGGGCGAGCGAGGTCCCGCAAAATGACACGAGTTACACAAACAAGCATTTCATAACGTGTTTCATACAAGATTTTATCTAATTTTGACAAGAAGAAAGTTTAGTTTACCTATCAATAAAGCATTTCATAACGTTTTATACAAGATTTTATATAATTTTGACAAAAAGAAGATTTAATTTATTTCTGATTTGAAAACAGCACTTTTTGATTCCTACAAGTTATGCAACCAATATTACACAAGACAATACTTTCATTTTATACATTAATTTCAGACGTTTCTTTATTATTTTACCATTAATAGAAAATAAGAAAAGGATTGCCACTGATATTCTTGGTGAATCAAGCACCTCAAGTTCAAGATCAGTTATGCATCACGAAATTACATCAACTTCTAATTCTGGTTAACCTAACAAACTGTTCGAAATGTTTCATAAATATTTATAATGCATAAAATAAAATGTGAATTATTCTAGTTGTTCTTACGTTTCAATTTTGAATTGTTTCCTTCGTCTCTCTTTTTTGAGTTGTAATTTATTGTAATATTAGTGATTGTCAACGAAATTCACTATAAAGATAATGTTAGGTTGTCAAAAAGAATTTTGTCATTCATATTTTTCCTTTCCACCAGGTGGCGCTGCAGCATATCAACTTCTATAATGTTTACTTTTTCCACCAGCGCAAATAAATCGAGCGGAAAAAGTGCTTTGCGTTCAAGTTCTACACAATATTTTTTCTACGACCACGTTTATTATTAAAAGAAGAAAAGTTATTCATATTTTATTTAAATTTAGAACAGAAAGAGTTTAATAAATTAATATTGAATGTAGATAAATCAGTTGAACGTAGATATAGTTAATAATGAAATTTGAACAATTTTGAAATGTTATGCCAGGTCTATCATTTTTTGAAAATAATTTTCTATTAATTATAATGGTAACATTAGTGTCTCTCAACGAAATTCACTATAAAGATAATGTTAGATTATCAAAAATATTGACATTGACATTTCCGTGTCATAGCGTGTAAACAGTGACCAATGTTTGGCAGGACATCGTCTGCCGGGTTTATCTAGTATCTTTATGAAAATGTAATAATTAATATGTAATTAAATATATTGACAATTTCTCAAGTTAAAAGTTGCTATCATATCTTAATGAAAATGTTATAATGAATTTGGATGAAAACAAAATAAAACCCTAAATATTACTTGGGGTTAATGTCAAAGCCATTAGATGTCAACCTTTTTAAATGACAGGCTTCCTCCGGCTTCTGGAAACTAAAAATCAGCCACTTTGTTAGTAGCAAATTATATCTCGTATTTCATGAGTATCCATTATAAAAAAATCAATCGCATAGCAGATTAAGATCCAAATACGATCAAAGATTCAATGACAAACCATAATTGTCCTTCTACACTACACGTCACAAAGACACCTTCATAAAATACATTTTCATGAGGTTAATGCCATCCGAGAACGAACGTCTCTGCTACCGTGGAGAACTTTTTATCCTTCTTGATAAAATTCAAATGATAAAAACTTGACATGACATAAAAAATTCCACTAAAAACCTATCATAAGTAAAAACCCATCCGTAGTAAAAACTCTGAAAAACAATAAATGCTAGGACATAGAGAGTATATAGAAAATAATATTTCTTACTAGTGTTTTAAATGAAACTCAGAATGACAGAAGTTACATTTCATTTGATGCCTACCTGATGTTTAGTACGTATTTTTGGCTAGACCCAGAAGTGACCTAACTTGTGATCCCTTCCACGATATAGAATTCAAAAATTCTCGGAATGCAAGATATGCAAAAAGAAAAATTTTACAAAAACATTTGTGAATCAAAAAATAATCTACTCAAATACAACTCGCGAGTTCCATAAATTAGAAAATAATTTGACAGATTTTGTTCAAACTTGTAGCCATTTGGAAATAGCCACTCGAGCCCTGCGGGCTCTTGTGACTATTGCCTGGCAACAAGTTTTCAAAAAATCTGTCAAATTATTTTCAATTTATTCTCACTGTGTTGTTATATTATTACTGATAAAATATTCAGCTACAAATACAACAATTTCTTTTAAAACAGAAATTAATGTTAGTACAAAATTATTAAATGTAAAAACAAAAATATCCACATTAAAGAAATCTGGAATATATCAACTTAAATGTCCAGAATGTAATGCTGTTTATTTGGGTCAAACCCTTAGAAATTTTGAGATCAGATACAGTGAACATTTTCGAGAATATAGATTAAAACAACTAAATAAGTCCCACTATGCAAAACATCTACTTGACACCGAACATTCATTGACACCTAACCCAGAACTAGAAGTACTACATATTTGTGATAAGAAACAAGAACTGGATTTCCTTGAAGAGTTAGAAATTAGAAGACACGTAAGAAATCCACAACAAGTTGTTAATGAACAGATAAATCTAGGGAGTTCTCCACTTTTAAACTGCCTTCTTAAGTTAGGTCACTTCTTGGTCTAGCCAAAAATAACTACTAAGTATCAGGTAGGTATCAAATGAAATGTAACTTCTGTCATTCTGACGATGATATTGATTTATCGAAACAATTGTCAATTTTTTTGGAATTTTAAACATTTTTCATTATATTGTGGAAGTAGCTAGAAACATTGAGTTTCATTTAAAACACTAATATGAGTAGATTCCACGATGTAAGGGTCGAGACAGTTAATATTTCTTACCTTGCCACCAGCAAGAGTTTTCATAACATAATTATCCCAACAAGGAAAAATAAAAGGAAACAAGTCTAAAATTCCCAAGCCTTTCACTTACGGAAAGGCAAGAACCACAAATTAATGTGTAGTCATTTCAACACTTCCCGAAAAAGGGAAATTGAAAGAACCGGAAATGAATAATGTCTACAGCCAAACAAAAATTCTCAGCTTAAAAAGGTTGAAATACTCTTTGATTTGGAAATTACAACGTTACAGATTAATAATAATATTACTCCAAGATTAATTGAATCATCTAGTTTCAAATGTCTCTCTTTATATCGTTTTGATATATTACTTTTCCGCCCAACCTTTCTATATGCGAGAAAAGTATTGGTTTACCCCAAAAAAAGATGACATTTTGTAATTTTTTTTTAGAGTTATTTTTACGTTTCCCATCAACAACAACGCGAAAAAACGGTTTTTAGAAAAAAAATCCTGTGTGTATGTCGTCGTCGTTGTCGTCGGCCACTTCTCCTTACATGTCTTGTTAGCACGATACAGTCTCCGGAGTGCGATAAGTCAGCAATTTTATGATTGAATATTGTTAAGGACATGTCACAGATGATCCCTATTGATTTTCAGTTCACCAGAGTCAGTACAACGGTTGTTATGGTACTTGAAGTACGACATTTTGTAATTTTTGAGAAATTTCAGTTTGTTAGCACGATACAGCCTGCGCAGTTCAACAAGTCACTAATTTTATGATTGAATATTTTTCAGGGCTTCTCACTGATGAACCCTATTGATTTTCAGCTCACCGGAGCCAATACAACTAGTGATACAGTACTTTAAGTACGATATTTTTGTCATTTTTGAAGAAGTTTTAGTTTGTTAGCACGATACAGCCTCCGGAGTATATACAAGTGACTAATTTTATGATTGGATATTATTCGGAGCGTCTGAAAGATGAACCCTATTGATATTCAACTCAGTAAAGCCAGTACAACGGGTGCTATGGTACTTGAAGTACCAAATTTTCGTCATTTTTGGAGAGTTTTCAGTTTGTTAGCACGATACAGCCTCCAGAGATTATACGATTGATCAACTTTAAGATTGAATATTGTTCAAGGTGTCTCACAGATGTACCTTATTGATTTTTAGTTGACTAGAGCGAGTACAGCGGGTCCTCTAAATCCAGATTAACAAAATTTTTGGTTATTTTTGGAGAAATTTCGGTTTGTTAGCACGATACATCCCCCGAAGTGTATACAAGTAACAATTTTATGATAGAACATTGTTCAGGGCCACAGATGCGGAAAAGTTAGTTTTACTCCGTAATACCGTTTATTTTTCTATTTTTTTATAAAATTAGCGACTTCAAATTTATATAGGGTGGATAGTTTGAAATGCTCTATTAGTGAATGGTTCAATACTAAATATGTAAATAATCCCCACACTACAAAGAATGCTAAGTTCTTATCATACTTGTTTCAAAGTTTCTGGGGCGAACGTCACTTTTATGAATTACCCACATTCGACACGCGAGTTGGCTTGACTTGTAGTTGGCATTTGCATACGGTGGTGCATTGCAGTCATGCACGGAGCGTGTCTCTTTGGTATTTTTAATGTAAATAATAAATTATTAAAATGAAGTTTTGGGTGCTAAAGGAAAAATTGGAATTATCAGGTATTCAGGATTTTTATTACAAATTGAAGTGAAACACAACTATGAATTCCACAGTCAGTATAAAAATAAATTGTAAGAATAGGTGTTGAAATATGTGCCTTGTAGATAACTATGTTGTAGTTCAGATCTTTAGTACAGGGTGATCCATTAACGGTGAGGATCGGCAATTTATAGAAATTGCATCAAAATATTTTTAAATTAGTGGTTTTCGGCTAGATTACGTAATACATCATTAACAAAATACAGTTTTCTACACATATACCGTTAATAAGGTTGGTTGAATTTACACCATCAACATCAAAAGTAATTGTAATTAACTGTCTCGACCCTTACTTCGTGGAATCTACTCATTTTATTGTTTTAAATGGAACTTACTGTTTCTAGTTAATTCCACAATATATTGTAAAGATTTTAAAAATTCTAAGATAATTGACAATTGTTTCGATAACTGAATATCATCGTCAGAATGACATAAGTTACATTTCATTTGATGCTTACCTGATGTTTAATTATTTTTGGTTTGTCCAAGAAGTGACCTACCTTGTGATTGACTTAACCCGGGAGGACTCGCACTGTTAGATAAAATCTAACATTTTCAGTTGCACTACAGACTTTTTTTGCATCTCTTGTCAAATTTATTTCATATTTTAGGAATGCCTTCTGTAGTTTCCTTAGCCAGTTCATGCTTGTTGGGGAGTAAGTGGGGAGTTGTGATGGCTCTACATAAATTAGAGTTAGTATTAATCTAGCGCGCGAGCGATCGTGTCGGTGGAGTATGTTAGGAAAAATCTATCGACGCGAGTGATAACAAATGTGCTTCTCTTAATATTGTTGATAGTTTTTTAATTAATTAGCAGGTAACTTTTTTATTGTTTTTTGATTTTTCCTTTACTTATTTGAGCTTTTCTACAGAAAAAAAAATAGATTCTAAAACTGAGCAACAGTTGTTGAAATGGTTTGAAGTGATTTCAGATCATGAGTGTGACGGAGCCATTGAGTCAGATTCTGACATGGAAGATGCTCCTTCTGAGCATTGTGTTCATGCAACTGACACTGAGCAATCTGTCGATGATGAAGAAACGGCATTATCCCCCAGAGATAAGCAAGTGCTATTGTCACCTCAGTGGATAAAGAAAGATGGCATTACATGGCTGAAACATAAACCAGACATTCCTCCCACGAAAATACGTTCACAAAACATCATATCTAAACTTCCTGGTGTGAAAGCTGCAGCAAAAAACGCTAAAGAAGTTGTGGATTGTTGGAAACTATTTTTCCCCGATGGCCTTATTGCAGAAATTGTAATCCATACCAACCAAAAATTAGATATAATACGATCATCTTATAAACGGCCAAGGGATTGTTTATCAACAGATTTTGAAGAAATATTTGCGTTTATAGGACTGTTGTACATGGCCGGCATGAAAAAGGCTCAGCACGTAAACACATATGAGCTATGGTCCAAATATGGAACAGCACCGGATTTCTTTGCCGCTGTAATGTCCAAAAGACGTTTTCACTTGTTGCTGCAAGCGATAAGATTTGATAATATGGATACAAGGTATGAAAGATCAAAGACAGATAATCTGGCACCAATAATATCACAGTGATTGACCAATTTGTTCAACGTTGTTCTGCCTATTACACGGTAGGGGAGTATGGCGAGCTTCAATTACAACTTTACCATTCAATCTTCGACAGAGAATTAAATCTATTGGAAATATAGAACCACATAATAACCCGACACCTTCAACATCTCAAAATTCTCCAGTCTGTAAAGAACACACAACTAGAACAACTTTCATTTGTTATTAATGTGTAGATAACAACGAAAGTGACGAGTAAATTTAAATAATTATGTATTTTTCTGTGTTTAGTTTTTAGAGTTTAGAATAAATCAACTACAATCAATATTAAACAGTTTTTATCATGAGAAGTCAGTGTTAGAAGATATCTATACGAGCCAGCTGGCGTAAGAAAAAATTTATAGGCGCGAGTTCTCACGTCGTTAAATAGTACGCGAGCTCTCCCGGGTTAATATATGTTAATAAAAAAAAGATATGATATTACAAATATTAAAGCTTAGATATTATTAGCCTTATGGATATATCATGTATATCTTTTTTCCAATTAAGATCAGTATAACTGTGCAATGATATAGAAAAACAGGAAAACTATATCTGCTAATCTTTACAATTTTCACTTAATAAGACAGTTTACAAGTGAAGAACTCCCTAGATTGATCTGTTCATTGACAACTCGATATTGTGGGTTTCTTAAGTGTCTTCTAGTTTCTAATTCTTCAAGGAAAACCAGTTCTTGTGTCTTATCCCAAATATGTAGTACTTCTAGTTCTGTGTTAGGTATCAATGAATGTTTGGTATCAAGTAGATGTTTTGCGTAGTGGGACTTATCAGGTTGTTTTAATGTATATGCTCGTAAATGTTCACTGTATCTGATCCAATAATTTCTAAGGGTTTGACCCAAATAGACATCATTATATTCTGGACATTTAAGTTAATATATTCCAGACTTCTTTAATGTGGATATTTTTGTTTTTACATTTTACAATTTTGTACTAACATTACTTCCTATTTTAAAAGAAATTGTTCTATTTGTAGCTGAAGATATTATCTTTGAAATATTATTAGAAACATTACCTGCATATGTGATGGTTTTATAATTTTTTATTTCGTTATTTTCTTCAGGAAATATTAGTTTTAATGCCACTTTTTCCTCCTTTTTATTAATTAATTTATTTATCATATGTAATGGATAACCGTTGGATATTGCTATTTGATTAATTGTATTCATTTCCCTAATAAAATTACATTTGTTCATAGGAACTGAAAAAGCTCTATATGTTATTGAATTATATGCTGCCAATTTTTGTGACATGGGGTGATTGAAGTTATATGGAATAGTTACATCAGTGTCTGTTGGTTTTCTGTAAATTTTTTTTCTTCTTTATTTAACGTGCTCGGCTACAATGGCCACTCACACAGGTACAGTTAATTAATAGTAGGAGTACATACTAATGTTAATATACAAATATATAGTACATTGTGTTAAATTTTGTGGTACATTTGTACATTTTTTAGGAACTGCGGTACTGTAATTGCTTCGTTAGGGTCACTCAATAATTCTTCTATGTTGGAGTTAAGGTGGAGTTGCTGTGTTTGATTGTGATGCTACATTGACATTTTTGAACCTATGGAGAGTTGCTATGGGACATCAGGTGACCGTGGGTGAGTTTGGTGTGTCCAATTCGTAGTCTTCTCATCACTGCTAAGTTTTGTCTCGAAAGTTTAGGTTAGGTGAGGTATGAGTGATTTATTGAAGGCTGGATATTGTGTAGGCTTGAATTGATGGAATCCCAGTGTTGTTGCCACAAGCTTTTGCATGTGTGT
The DNA here is from genome assembly GCA_963921935.1 of Galeruca laticollis. Classification (NCBI taxonomy): domain Eukaryota; kingdom Metazoa; phylum Arthropoda; class Insecta; order Coleoptera; family Chrysomelidae; genus Galeruca; species Galeruca laticollis. The sequence continues at coordinate 21,279,858 of OY998185.1, read as the reverse complement.
TTGATGAATTGCTTAAGATCTTTTGTCGTTTGTATAGTGTTATCGGTGTTGTGGTGTTTTTAGCTAGCTGATCGGCCAGTTCATTACCCTCAATACCAATATGGGATGGTATCCATATGATGGTAACTGTTATGTTTTGGGAAGTGATTAATTGGTAGGTGTCGTGTATATTTTGTACAAGAGAATGTTCGGGGAAAATATAGTTAATGGAGTTAATTGATGCAAGAGAATCAGTGCATATATATATATATATATATATATATATATATATATATATACGTTCTTATGAGGTAAGGATATGTCCTTGAACGCTTGTAGGATACTGAATAATTCTCCGGTCTGTATACTACAGATTGAGGGTATTGTGGATGAATATATAGGGGATTCTGAAGTTGTAACTGCACATCCCACTCCTGTCTCATTTTTTGAGTGTACAATATCAAGTCGTGTTGATTTCTGTTTATTATCTCTAGAAAAGATTTTTTAATTAAAGCGTTGGGGGGTTTCGTTTTTTTTCATTTGGTAAGGGATGTGTTGATTTGTGGAATGTTTTTTGTTCAAGGGGGGATTAAAGAGAGAGGTATTGGAGTTGTTTGTGAGATATCGACTTTAATAGGCATTTATTCTTCTATTATTCTAATCATCGGTACGGTTTTTATTGTAGGAGTTGGTGACATACTGGGTATGTTGTGATTAGTTGGTATTATTAGGTTGTATACGGGGTTAGATGGATCGGAGGATACAGAAACTGCGTAATTTAGTAGTAGTTGTTGGCGCCTTATCCACAAAGGTTGTTCATTTGCTTCGCAATAAAGGCTTTCTGACGCACTGGAGCAGAACGCTCCAAGACATAGATGGAGGGCTGTATTTTGCACAGAATTGAGTAGATTGATTTGTGATTTAGACGCAGATGTGTATATGTGGCAGCCGTAATCAAACTTCGGTCGAATTAGTGCTCTGTACACTTTTAAAAGAGAGTTTTCATCAGCACCCCAGTGATAATTAGAGAGCGTTTTAATGAGGTTTAGTCTTCTACACCCCTCCTATTTTATTTCGAGGATGTGTTGTTCCCATGAGAGACGGGTATCGAATACCACACCCAGGTTTTTGCAATGGTTGACTACTGGGAGAGGGATGTTATTGATTGAAATGTTGGGTACTGGGGGTAATGAATGTTTACTAAATCTGATGATTTTGGATTTTGTCGGGGATAATCTTAATCCCAGTTGGCTTGTTTTGTTTTGTAGAGTATTTACTGCAGTTTGAATGAGGGAAGAAGTAGTGATCATTGATTGCCCGTGACAATAGATCGCTAGGTCGTCGGCATATATTGCATGTTTAATGGTAGCAGTGAAGTAGGAGCAGAGGTCATTTGTTACAAGGTTAAATAAGGTGGGGCTTAGCACAGAGCCTTGAGGTACTCCATCTGTTTAGGTGTACGTTGTTGAAAAAATACCTAAGAGATAGACAGTTTTCAATGAATTTAAACATGTTTCCATTGATATTGTAAAGCATTAATTTATTGAGTATTGTCTGCCTATTTATGTTGTCGAATGCACTTTCTATATCAAATGAGGCGAGTATGATTTCTTGTTTTTTATTTAACGCTGTAGCAATGTATGTTTGAAGCATAACCAAATTATCTCGAGTTGATCGATTTCGTCGGAATCCAGATCGTTCTTTCAATATAAGCTTGTATATATCTAGGTATCAAATAAGTCGCTTGTTAATCATGTTTTCCATAATTTTACTCATAGTGCATGTTAGTGAGATGGGTCTATAGGACTTAGGTGAGGTAGGTGCTTGGTCAGGTTTTTTAATAGGTATTATAATGGATAATCGCCATTGGGATGGACATTTTTTGGAGGACCAGATTAGGTTAAATCGAGAATTAGGTATCGAGATTTTGGAGAAAAATGTAGGGCAGGTCGTCAGGCCCAGCTGCATTTTTTTGTAGGATTTTAATGCAGCAGTAAGTTATTGTGGAGAGAAGGGTATATTGAGGGAATCTACGTCAAGTTTGATTAGATAAGGGCCTGATGACATTGTTTTTGCAGGGGTCGGGGAAGTTTTACTACGGAATTTATCTTCGTAATGTTTGGCCATGATTTCAGCAATTTCTTGATTATTATTTATTATATTTCCATTATTTATGAGATTTGGTATTTTACTATTGGTTTTTTTCCCTTGAATACACTTAATTTTTTTCCAAACCTGATTTGGAGGAGTACTTTCATTTATGGATGAAATGTAGCTTTTCCAGGAGGATTTTTTACTCTGCTTTATAATATATTTTGTTTTTGCTCTGGCTCTCTTGAGCTTAATCAAATTCTCGGTTGTTTTGTTCTGTCGATACAGTTTTAATGTCAGTTTTTGCTATTTTGCGGCACTTTTACAGGAAGGATTCCACCAGGGAACAGTTTTGTGCCCGTAGGAATGTTTCGTTTTACGTATGTGGGTCTCAGCAGCAGATATAATGCATGTTGTGAAGAGCAGTATGTTATTATCCATATTTTCAGATAAAATAAGGGAGGATAATGTAGTTTCTGTTTGAGACATATAGCTGTCCCAATTACCGCTGTTTAGTTGCCAATATGTTCTTGTTGAAATTTGGTGGTTAGGAGGTTCATCGGAACATATGACTATAGGAAAATGATTGCTGTTATACAGATCGTCTTCAACGTGCCAAGTTAGTAAAGGAGGCGACTTAGGGTCGCAGAGGCTTAGATGTATAGCAGAGAAAGACCCAGAGGAAATATTGAGTTGAGTATTGGATCCTGTGTTTAGTAGGCATGAGCTAGAGCAATTTATTACATTCTCGATGGTTCTTCCTCTGCCAGATGTTGAATTAGATCCCCATAGGTTATTATGAGCATTAAAGTCGCCTATTAGTATGTACAGATGTAGGAGTTGGAAGATGAGGTTTACTAATTCCACTTCTGTAAGCGAATAGTTAGGTGGAATATATATGCTACAGACAGTTAGTTTATTTGGGCACCAAATAGTTACTGCTATAGCTTCAAGATCGGTGGTAAGAGGCAATAGCGATGAGAATAGTTCGTTAGAGGTGAATATAGATGTACCACCGCTAGCTCTATTGCAGTTTTCACGTTTATCATCGGATGTATCTTAAGCATTAAGTTGATGTTTTATTTTGTTTTGAATTCTCGAGATTCGATTTTTAAGGTATCGTTCTTTGGTTTTGGAGCGTAGGAGAGATAAATCGCTTAGAAGTCCTTGAATATTTGGAGTAAAGGAAAGAGCTTCGTTGAATGGGTCTGAGCTGCCAAATGAATGTTCTAGGAAGGCAGTCAGTTGGGTTTGAGTGAGAATGAGATCAGTCGGTTAATTTTTAAAAAGATCGTGTAATGCAGTATTGATACTGGTTGTCAGTTTGGAATCATCTTTGGAAGATGTTTTAGGTTTTTTTATAGTAGGCTTAGGTATATTTTCGGATAATGTAAATGATGGGGGATGCATTTGGTTTTCTGTGGGCGTTGAAGAGGGGGAAAGTTGAGGAGGAGTTTCCGTGTTGCTGGCCGAGGATAGAACTCTTTTTTGATCAGGAGTTAAACAGTCGAGATTGGGGAGTTGTCCTTGGTCCGTTGATTTTGTATTAGTTTGATCATCAATAGGGGTTGAAATTTCAGATGCGATTACTGGGGATGACATTGGGAGTGAATCGTTTGTTTGCAGTGATGGATTTTGGATAGGATTACTGGGAGGGTTATTACAAGCATCGGCAGTATGGCCGGGTTGTTTGCACAGAAAACATTTCAGTTTGTCAGTGGAGATGGAAATTCTATAAGGAGTATTATCATGTGTTATTAAGAGAGACGTTTGCAAGGAACAAATATCTGAATCTGGTAAAACAAAAGTCATTCTTCGGGAACTCATAACGTGTTCATAGTTGTCATCTGGTACACCACATCTCAAAAATGAGACAGGGGAGGCTAATTGAAGGCCTATGTTTTCGAGTGATTTTTCAATTATAAAATGTGGTATAGTAGGAGATACATTGGATATAAGGACTCGTTTGGCTGGTGTAATAAGTCTTCGTATTGGGATAATAGTTGATTTCACAGATATGCTATCGTGTGTTTTGAGTAATTTATTGACGATAGATGTGGAACTTAAATAAATGCACACACGGTTGTTCGATATTTTAGAAGCAAAAGTAACATTTTTTGAATTGACGTTTTCACCAATAGCTTTTATGTATTCAAAAAGAGCTGTATCGAGGATACTATGCATAACACTTGCCTGTTCTCTTTTAGGAAAAGTTGGCGGGGGGGGGGGTTGTTTGAGCTGCGGCTACGTAAGATTTTGTAATGGTGGGAGGATTTAGTGTTATAGATGAGGATGGTTGAGGTTGTGTTTCAGTTTGATCCATTTTTGTAAGAGGTCCTGGATACCAAAACCTCTACAGAGTAAAAGAACAAGAGTCCTAGATAGACTCTTGGGAATGATAGGAAATAACAGTTACCTGTATTAATGTTCCGCCACTGGTGAAAACTAGGTTCTTCAGTTGATGAAGTTATCTGTTTATTAATGTATTTTTGTAAGTTCATTCACAAAAAATGTAGAATCTCACATTATATAATCATTAGATTTTTCACAACACCGTGTAAAAAGGAATAAAAACTCGTAATTGGTAAATGGATTATTTAGTCGACCGATAATCGATGTTTACTCGTAGGCTACCTAAATAGGCTTATCTTTCTGTGAATTAAACAATCAAGTACATTATTAATTCTTTGAATTCTTAAATCAAGAAAATTGATTGAGTTATTTTCTTCAACTTCTAATGTAAATTCAATTTTTGGGTGTAAATTATTAATATGGTTAGAAATTATATCGAATTACCGTTCACTACCCATAAAATAAGCTAATATGTCATCTACATATCTATACCAAAATAAAACAATTTCTGAAATATTACTGTCAAAGATTTTTCTTTCTAAATTGTCCATAAACATGTTTGCGAAAATCGGTGATATAGGGCTTCCCATTGGTAAACCTTTATTCTGAATATATATGTTATTGTCGAAAAGTGAAATAATTCTGATTAATACATACATCAAATAAATTAAGTATATCTGATATTATTCCTGGATTAATATTTTAATCTTCAAGTAATTTTCGTACAAGTACTAGACATTCTTTAGTAGAAATTTTAGTGAACATATTGGTAACATCAAATAAAATTATTTAGAGTTAACTTGCAATTTAAATGCTTTTAATTTTTTGATCGAATTTTCAATTGAGTTTTTAGATGTATATCCGTAACTATCGAGTATATTGTTAAGTTTTTATTAGGAGTATTAACGTAAGGAACTACAGGTCTAATTGGTTTCGTTATTTTATGTAATTTAACGGTTCCATATAATTGTGGAGAATGACGATTTTTATGAACAATGGACTTCTTTTCGTTATCACTTAAAAGATCATTTGAATTATTAACAATATCTATTACATTATTAGAGAACTTTTTTGTTGGGTCTACTCTAAGTACTTGTACATCGCTAGATTCTATAAAGTTATATATCTTTGAATTATAATTTTAGAATCGATAGAGAGTTCGAAGGGAACTGGTGGCTTTTCGAGTGAGACTGGGGCGGTCTCTTGAGGGGTTTTGGATGCCGTTAGCCCGGGGGGGAGGGCAGCGAGGGTGGAAGGCGGGGTGAGGACCACCGCAATTTGTGCATGTGAGAGTTCCAGACTTGGGGTAATTTTCGGGACGGTGGTCTGTTTGGCCGCAAGAAGGGCATATCGGTTTAGACCGACAAGAATCAGCGGAATGTCTGGTTTGCGTGCATCGACTGCAATATTTATGGGCTGGGGGCAGCGGATTGGCGTTGGACGGCTCGCACTGATATGGGAGACCATGAAATGAGAGGCCGGAGATGAGGACCTAGTGGTAATGGATTTCGGAAGTTGTGACGATGCGAAACATCGATGTGGGTTTGTTTGTGGTTCTGGCGATAATTCGCCAGGTTTGGAGAAAGGGAATTTGATGATCGTGAAGGATTTCTTCAAATTCTTCGAGGCTGATCGTGGCGTCTATATTCCAGCAGACAAAAGAGAAGGTGGCTATGAGAGTTTTGGTTGCTGGTCGGGGTGGAGACTGGGTGGAGGATGTTGATGGTGGTGTTAGAATCACCAGTAGAATTGTGGATACGTCTCAGAATTGTTGAGACTGACATTGGGGAGGACGTTTCGAGGAGGGCTGTGCTGTTGAAATTAACTTTAAAATAAAGGATGTGGCCGTTGAGGAGCTCTAAGGTGTTTAGACGGGTGAATAGGGATTTTTGAGATGAGTACTGGTATGAGAGGTTTCTGAGGTTAAGGGTTTGTGAAGTGTTGTTGTTGGAGGTTGTTGTGGGTTGTTGATAGGGTTGGAACTAGTAGAACGGGGTGAAATCGTCCTCGTCGTGGATGGATTGTTGTCGGGTGATTTAGGGTATGGGCGATTTGGATCTTACGGAGGAAACGTAAGTCCTGGTTGGAGATGGGTAAGAAGTGCGTTTGTGTTGTTGTTCGGGTGTATGTTTTGAGGAGGTTGGTTTTGAAGAAGTCTGAGGAGATGGTGTTGAGTGAGAGTGGGTTTTTTTGGATGTGTTTGATGAGGGTATGTTGTGTTTAGGTGAAAGTTTTGGGAATTCCTTCTCGTAGCGGGAAAGCAGTTCTTGGAAGAAGAGGGACTTGAGGAGTATCTTGTTGTATTGGTATTCTTCCGCATCGAATAGTGGGTGGTCAGGGTTGACTGAATGAAGGAAGTTTATTTTATATAGTGAGAGAGGACTCATGGAGAGTTTGGCAGATTTACTGCTTCGTGAGTGTCTGGAGGGCATTATTGGTTGTGAGTGTGGTGTAGGATATGGGGGTAAAAGATAACACCGACAGCATACTGCCGGAGGGAGTTGCCTCCCAGTTAAAGGTTTCCTGACTTATTAACTTTCAGGTGTTTTATATTACCTATGTGCTAGATGTCCTTCCTTCTTCTGGTTGGTGTGGCTTGCTTATTTGGAATCTAAAATAAAACAAGGTTAATAACACAATTTTTATTTTCATAAATAAGATTTTGTTTCTAAAGAAACAATTGGATATACACTTCCTAGTGTAGTTGAGTGAACTGTCGAACTGAAAAGTTCGGCAGAACATGGGGTTGGTTGGTGTTCTGGTGGATGCGTCCACGGTATCGGTGAAGTCGCGGTGAATCGGTTAGGGTCAGCGACCAATTCGGGCTTGTATCACCTTTCTCAGGCAATGGACTCGCGCTACTCGTAGTGGACTCTTGAGAAACTGAACTAATAGCAGTTTTAACACTCTCTCTCCCTCCCTCTTTCTCTCTCTCTCCCTTCCTCTTTTTCTCCCTCCCTCTTTCTCACTCTCCCCCTCTCTGCCACTTTCTCCCTCTCTCTTCCCCTCTCACCCTCTCTTTCCCTCTATCACCCTCTCTCTCCGTTTCTCTCCCTCCCTCTACTTTACAATGCAAAATTTTAGACAGAAATTTTGTTAGATATTTTTTTCGAAAAAAATTGCAAAACATACTTGGAACTGACAAAATGGAGAAATGTGAACAAACTATATTCCGTATGAGTATAGAGGACAACAGTGCCAAAAATAAATTCAACAATCGCCTCAAACTGTCTTTTTGAATAACTAACTCCCTTTCTTGTATATATTCAAATTAATTTTGAATCCATTGAGATTCTCAGAAATAATGTTTCAAACAATTAACTAGATATAAATGAAGGTCTACTCCAAATACAAAAGAAGAGGAGGAAGGAAAGAAAGTTGATAAATAATTTTTATCAAGTATTTTAAAGAGCGATTGTGGAAAATGATCTTGACTCCGTAGCTGACTTCTGTTATAAGTTTTATCATTGTATGAATAGATGTCCATTGTAGAAGTTTTGAATTAATCTGAGATTATTGATTTCTTTATCATATCAGATGACCTGGAATTCTCACAAAAACTACAACCCTAACTCCCGGACTAATGCCTCATAAACTATCATCTTTTATTGTCAACAAAATTGGATATTTTCAGACAATTTAGGCCTGTACGCTTTTGCATATTCTTTTGGCATTGGGAGTGCAGTTATAAATAATCTGCATAGTTTACATCGCATACTAATTAACAATATAAAAATTTCTTTGCTCTTGATCAATTGAATTAATTTTTCAAATAACACTGTAGGGAATAATATATAATATATTGTAAACGTTCCTACTTTGAAGTTTTCACAACAAAACATTTATTTTAGCTTCAATGACTGGCAAATTTTCAAACAATTCCGATCTCTGACAAATAACCATTGAAGCGCGTAACAGAAACTCTCAAAATAATGATGTCAAAATACACCGAATTCAGATCAGACGTAAAAGGTGTATACGTTAATTGAAAGTTGATAATAAAAATCAATTTTTTGGCAATCACGTCTTTTAACCTTTTTAAGGACAAGTAAAAACTGTGATGAATTATCCATTTCCAACATGATCTATGAAAATTACTTCATATACATAACGTAAACTATTCCTAAAATCTACTGTCTCGACCCTTACTTTATGGAATCTACTCATTTTATTTAAAAAAATATCTTATTTTGGTATAGGTATGTAGATGACATATTAGCTTGTTTTATAGGTAGTGAAATGTATATTATGCTAGCGTAGCCATTTTACAGGGCATCTTTCGGATCAGGCTAATAATTTGTTGCTAATTTGTTACTAATTTGGTTGCTAATTTGTTGCTAATTTGTAACGCTGAGTTCGATTTTGTTGCAAATGCCGTTCTCAAGAAAACGCAAAATATGCTAGCGTAATATTAAACTAGCGTAACCACACGCTATAACTATAAAAATTAGTATTATTAAAAAAACCTAAATACACAGGAATTTGTTGCTAATTTGTTCCTAGAAAATGACACTAACCGATCCTGTAAAAATCTTCCCTTACCCCGATTTCCCCGCCCCTCACTATTATTTGATATTAAGCTAGTGTAGCCACACGCTATAACTATACAAAATAAGTAATATCAAAAAAACTAAATGCACAGGAATTTGTTACTAAAAGATGACAGTAACCGATACTGCAAAAAAATCATTCCTTACCCCGATTTCCCCACCCCCCACTATTATTTGATATTAAGCTAGCATAGACGCACGTTATAACTACAAAAAAAGTAATATTGAAAAAAAACTAAATGCACACGAGTTTGTTGTTAAAAGATGCCACTAATCGATCCTGCAAAAATCATCCTTACTCCGATTTTCCCGCCCCTCACTATTATTTGATATTAAGCTAGCGTAGCCACACGCTATAACTTTACAAAATAAGTAATATTAAAAAAACTAAATTCACAGGAATTTGTTACTAAAAGATGAAACTACCCGATACTGCAAAGAAAATAATCCCTTATCCCGATTTCCCCACCCCTCACTATTATTTGATATTAAGCTAGCGTAGCCACACGCTATAACTATACAAAATAAGAAATATTAAAAAAAACTAATTACACAGAAATTTGTTGCTAGAAGATGACACTAACCGATCCTGCAAAAAATCGTCCCTTATGTCACATTAAATGAAATTCATCGTGTTTTAGTAGTCATTGCCTAGCAACAAATTGCCCAACTGATTTTAAAACCATAATTATTCCAATTTCCAACTGGCTGCTGAAAAAAGATCCATAAAATATGTCAATAAAATATAATATTAATAATTTTAAATACAATATTATGTTATATATATATATATATATGTTTATATATATATATATATATATATGTATATATATATATATATATATATATATATATATATATATGTTTATATATATATATATATATATATGTATATATATATATATATATATATATATATATCTTTTTTGGATAGTTCTTGGGTATAGGTTTCTTGTGAATAATACGAAAATTTTATGACGACGTTTCGCCCATCATAGTAGGCTTTATCAAAATCTGTTTTATTTTGTGGAACAGTACCTACGAGTGGAAAGAATTAAAATGAAATTTGGTAGCTTACAATGAAGACATTCACAATTAACAATTAAAAATTAAAAGTCAAAAATTAAAAGGTTTTCCAGCTCACATGCAAGAATAAAATTTTGAAATTAAGTTTTATTATGGTACGTACCTCGATGTTTACATTTTAATGGTAAAATCAGGAATGGAAAGAATGAAGGTTCTATTATTGTTTTCGTTTTTTTTCCTTTTTGAGTAAGTATTCTGGTTTATGTTACTTAGTTTTTCAATGGCAGAGAGATAAGGTGTATATTAATTATTAAAATGGAATATACGAGGTGGTCACAAAAATTGAAATAATATTCATTGTTTATTTATAGTATTAAGTTGTGATAGATATGGCTTAAATGATTTGTGTCTTGTTTATCATTGACAGTATGCTGTTCCTTTTTTATGTAAATCATTTCTTTCATCAAAAGTTTTTGGTAATTGTTATCTTGTGCCAGAATTTTAGTATTTGAAAAGTTAAATTCGTGGTTTTGGCTAGATTCATGTTTATGTAAAGCTGTTGAGGCATTTTTAGTGTATTTGTGTCCGTTTAGCCTGTTATTAAGGTATTGTGTAGTCATTCCTATGTACTTATTGGGGCAATTTAAGCATGGTATTGAGTAGACGACATTCGATTTCATTTTAGTTGGAACTTTACTTTTCAATGATGTGAACAAAGATGATAATAGATGTTGTGCTTTGTGACATACAATGATATCATGCTTACCTAAGATATATTTCATTTTTTTTTGATAATTCTGCTGTGTATGGCATAGCAATATATTTTTTTATGCTTTTATCATTTATCTGTTTTTTATCAGGTATGTTACTATTATATAATTTGTGTGTACGTTGATTTATGATTCTGTTTATTAACTTTGTAGGGAAATTATTTTCATGAAGAACCTTTTTTACTTTCTTTAAGATCTCGAATCTATATTCGGGTGATGTTAGAGTTAGCGCTCTATCGGTTAAATTTATGATAACACTGTTTTTCTGTGAATTTGGGTGGTGGGAATTATAGTTTAGGTAGCGACCCGACCAAGTGTTTTTGGTATACCATTTTGTTTTAAGTTCTTCATTGTTTTCTTGTCGTATGATTGTCATATCTAAGAAATTAATTTTATGTTCAAGTTCTGTTTCTGAAGTAAACTGAAGTTTGGGATGGAAATTATTAAAAGCGTCTAGAATTTCGTCAATTTGATTTTCTGGTACGGCAGTGATACAATCGTCGACATATCTTTTAAAAAATAGTATAGGAACATTAGTTTTGTTTAAAACCTTCTCTTCTAGGTATTCCATGACAAGTTGTGCTACAGTGGAAGATATGGGAGAGCCCATTGCACAACCATCTAACTGCTGGTAAAATTTGTTTTTATGTTGAAAATAATTGCTGTTTAGTGTTAGATTTAACGCTTCAATAAACATGTCTTGATTTAGAGTTGTATATTCTTTTAGGGAGTTCCATTTCTTATTAATGATGTTTGTTATTAATTCGTTCGGTATATTAGTGTATAGGGATATCACGTCTAATGAAACTAGTTTGTATGTGTTTGGTATTTTTGTTATATTAATAAACTCCTTGAAACTAAAAGAATCTTTGATGTAATAGTTATTTTTGCATGTTATTTCAGATAGACAGTTACTTAAATATTTGGATAATCTGTAAAAAGGTGACTGGATAGATGATACTATAGGTCTTAATGGAATACTAGGTTTGTGAAGTTTAGGTAACCCATAAATTTTTGGTGCCACTGCATTGTGAATCATTAATTTTTTTGCTTCATTTTCAGAAATCTGTTCTCTAGACAAGAATTTTTTTATTAGTGAATTATTTTTTTCTTGGTATATTTTTGTAGGGTCGTTACGTAATTTTTTGTATGTTTGGTTGTCGAAAAGCAAACTATCCATCTTAATATCATAGTCATTTGTATTCATTATAACAGTTTTGTTGCTTTTATCTGGTTTTAAAACAGTAATATCTGGGTTGTTTTTAATAAAATGTTTGGCTCTGTTAATTTGTTTGCTGATTTTTCGTTGAAATTTATTAGTTTTTGTGTTTTTGTGTCTAATTTTGATTTTATGATTGGTAATTAGATTTACAATATTTCCGCGAATCGTGTCTTTTATTTCGTTTGGTTTATCTTTAATAGCAGATTCAACACAAGCTATATATTCCGTTATAGGTAATTTACTTTCCTCAACAACAGGTATAGAGAAATTTGATAAAGCCTACTATGATGGGCGAAACGTCGTCATAAAATTTTCGTATTATTCACAAGAAACCTATACCCAAGAACTATCCAAAAAAGATAAATATATAATGGTTTAAGAAATACTACAAATATATATATATATATATATATATATATATATATATATATATATTAAATGGGGTTATTGTTATGAAATAGAAATGCATTTATAAAATTAATCAAAGCAATCTTTAGAAAGCATTTTCTAATATCCCGACCCGATGGAAACATCTTGGTGGAAGTCAACGATATTGATAAAGACGTCTTACACCTTCAGAAAAATATATAATTTGAGCAAAAAGCTGCCGTATTACGCTTTGCATGAGAAATTAGCGAAATTGCGGGCAGTTAAATTTCAATTAAAAAACACTCCGGCAATTTGTTGCTGGGCTATGACTACTAAAACACGTCGAATTTCAATTAAAAAACACTGGGGGAATTTGTTGCTGGGCTGCTACTGCCCAAATATGGACTATATCGCTTTAAAATCAGTAGGGCAATTTGTTGCTAGGCTATGGCTGCTAAAACACGTCGAATTTCAATTAAAAAAACTCGGGGAATTTGTTGCTGGGCTGTTACTGGCCAAATATGGATTATATCGCTTTAAAATCAGTAGGGCAATTTGTTGCTAGGCTATGGCTGCTAAAACACAATGAATTTCAATTAAAAATCACTCGGGGAATTTATTGCTGGGCTACTACTATCCAAACACAGACTATATTGTTTTATATTCTATTTCAAAAAGGTAGAGAGTAATAAACCCTTGTAAAATGACCATTCCAAGGGCGTACCTGCTTGTGATTCTAAAAATCTCAATAATTGTGAATTTTATATTTAAGCAATATATAAGTAAGTACATTTATTCGACTTTAGATAAAATTTTGTGTACATTGAGAGAAGATAAACTATTGAAGAGTTAAGAGAACAATTGGAAGAGATACATTATGGAAAATTCTGCGAGATACGACTTTTATATGGGAAAAAGTGAACAGAGAGTCGCTTATAATCGAAAAAGATGAAATTGTATGTTGGAAACGGAATTATTTGCGAACAATAAGGGATTTTTGCAATGAAAATAGAAAAATAGTCTCTGAATCTCTCTCTGTCTCTGTCTAAGCCATGTATGAAAGTTAAAATTATGGTGGATGCGCGGGGATTTCTTAGAACTGTTTAAGATTGTGACTATCTTATCTAGACATTGTTTTTGGGTAAGCCGCAATCTAGAATTATCTAGTAAAAAAGGCACTCATATATAAAGGACCGACCATGGAGGGTTGAGTTTAGTTTTATAAATTAATAATCAAGGTTGTGTGTATATAAATTAAATTTAAGTGAATAGTTAAGTGTATATAAATTAAGTATTAGTGAATAGTTTAGTGTTCAAATAAATTAGTAAGTAGGCATACCGTGTGTTTAAAGTTTATCCCACCCGTAATAAAAACGTTTTATATAAATAAAAAAACATTACAGTATATTGTAAAAAGGGAACGATAAATATACAATAAAGACCATTTTTTATTCTAAAAATCAGTTTATGATGTCAACATTTTTATACCTTCATATGTATATTTCTTTAGTTTAACGCATCAGTATTTGCTGTTAAGCCATATATATACAGGGTGTCCCGGGACTAATGGGAAAAAGTCAGGAGAGTATAATATGAGCCAAAATAATGTTAGTACTTCATATAAACTTTTACTATGCAGGCCCTCGTTTTCGAGTTATAGGCCTCCAAAGTTTTAATTTTGAATTTGGTTTTTGTTTGTATTTTTTGTACTAGTTATTTGATTTTCATAAAATTTACGGCAAAGCTATAATGTAAGTGTATGTTTATTTTAGTAAGGTAAACAGATTTACAGTAGTGCATTGAAGCCAGGGACGGACTACTCGCAATGGTTAGTGATCCAAAAATTTTGCAGGTATGGCACACCCTGTATGAAATTATCGAAATTCACTTCCCCACACATTAAGCTAACGAAAAGGTACTCTTGTTGGAATTCGATAAAATAAGCCGTTTGGCTAATATTTACAGTTTTAATAATGCACTACGTACAAATGTACCTAACTAACTTATTAATACGATGTCCAGAATTTACTTGCTTTTAATCAAAATTACGAACATAGCATTATTAAACCATTAAGAAAACATCAAAAAACACAAGTTATGAAACATTAGACTAAAACTAATTCCTAAACAACAACAAAAACTAACGTTATTATAATAAATGTTCAATATGAGCTCCTCCCACTTCCACGCACACTCTAAGTCTACGAAGGTTGTTTCTTTGCACTTGAAAGAGCAATTTCACACTATTTCTAATAACATTGCAGTGTAACACAATTCTGTCTATTAAATCTTGCCTTGTTTGCACAGGTGTTGCGTATACCTTACTTTTGAGATAACCCTAGAGAAAGAAATCCATAGGATCAACGTCTCCTGATCGCGGTGGCCATTGAAAAGGGCCTCCATGACCAATCCATCTATTAGGAAGCCTTGTGTGTAAATGCTGTCGTACATCTAAACTGAAATGAGGAGGGGCCCCATCATGCATGAACCATAAATTCCTACGAGTTTGTAGTAGCACATCATCAAACAGGTTCCATAACTCATTTTGCAAAAAACTCCAAATATCTCTGACCGGTCAAAGTACCGTCAATAAAGTATGGCTGTATCAAATTATTGCCAACTATTCCTGCCAAACATTAACCATGAATCTATGCTAGTTCCTAGTTTGGAAAATGCCATGTGGATTCACATCATCCCATAAATGCATATTATGAGAATTTATGATTCCATCTCTGGTGAAACCCGGTTCGTTCGTAAAGAGAACGTTACTAATAAATGTGTTGTCTGCTTGTTGTTGTTGCAGATACCACTGGCTATACTCAAGTCGAGCAGGATAATCAGCCACTGTCATACGGTGTACTTTTTTCATGTGAAAAGGATATAACAGCTGTTCTTTTAGGACGCGATGAACAACTGATTTCGAGACGTTATGTTCTCTTGATAATTTTCTAAAACTCGATGGTTCATTATCAACTGCATTTAACAAGTCTTGTTCAACTGTCACAGTACGTATGCTTCGTACTGGACCTTCTCCAGCTTTTTCTGGCGAAAATCTTCCTAAAATTTAAAATTTTGTTTTGTATACATGGAAAATTACATTTACTTATTCATACCTGTTTCTCGTAACCTGAGATCAATACGCCCAAACATTCGTCTGTCTGGCAATGCTCTGTTTGCAAAATGTTCTTCATAAAGCCTTTTGGCCTCTAAACAGTTTCGACAAGCCAGTCCATACATTAGATGTTTATCTGCGTACTCAATAAAAGCGAATTCTGCTATTGTAACTGTTAAATTAAGGACTTATGAATTATTGACAAGTACTGACTACGAACTATTCTACACAACGTTTGACAACTAATCCTATGGTAACTTGATAAACGGTAAAAACACTTATAAAAAGTTTTTACCAACTTTCCAATTAATAAGTCGTTAATGTTTTTCGTCTTCTGCTATCGTTAAATTATTTTTTTGTAGTACTCTAGGTAAATTTTGGACATCTATTAAAAGTTAGTTTTACCTCGTTGTGTACTTATAAAAATGGTGAATGCGTAAACTGGTACGTAGTGCATTAATAAAACTGTAAATATTAGCCAAACGGCTTATTTTATCGAATTCCAACAAGAGTACCTTTTCGTTAGCTTAATGTGTGGGGAAGTGAATTTCGATAATTTCATACAGGGTGTGCCATACCTGCAGAATTTTTGGATCACTAACCATAGCGAGTAGTCGTCCCTGGCTTCAATGCACTACTGTAAATCTGTTTACCTTACCAAAATAAACATACACATATATTATAGCTTTGCCGTAAATTTTATAAAGATCAAATAACTAGTACAAAAAATACAAATAAAAACCAAATTCAAAATTAAAACTTTGGAGGCCTATAACTCGAAAACGAGGGCCTGCATAGTAAAAGTTTATATGACGTACTAACATTATTTTAGCTCAGATTATACGCTCCTGACTTTTCTCCCATTAGTCCCGGGACACCCTGTATATGATTCATAGTAAAATGACGACATTCAAACCAACGAAAAGATGTTCAATAATTCTTCACTATCAGTGAGTGAAAAAGTTATTATTTTAAATGTACATGATTGCATAAAATACGATTACCCGAATTTTACTGTACAAGAAACTGTCGAACGATGTTCCCGAATGACAGGAGTTCGAAAGTCCACCGTTTTTAAATTATTGCGAGGGACAAAGACAGCAGGTCAAGTGGAACCTCCCAAGAAAAGTCCAGGCAGACCAGTGAAAGTCCTTGATGAAGAAACCAAAAGTGTAATTCGAAGAAAAGTTCGCTCTTTATTTTGAAAAAGAAATACCCACCCTTGATAAGATTTTAATAGAGCTTTGTCAGGATGATAGTATTACGTTCACTAGAAAACTTTGATGGACCACTTTAAAAAATATGGAGTTAGCCGGGGAATAGCATAACCGTAGAGCACTTTTACTTGAAAGTGATGAAATTGTTTGCTGGCGACGGAAATACTTAAGAGAAGTATAAATCAGTACAGAACAGAGCAGTAGAAAATATTTTATCTTGATGAGACGTAGATTGATGAAAGTTATATAGTACCACGAGGACATGAATTCGGATGTTTGAAGACTATTTTGGTGAAATGGTGAAATAAACTCCGGCTGATTCAGTAGTAATTATGGAGAACACAAGCTATCATTCTCGACGCATAGAGAAGACCCCAACTTTGTTTTGGAGAAAACAAGAAATTATTGATAAGTGAACCCCCAAAGGTATTGAATTTCAAGATGAATTGATAAAAAAGGTGTTTTTAAATGAAACTCACGGTCTCTAGTTAATTCCACAATATAATAAAAGTTATTGAAAATTCTAAAAAATTGACAATTGTTTCGATAAATCAATATCATCGTCAGACTTGGAGGTGGATTGGTATTACACCAGACACCACTTGTACCGCTTTAGCAGAGGCTGTACGGTATGCGCTGATGACTCTGAGGAGCATCCTTCGTTGTACCCTAATGAGTAGTTCTCTATATTTCTTAAACCTCATATATTCATGCCAGACGGGAGCGCCATATAGCAGAATGGACTGCACCATGCTGTATAGCATCTCTCTCTTTTTTGACCCAGGACCCTTGATATTTGGCGTAAGCCTAGTAAGGGCTGCCACCTTTTTCTCGGCCTTTTGGGCCGCAGTCTTTATATGCTGACTGAAACTAAATCCTTCCCCCAGGGTGACCCCAAGGTATAGCAGGCACTTCTGCTCCGCCACACATAAATTTGATTTCTTCCTTCCCTCTCTGCTCCAGCTCGTTTTTCTTCATCCAGGAGTCTATGTGGTGCAACGTTTCGTTCCCTTTCCAGTTCAACTGTTCTTTGTCTGCAGCAGTAATTACTATTGCCAAGTCGTCTGCGTATGCAAGTAGACTAACTCCCATCGGTACATGTTCGTTCAGCACATCATCGTATAACACGTTCCACAGGGTAGGACCGAGTACTGAGCCCTGTGGAACTCCAGCCGTGATATCTAAGCATAAGTCTTTCTCAATTTGCAATGATCTGTCTTCTAGGTAGGAATCGACGATTTCCAATAGGTAACTTGCCACGCCTCTTTCTTCCAGTTTATGCAATATTCTATCCCAGGACGCTGAATTAAAGGCGTTTCTAACGTCGAGAGCGATTACTGCGGCCTACTTGTTCCTTACGTTTTCCTTTGCTATGTTGACAGCTTTCTCTACGGCCCGAATTGTGGATTTTTTCTTACGAAAGCCGAACTGGTTTTCTGATAGGCCTCCAGTAGCTTCCAGTTCCTTTTCTAGTCTATCCTTCAATAATCCTTCGTAGACCTTACTGATGGAGTTCAGTAGGCATATGGGTCTGAATTTCATGTCCTCTGGTTTTCCTTTTGGAATCAGTACCAGTCTCGCCTGTTTCCAGTTTTTCGGAAACTGCTTCTCTCTAAGTAGGCCATTCAGTGGGTCTAATATACTTTCCGGTGCTATTTCTTCCAGATTTTTTATCGCCTCCATAGGTATTCCATCGAGGCCGGGTGCCTTTCCAGATTTCATCTTTCCTAATACATTTTTCAGCTCTTCGGCTGAGAACGGCTCAGGTTCAATGGCTTCCTTAACCCTAGATTTTCGCCAGCTCTTTGATTTCCTTGGAAAGAGATCTTTTGCCGCTTCACTTTTTAGTTCCTTTGCGATATTGAAAGGGGGATATCCTACCAGTTTTTTGGCTGCGATTTTATATCCTGTACCCCAGATATTATCGTCCAGTTCTTTGCATAAATCGTCCCAGTGTTTTTTCTTGGACTGGTTTATTAAGAACTGCAGCTCCTTTCTACATCTCCTAAGGTCATCCCTTGCTTCATTCACTTCATTTTCGTTTCTTGGCGCACGTTTGTTCATTCTTGTTATCTCTCTCTCTTGAGTCTGAGACACTCCTGTCGCTTTTTCCCTATATCTTGATTCCACCAGAAAGGTGTCCTATTTATCGTTGTTTTTGTTGTGAGGCTTGCATGGTAGGCTTCTCCTATTACTTTTTCCAGATCTTCCGTTATTTTTGCACCAGCTGTGATTCTCCAAGTCGCAAGTTCTTTGAAAAGGTCCCAGTCGCAACTTGGCTTATTTTTTCTCGAGTTCTGAGGTTTCCTGTCTTTTGTTACTATCGAGAAGCATATGTACTGATGCTCGGTGAGCGTTTCGTCGTCAAGGATTTCCCAGTCTGTTATCATTTTCTGTGTCTTTCGAGTAGAGCATTTGATGTCAATGTAAGACTCGGTCTGTCTTCTGACGAGAGTTGGCTTTTTGCCATCATTCAGGACGTTGAGGTTTAGCGTCGACATCCAGTCGCACCAGTACTCCCCTCTCTTATCTCCAATTGGTGACCCCCAGGAGGGAGATTTAGCATTTATATCGCCCATGATTATTTTTTCTCCATTTTGTCTATTGACGTCTTCCATAATTTTGTCTACCTGCTGTTTGAAGTCTTCAAATCGAATATTTGGAGAAATGTAGCAACAAAATACATGGCAGTTTTTCAACGAGACCAGTAGCCTTCTTCAGAGCTAACTCCCATTATCTCGAGTTTCTTATTTAAAACCATCACATCTCTTGTCCTTAATCCACTGCGTGTTTTCGAGTATTTTTCTGTTTGGGTTCCCCTACGACTAAAATATCAACGCCTTTCTTTGTGGCTGTTGCATAGGCCAGGTCGTGTGCGGCCCTGGCCCTTCCTAAGTTAGTTTGTAGGAATTTGATTGCCATCACCAGGTGTGAGTATTCTACCCGATACCGATGGCAGCCTAGGTTTAGTCCTGATCAGTTTCCTATATTGTGGACATTTTGTTTGGTCCATTTTATGCCCCTCGGTATTGCAAACAATGCATGCAGGTGGGTTTTCGCACTCCTTGGCCGTGTGTCCTGCCTTTGTGCATCGGAGGCAAAGTTCAGATCTATCTTCATTTGGGCAATCATCTTTTCTGTGTCCGAAGAGATGGCACCTGAAGCACCTCTGTAAATTCACTCTTCTTCTTACCCTACAATCTAACCACCCTATCTTGATCTTTCCGTTTCTTATAACTTTGCTCGCAAATTCTTTTTTCATAGAAATAGAGGTTGTCTGATTGCCATTTCTCGTTGGTCTCATAGAGATAATTCTGAACTGATTTTCCTGAATGTTTTCGAATTTCAAGATGTCACCTTTCAGTTCATTTTCGTCGATGCTGGCGTCGATGTCTGTGATGTGAATGATGGTTTCATTGCTTTTTATAACCAAATCCGTACCCAGATTCTTCTCTTGGATGCTTTGCTTCAGATCCGCAGCCTTACCGCCTATAACTTCCATCATCAGGTCTCCTCTATTGGTCTTCCTAATAGAGCTTATTTGTATTCCTTTTTCTTTCATGTTTACCGAGCTTTTCACCGACTTGAGAAGTTCTGCATAACTTTTTCCTTCTTGTGCCTTTATAATAATTTTGTCCCTTCCAGGCTGTGTGGTCTTGGGTCTTTGCATCTTTTTACTCGCGTTCATATGTTCTACACATAATGTCGCTTTTATTTCAAGACCCTTCAACGCAAACTCTGCGCACTTCTTAAGGTAATCGGAATTGGTTTTTCCAAGGGCCCCGATCTTTAGTCCTTTATCACTGTTTTCAACCTCACTTCTCAGCTGTGTGAACAATTTGAGCATTAACTCCGCATCGTCCACTCCTCCGCCGTCCATTGTCATTGGCATGATGAAGACGGATTGTGTGTAGTTCTCTCCTCCTTCTCTTCTTCTGCTACTTATGAAACTCACATTAATTTTAACAAATTCCATAGAACCTTCCACCAGTCCTTCTTCGATCAGTGGAACTACGGGTGGGTACTGATTTTTCAGTTCATCGTACGCTTTTCCATGTGTTGTTTTATTTGGGTCCATGAAGATAACCAAGTCTTGATCCGTATGTCCCTTACCTTTCCTTGTCTAGTTTCCACCACCTTATATAAATCTTCGGGCCAGTCCTCATCTATAATCTTCGTCAGGCTTTCAAAACTTTGTTCTGTGCTGACAATTTCTCTTATTTCTTCCATTCTACAGGATTTTTTTGGGCCATCCTCCAGTTTCTCAAACTTCTTTTTCAGTTGGTTAATCTCCTCGCGTAGAATTCGTTCTTTCGCGTTTTTCTCCTTCATTCTGAGTTCGTCTGATTCTTTTTCCAGCTTTTCCATCTTATTTTGAAGAATAGCCACTTCCTCGCGGAGTGTTTAATAATAAATAAGTGTACCTATTACTATGTAGATAATGCCTAATTTTTATTCTGTTAGAATAAAATTCTCTCCTTTTTACGAGTATCCTACCGGCACGCCTTTGGCACATCATTTTCAGTGTTTATGAACGGATAATAATAGGCCAAACCCCTAAATTTACTCAGACCCGGGTGGTACTACCTGCACTTGATAAGAAGAGAATCTTTTACAATGAAATCAATACCAAACTATGAAAGGGACTTAAATACTCGTTGGGGCACTCTGTAGTCCCTTTGTATACCTATTGAGGTTTTGTTACTATATAGCTTTCTGAAATAGACTATAAAATCAGTGGGGCAATTTGTTGCTAGGCTGTGGCTATACTCGATAGTCGAAATTGTGTAAAGTGAGTCAGAGCTATCTAATCAACACTTTGGTTAAAGCGCAGTTGCCATATGTATTCTAGAGAGAAATGCTGTATTTTATAAATACACTTCAAATCCATTGTGTCAATATTTCAGGTACAAAAGATGCAATGTAATTAAGTCAATACCAATTTAATATATTTATTTCAAATTTCAAGCAGACTAATAATAATTAGTTTACTTGAAATGTGAAATAAAGTGTTTATGTATATTTCTTGAACGCAAAGTTTGTTGTGAAAAACTCGCCGATTTGACAATGTTGGAGAGTCGCTTCAATGTTCCGGCTTTGAGAACGAGATAGATAGATCGAGCTACGCGAATGAGACAGTGATAGTAAACAGTTATGTGAGGTGTTTATTCTCTTCATGAGCGTAACATCAGTATTTGTGTTGTGGTTTTGTGTGATAAATCGGTTATTATTGGTATTTATTGTAATATTTATATCGGTATATTTAGTGACAATAATGGCGGAGTGTAGCGGTGTTGGCGATAAAAAACGGCGTCGTAACAATTTAATTCGGGAAGAAAAAGTCCTCATATTAAATGTGTACGAAGGACTGCGTGCCATGGACAAACAGTTGGGTGTTAGTGACGCTGTGATTAAGTGCAGTTATTTAACTAAAGTTTCTGAGAGTACTATATACAATATTCTAAAGAAATCGCGGGACGGATCTTTGACAAGAGAACGAGGTGAAAACTGTAAACCGGAAAGTAGGGGAAGAAAGAAAATTGTTTTGGACGACCAAACACGGAATGCTATACGTAGGGAAATACATTCTTTTTATTTTAGGAATGAAATCCCCTCGGTAGCTAAATTGAGCAAGGTAATAGAAGCTGATGATACTTTACCAAACATCAGTGATAAAGTTTTGAGACGAACTTTAAAATTAATGAATTTTCGTTACCAAACAAGAAGTAGAAACAGTGCCTTAATTGAACGAAATGACATTGTGGAATGGAGGAGAAATTATTTAAAACAGATACGACAGTTTCGTAACGAAGGACGGCACATATATTATCTTGACGAAACATGGTTAAATGAAGGCCACACTGTGTCAAAAGTGTGGCAAGACATGAATATACGAAGCAATCGACAAGCCTTTATGGAGGGTTTCTCTTCCGGTTTAAAAGCTCCCTCTGGGAAAGGACGTCGACTGATTATCACTCACATTGGCAGCGAGGAAGGATTTGTAGAAGGTGGATTACTAAGTTTTCAGTCCAAAAAAACTGTCGATTACCATGAAGAGATGGATGGTAACCGGTTTGAAACATGGTTTAGATCAATTTTAACAAAGGTAACTCCTGGTTCAGTGATAGTTATGGATAATGCTTCATACCACTCTCGTCGACTGGAGCAAATACCTGCTTCAGCTAGCCGCAAGAGGGTTATAATTGATTGGTTAGAGAGTAAAAGCATTCCGCACAACGAGGCAATGCTAAAAGTTGAATTATTATCTCTCGTACGGAAACATAAAAGCAGTTATATTAAGTACGTTGTCGATGAAATGGCGAAAGATTTCAACGTCTCAGTTGTTAGACTTCCTCCCTACCACTGTGAGTTAAACCCCATCGAGCTGGTTTGGGCCCAAGTGAAAAATTATGTTGCGAGAAAAAACAGTACATTCAAAATGGCTGACGTTGAGAAACTGTTTGACGAGGCGCTGCATACCGTTACTGCTGAGAGTTGGCGTAAATGTATTCAACACGTATTAAAAGAAGAAATAAAGTTTTGGGATTTAGACATACGTGTAGAAGTAATGACGGAACCACTCAGGGAGTGATACCGCTTCCAGTTAGTCAGACATTTTACAAGTGACCTCGCAACATACCTATACTTATTGGTAATTTATTTTGGTCTTGACAAACAACTTTTTTTTAGTTTTAGTAGTAGTAAGTTGGAATTGACTTTTAAACATTTTTTTATTTTGTTTTAACTTACTTATGAACAACTTGTGATAAGTTATTATTTCAAATGTTAAAAATTGAAATTCCAGATATTTCAGTATTCGCACCCTTAAACTATGATACGCTCATGGAGTTCACTTTAAATCGGTAGATAACCGATGACGTCACTTTACAGAATTTCGACTATCGACTTTTTTATATACATCTTATTATAGCTCATCCTTAAAAATGTGTATTATTCTTGGTAACACCCTGTATATACATAATGATACCTACCATAATAATTTCGTATTTCTGTTCTCTCAAATTTAATCGCCAGAGCGTACAAGAACATTTTCTATTTATTTTTTATTTAGGACTATTAAGAACCCTTCAAAAATGATGCGCTCATGAAGTTCGCTTCTGCAACTGATTTTATGGACAGTAACAGCGATGAGTCACTTTACAGAATTTCGACTATCGAGTATACTAAAATACGATGAATTTCGATCAAAAACTACTCGAGGAATTTGTTGCTGGTGTATCACTGTCCAAATTTGGACTATATCGCTTTAAAATCAGTAGGGCAATTTGTTGCTAGGCATTGGCGGCTAAAACACAACGAATTTCAATTTAAAATCTGTCGGGGAATTTGTTGCTGGGCTACTACTATCCAAATATGGACTATATCGTTTTAAAATCAGTAGGGCAATTTGTTGCTAGGCTATAACTACTAAAACACGATAAATTTCGATCAAAAAATACTCGAGGAATTCGTTGCTAATGTATCACTATCCAAATATGTATTATATCGCTTTAAAATCAGTAGGGCAATTTGTTGCAGGGCTATGGCTACTGTTGGGATTTGGGTCTAAAGGGTCCAGCTCCCATCAGGGTTGCCTCAAAGAATTACGTGAAAGAATTAAAATTAGATTATAAGCAATCTACACTAGCTCTATAAATGATAAGTTCGATGACAGAAGTGAGAAATGTCATTTGTGCGTCAGACAGAAAAACGATGTGTCTGCGTATGCCGGTTGTTGCAATGGCATTTACATGTATAAAGTATTTGTTGGATAGTACATTTTTGATTGTTTCTCATGAATGTACTTTACTATGTTAATAAAGTCCTTAAAGAGCCAGCGACTTTTATTGGCCCCAGCTATTGAAGGTCTCTTTGTTATCGCAACACAGGGGTGTTGGCACCCGATCATGGGGGATGCCTAGTGATTAAATGGTTTCTACCCAGCTACTAAAACACGATGAATTTCAATTAATATAAGAAAATGGATGATTTTTTTGCAGTATCGGTTAGTGTCATCTTTTAGCAACAAATTCCTGTGCATTTAGTTTTTTTCAATATTACTTATTTTTATAGTTATAGCGTGTGGCTACGCTAGCTTAATATCATATAATAGTGAGGGGTGGAGTAATCGGGGTAAGGGATGATTTTTTTGCAGTATCGGTTATTGTCATCATTTAGCAACAAATTCCTGTGTATTTAGTTTTTTTTAATATTACTTATTTTTATAGTTATAGCGTGTGGCTAATCTAATAATTCAATGCGTTTAGATTTATTTCTGTATACCAGATTCCTAATTTGTGGTGATCACAAATTTTATCACAAAATCAGCTCAGTGATTTCATAATGAGTTTGCTTGGATAATGAATTCCACCGGTTACTTGATGCACTATGAGTGTTTCTTTAAAACTTTTCGGCATCCTCAATAATAGAAATCTTTATTCCTGGACAGTCGTTTGCATGTGGCTCCCACACTATCTGCTAATCCTTTCCCATGGCCCGCCCCATGATTATTCCAGGAAAATGACATAATGTTTGGATAAAACTCTTCAATTCTGCAGACCTGTATGAGAAACATTAATTTATTTCTATATTGAGCTACTGAGTCGTCACTAAAAAAGTGTAGATTTTTTGCAGTTTCGTGCACAAAGATGTGAGCACTGCTTTTAAATGTGCCCAAATGGCTCCGATATTGTGAGCTAAATTAACAAAAATTGTATCATGTGAAGGTATAGAACCTTTGATATACACAACCACCGTGCGCAAAGAAATTTGGGTACGAGAACCACCAAAATGAAATGCTTGTATTTCCTGGTTACATTTTGTATTCTCGGAAAAATCCATATGTATTACTGCAACTTTGACTGACTGCTTGAGACATTTTATTGGTTTATATTGGTGAACAATGCTTTAAGATCAATTTCCTGTTGAATTATCAAATCCCGTGGTTTCATACTCTTCTGTTCTATTTTAGATTTTGTCACAAAACGTTCTTTTTTGGTTCATGATAGCTTCCTTTCCATGAGTCCATTGTTTCACTAATATGTCTTCAGTATTATCAAATTCTGCATAGGACAAGGTTTTTATGGAGCAGTTATTGCACTTTCTTATTAAACATGTTTCTAGGTAGCGGTTCCAACAGAGCTGTCCCGTCAAAAGAGCCTCGACATAAAAGCAACCTACAATTGCGCTTCCCGAAAAAATCGATCCAGATAATAAACAATTCAACACTTCCGTTTATATATGTATTTTCTCATGTTTCATTCAACACCTTTGCTCCCAGGTTTCACACCCTTTCTTGGTTGTACCGTATTGAGGACGGCTAATGATCCAGAAACATGCATGTCTGCGGTTACCACTCTTTTTAGTAGCCCATTTTTCTTTTTGCGTGCAATATCCACTAATCTCTTTGTTGCTTGTTTTAGTTCTGTTATTTAAAATTTAAAATAAAACATTTATTTTATATATGAGATTCAATGCTTTTAAAATACCCAGGATGTGTCAAATTTGAATTGAATTAGGTCCGTATCACATTTCACACAGAATGTAATAAATAGTAGATAAGTCATATCATAATGAAAAAAAATATTTCAAGTTGAGATCGGATGTTACTGTAGATATTCAGTTTATAATAAAACAATAACAAATCTCAACATTTTATAGAATTTTCGAAATATAAACAATGCAGGTCATCAAACAAATTTAGTTTGTTTTTTAAAAAAGAAAAAATGTGTTACTAATTTATTGGTTTATTGATTGAAAAATGGAAGTCAGTTTGAATTGATATATTGAACGGAGAGCATCTGAATTTAAAGAGCTCTCAATATATAGGAAAAGTTGTCCATATCGTATTGAATAGTGTTATCAATCTTATAAATTGTTGTTCGGTCCCTAGCAATATAAATTCTGTTCCTGTTTTCAAGAAACGATTCGTAATTCGGCAAGTGTAACGATCTTCAAATTCTGAATTTGACTTAGAGTTTAATCCAGATTCCAGTTCAGAATCCAAACCATTTGTGAGATTGTTCCAACTTTTTAATTATTAAAAATAATTCATTATTTCAACAACAAAACATCAGGTCTTTAAAGTATAAATGATAGATACATCATATATATTAATATCTATAAATTTGAATTAAAGAAGAAAATTTAAGTATACTTACTGAATGATTATACAATTTTGAAGGACTATATTGGTGAACGTTAGTACCACCATCGGCTTTTGACATTTCGTGAAATTAATTGACAATTATCGTAATAATTAACAATGGCGTAACATTTTCTAATTTTCTTGAATATTGTATTTGGGAGTCCATTTGATTAGTGAAATTAATTTAAATTTTGTATTCTTATAGATAAGGTGTTATTTTGTTTAAAAAAACTGGGATTTGTTTGATGATTTGTGGGTTTCACATACAAACAAATTTGAGTTTTCCATACTGAATAGATTATTATTTGTAAATGATTTTGAATTGCTTTATTTAAAATAAATTTACTTAATTAAATAGGAAGATTTTAATTTGTAACAGTAACATGTCATGATTATTGGTGACAGATATTTTATTGAAGTATATTAGAAATGGCAGTACATCATTAAATAGCCTTTTACAATTAAACGTATACAGGTAAATTATACATTATAATAATAACTCTTGTATTTAAATCAACTTCCTCCAATAATTCTCCTAAATGGTTTTTTAGAAAATTGTAATACCTTCTTCCAGTGAGGCTACCTTCAAAAAGTATGGTCCTATAACTGTATCTCCTACGATTCCTACCCATGCATTTATGGATCATTTAGTTTGGGTCGTTGTACGAAACAAATTACTAGCCGAATAAAAATGAAAATTACGGCGGTTGACGAAACCATTTCTGTGAAACGTGGCCTCGTCACTAAATAAAACATTTTTTTTAAAATCTAGATATCCATTAATTAATCCACTGAACCACTCGCAAATATTTATTCTTATTGGAAAATCTCTCTCTAAAAGCTCTTGGTGCATTGGTATCTTGTACGGGTGAAATTTATTCTTCTCTATTATTCTTCCTATTGTTCGTCTACTAATGACTAATTCAGTACTAAGTTTACTAATACTTGTATTAGGATTCTCAACCAAATTTGTCATTACTAAAAATTCGTTGAAAACACGTTTTGGAAGAGCATGAGGTTAATAGGAAACATTACCTGATATGTCGAATCTTTCCTTAAGTCTTAAGAAAGCTCTTTCGTTTGAATGTCTTCGATTGGGATATCTTTCACGATATACTCTTGAAGCGAGTAAACAATTTTTTGAACATTCTCCTAACACGTAAATCATATTGATCATGTCTCCCTGCGGAAAACTCATTATAGTTATTTATTATTTAAACCTAACAACACTAACGAAGAATACAGCAATATTTCTTTGACATTTATTAGTAGATACTATTTTGACATAATCAAAAATATGGCTTGATTATGTTTCTCCCTTTCTCAAACAAACATATAATAACAATTCTTGAAAGTGAAACATGCATAAATATAAATTTTTTGGTAATTCAAGATACCTACGGTATTAACAAACATTTTATATCCTTGATTAGATATTGTAGATGCATCCACAATTACGATTAAAATGTATGCCTTAGAAATGTTAAAATTTACAAAACGTTGCCTGTAGAAATTTAATACCATTTAATTTATATACGTAAAGTATTGTAAAATTGTATTAATAAATTGTAAAAAGATTTATAGGGTGATTAATTTAAAAATTTTGCTTGATTTGCGTTTTGTGTCACCCTGTATTAAAGAAGCCACAGATAAAAAAATAATTAATACTAAGCACAGCCAATGATATGTGAATGACTATTTCACTCACCTACGAAATGAACCAATCAGAAGCTCTAGTCAAGTTCGGCTTACCGATAATACCAAACTTGACTCTTGACTCTGATTGGCCTATCAAGTTCGGTGTTTTCAGATTTGTTTACAGTGCATGTGACAGTTAAACGTCAAATATAAGTGATTACGCTGTGCACGCATTCAAAAATGAGTAGATTTGGGATGAATTCTATCGAATCAATCAACGAAAAAATCGATGAAAATGTACCGAAAAATACGAGGAAATCGAAGGAGTACATTTGGAAGCAATTTACCAGATTTTGCGATGAACGAAAATACCTATTAGATGAAGCAACGCCTGTCGAGAGACTAGCTATTATTTTGAAGGACTGGGGCCTCAACATGAGGAAAATCGATGGTTCTGATTACAAGGAATGTGTTGTGAAGACGATTTGGAATGTGAGTGCTAGATTATTGCAAGAAAAATTCTATAATGAATAGGGACGAAGTTTCGACCCATTCAAAGATATTATTTTTCAATCGGCCAGAAATGCGCGAGATACAAAACGCAAGTTGCTTCAAGGTAACGTACAGAAACGAAAGATCAGTTCGGCGCCGTTGACCCATGAAGAACATCAAGCAATATGTACACAATGGGATGAAAATACACCCACAGGACTCCAAAAGAAATTTTTCCATATCGCAGCAGTAGAACTTGCTTGGAGAGGAGGTGAAGCTGCATATTGTTTGTTAGATTATTTTAAAGAAGAATTAGATAATAAGGGGGCGCCTACCGGCAGAATCGAATATAACACAGTTTTTTCAAAAACTTGCCAAGGAGGTGGTCAGCGATGTGCGAACAGCAAATGGTTGATTGACAATGTGCAAAATGCAACAATGTGCCCCGTGAGACTTTATAAAAAGATGATTTCAAAACGAGGTAATAATGTAAGATCTAATAGGTTGTTTCTCACCGTGAATGGACATTGGAAGCCTGGTCATCATTGCACTCCTTGGTACAAAAATATGCCTCTAGGGATCAATACGATCAGTAAATGGACCAAAACATCAGCTCAGAATATAGGGCTTGATGTGAAAAAGCAAAAAATTACCAACCATTCAAAT
Organism: Galeruca laticollis; assembly: GCA_963921935.1. NCBI lineage: Eukaryota > Metazoa > Arthropoda > Insecta > Coleoptera > Chrysomelidae > Galeruca > Galeruca laticollis. The sequence continues at coordinate 21,250,227 of OY998185.1, read as the reverse complement.
CGAGCAACTGCAGTCAGTGAACTTTTATGTAGAGGAGTAGGAGAACAGGAAACCATAAAAATTACTGGACATTCGAGCTCTAATTCGCTGAAACCCTACATCCAACTTAGTAAACAACATCACGAAAAACTTATAGCAAATGTCAGAAAATATAGCAATCAAGATGTAACAAATATTGCAAGTACAAGCGCGTGTTCAAATAATCAAGCTCAAAACATTGTATATAATAACTGTACCATTTATAATAATTATAATTGAAAAATATTTCAGTATGTTATGGTCAACTTTTTTGCCAATTTCCTCTAATCCTGCCGAATTTCAGATTTTTTATCTTTCACTCTGTTTGTGAAATAGTCTAATAAAATTCCACTCGTGATTGAATTTATCTCATAAGTCTGTCTTTCATTTATGATCTCAACTGAATTGATTCGAGAAAACACCACGAGTCCGCAGGACGAGTGGTGTTTTCTCGAAACAATTCAGTTTCGTTCAAAAATGAATCGACAGTCTTATCGCGAAAATTCAATCACTTGTGGTATTACTACTGATAATTGAATACAAAGACCTGTTAATTTATATTGATTTACTGTTTTGCACAGTGTTGAAGATGACGTCTTTTTTGCCAATAATTGGCCATATCTTTTTAAAACACCCATATAAATATTAGAATGCCATATTTTTGTAACGATCTCGGTGAGATATTTTCGATTCTTGAACAAAATATAGTACGTTTCATTTAAAAAAATGTAAGTTTGTGCTGCTACGTGGTTTTGGAATACCCTGTAGAATCGAAAGTATTTTCAAAATGTTCCCTCAGTAACTGTTTTAGCTCACGCCAAACCATAAAGTTTTATCTCTTACCACAACGATGTAACTCTCCGAAGTCAGAAGATTGCCCCACCCTGTATATGAAGAAATGAACTAGGTTCACGGGTTGAACCGCGTTGGGAATTTGTAATTTCTCGACATTTCGGCTTCCACTTTGAAGCCATTATCAAGAAGGTGGGTTAGGTTATTCGTTCATTAATCTAGGAAGTGATCCGATTCCGTAGTCTCAATTTTCCTACTCTACGCAACGACAACATTGAACAATTATGCAGATACTATCGAAATTGCTTCCGACCTCCAACAAGTCATCAAGCAAAAGGTCAGAGTCTATGACAATAACATTGGGGCCTCATTCCGTCAAAATGACACCAAATCCAACCTTTATTAAGCCATCATTGCTGTCGTGGAGCTTTAAGTCTCTCAAGACAAAACCTAGCAGTGGTGAGGAGATTAAGAATTGGTCACACTAAATTTACTCATGGCTACCTGATGTCATGAAACAACCGATCATACTGTTCAACCTGTTGCTGTAACCGTACTATTGAGCATATTATTATAGAATGTCAACAGTGCTCAGCTAGAAGACAGCAGTTCAACCGCAAAAGATACCTACCAAAGATACTGGGAAATTCAGATAATGCTATCAGTATTCTCCAGTTTCTAAAAAATGTCCAGCTGTACCACAAAATCTAGCTCCTGCTTCATTGGTTAATTCACTTGTATATTTGATTGTACCTGTGAGAGTAGCTGCGCACGTTAATTGAAAAAAGCTTTGTCTGCATATTCATGTATTTACGTCCTCACGTTATACCAATCTGCAGTGTATTAAAGGTTTATGTTAATTTTGCTTTTAAAGTACTTGAAAATGTTTGAAGGTATTATTGTAAACCGGTGCTAATATTTTTTTTTATTTTTCAGTTTTGGGGAAGAACTGCAAAGCTGTAAATACGACAATTTTGAATCCTCATGTACATTTATTGGGCGAAGACGCTGCTTGCATAGCCTACGTTAGATTAACACAATACATGGACAAGTAAGTTCTTAATTATAGTATAGACGTAAAACAAAATAAAATAAACTAAACATAACTATGACATGCGAAACGTTACATCTTCAATTAAATAATCACTTTGAATCATTTTGAATGAAGAAAAAAATGTTTGCCAAAAATCGTTTCGCATGGAGAAGATACAGGAAAAGAAGTAGATAATATGGAATGGGATATATGAAATAATGTGTTCAGTTTTCATAATAATAACATTTATACAGAAAATACAATGGGATGACTCTTTTGAATATAGTGTTCAAAAGGTATTAGCAAATGTTTTTGAAAAAAAGAATAGAGGCAACAGAACAGACATTTACCTTTAAGTCAAAGATGGAGAAAAGTTGTGAGTGAAATTTATAAGCTTCTAGTTCTTGATAATGAAATTCGTGTTCAGGGTTGTTATATTCCACTTTTTGTAGACTTTCTTCGAGTAGTGCTTCATATTGGTGAGAGTTCTCTTTCAGTCTTTCGTTGTTCATGTTTTTCGTTGTGGTGGTTTTGATTAGTCTTGACGTTTCTAGTTTTATATCTAAGACCAGTCGAGCTCTAATTAGTCGATGGTCGCTTGCTGTAGTGAACTTGTTGAGTATGCTTAGATCTGTTACTGTGTCAATTTTGTTGGTGAGGATAAAGCCTATTTCGTTTTTGATAGTTGCACCGGGAACTTCCCACGTCCATTTTCTATTAGGGTTCTTCTTGAAGAAGGAGTATGTCACAGACATGTTCTGAAAGTGTGCGAACTGTATTAATCTCTCTCCTCTTTCATTCCTTTCTCCAAATCCATATTTCCCCATTCCTTTTTCTTGGTCTTTCCTATATCCTACTTTGGCATTAAAGTCTCCCACTATGTATTTGAAGTGACTATTGTCATTGCTGAGCGCTTTGGTTATTCCATTATAGAATTCTTCTATTTCGTCGTCACTATGGCTGATTTTCGGGGCATATACCTGAATAATCTGGATAGTATGTCTTTTTGAAAGTCTTAGTGTTATGCTGGCTACGCTGTCTGAGGTTCTTGTTATCCCTATGATTCTATTTTTCCAGGTTTTTTTAATTAGGAATACTACTCCGCTTGTACTTCCTGTTGGTGTCCCTTGGTGATATAGAAGATTCCCTGATTGAAGTTCTAAGTTCTTCATTTTTTCGTCTTACTTCGCTAATGCTCATGATGCATCACTTTATTTTTGCTGCCCCTGTTTCTAGTTCTACAATCCTAGCTTAATAAGAGAGTGTACGGCAGTTATAAGTTGCTAGATGTAATGTAGTTAATGGGAATTGGTTTAGACTCCGCAGATTCTTAGCACCCTCTGCCCTCGTGGCAGGTTCCCAGTATCTACCCCTCCTAGGACCTTTCGGGCTTACGGAGAATTAGGGCCGTAACTGGTCCTTGTCTGTCATGCTGGGGTTGTGAGGCGTACCTTACCATGCTGCCTCAGTGCGGGTTGGCAAGGGGATGTCGTCCGCCAGTTTTCGCCATTTACTGACGGACCCTGTACCCCCAGATCTTTTAGTGGAACTTTTTATTTATGAAAAAGCCCTTACTAGAGTGGGATTCGAACCTCCGTCCTTCAGATTGAGAAAACTTAAGTTCCGACACTCTAACGTACTCCGCTATCTGAGGATATATATATATATATATATATATATATATATATATATATATATATATATAATTTGGAGAAAGATATTTGCCAACTTATTTGTAATGGATATTTTTGTGGGGATGTGGCAATAAGACTCCAGAGTAAATTCTTTCAGATATTTATTCCCAAGCTTTCGAATAATTGTTATACATTATCAAGGGATAAAATATATAGCTATACATATATATATATATATATATATATATATATATATATATATATATATATATATTATATATATATATATATATTATATATATAAATATAATAAGCAACGAAGAGATTAGTGGGTATTGCACGCAAATAGAAGAAGGAGCTACTGAAAAGAATGGTAACCGCAGACGTGCATGTTTCTGGCTAATTAGCCGTCCTGGGTACGGTACAACCAAGAAAATATGTGAAACATGGGAGCAAAGGTGTTGAATGAAACATGAGAAAATATAACAGATTCATCAGGATAGTCAAATAATTTCTCATGTTGCATTCAACACCTTTGCTCCCATGTTTCACATCTTTTCTTGGTTGTACCGTACCGAGGACGGCTAATTAGCCAGAAACATGTATGTCTGCGGTTTCCACTGTTTTCAGTAGCCCCTTCTTCTATTTGCGTGCAATACACACTAATCCCTTCGTTGCTTATTGTTCGTATGTCACGCACTATTCGTACATCTTGTTGTTATATATATATATATATATATATATATATATATAATATATTCAAGCATCTATATGATGAATTTTAATTATTCAATTTTAATGTAAACCTTCCTGTAAAGATAAATTTCAATTCACCTCACGTTGATGTATATTGTCGCAGCGACAATTCTTGTACATACAACTTAAAACCTTATGTAAGAAATTTCTACTTTGACAGTAGTTGTCAAAAATATGCCCGGCTCTAATAAATATTAATTTAGTATTTCTAAAAATGAATTTATATGTGTAATCGACCTATTACTCTTCTCTCAGGGTGGGATCAAACTGTTAAAAAAATTAATTATTCAAAATTTGTTTAAATTTTACGTATCTCCAAATTATCTGTTTCACTATTGGTCAGAACCTATAGTAACTGTATGTTTAATATTATAAAAGGCACTTTAAATCTCTGATGACGTTTCCAATATTTCTGTCACTGAAAATTACCAACTGTCACTGATTTGATCTACAGTTTTATTTAATGAAAAATGCTTAATTTTCTGAAATAATGTTATAAAAAGACTATAGTGAGTAGGAATGCAAAATTCTATATTATACTACTAAATTCAAATACAAATTAACAAATTAATATTCCCCAAACTTATCACAAACGAAACAACAGTCGTAATTTCTACGAAACTTAAAATTACTACAACCTATATGCTATAAATTAACCTAATGAAAAAACGCTTAATAAAAATTCCAATTGTCGATCTAAATCTTGATATGGATAAATGTCAAAAACAAGCTTCACTCAAATTCTTCTAGTTCTTAACTTTTCTTCTCTTATGTGAATTTCCTTATATGATTTATTAATTTTGTTTGCAATCAAAAATCTAATAGATGCATCTATGTCAAATTTAATTTAAAAATAGGCCTTATTATTTCTCGAGAAATTATTGTAAAGAAACTGGATCGGACTCACCAACTAATAACTGGACAACTCGTACAATTCTAATTGATCTTAGAATTCAGTAAATTTTCTAAATTTTATTTAGAAATCTGGAACACATTCACTACACACGATGCAATTCTTATTCGAATTATGCACGCACTGGATTTATAATGAAATGGCTTTTGAATCTGGTTGTATAAATATACAACTTCTACTATCTACCAAAAATTGAGACAACTCTAATTACGATGTTGCCTCTTCGGGATTTCAAATACAACTAACTAAACTTTCTTCAAATAAATAAAATCTCCTCTCCTTTGGTTACGAAAAATTTCTTTTTTTAATTAGAAAACTAATTTATGTTTCCCTATAACAAAGAGAGATTAGAATTCTTCTATTATCATTGTAATTCTGATAGCAGAGACATCTGTATTTTATTATAATGTAACTTCTGTCATTCTGACGATGATATTGATTTATCGAAACAATTGTCAATTTTTTAGAATTTTCAATAACTTGTATTATATTGTGGAATTAACTAGAGACCTTGAGTTTCATTTAAAAACACTAATATGAGCATATTCCACGAAGTAAGGGTCGAGATAGTCAATTTCATCTGTATTTTAAATTTTCAAATATATTCTCCAAAATGTAATACAATTCTGTCTATCATTAAATATAATCTACATAAACGTCATCCGAAAATTAAAATGTCACACTTGATTTGTATACCGAATCTTTCAAAATTATTGATTATACCTATAATACAGTGTGTATCGAAAGTATTGCATACAAATATAAACAGTTTTCCTTATTTCAATGTTTCTTTTACATTTTAAATAGAGGAACTGTATTAATATATATATATATATATATATATATATATATATATATATATATATATATATATATATATATATATATTGTTATGATATATTGATGACTGATAAATTAATTTATTGTTTATTGAGTAATATCACAACTACAGATTTGTCCTGGCTAGATACTTGAACCTTCATTTTGTAATATCTTACCCTTTTTCTTCTGTTTTAATAGCTCAGCTCAGACGGTACGCCAATGCATGAAATTCTCTTAATCCACAGGGAGAATTCTTGAAAGCTAGTTATAAATTTCTAATTTTGAACGTAACAAAGATATTGTTTTTAAAAAATTTGCCAAGATTCCATAAATTTTGTGTCTTTTATTCAAAATTGAATTGTAAAAAACATTAAATGTAAATTTTTCAAAGTTTATATATCAATACCTATACTGCGATTACTAAATTATTCTATCTAACAACTTTTTAAAAGTTTTAAAGTGTAGAGTCTGAAAATTTCATAAAAATTTGACTTATCTTCACGCTACTGGTGTACTAGGCATATCTTATTTACCAAGACACATCAATAATATCTGTCAATATTTTATGAAATTTCAGTTCAATAGTGTCTTGTGATTAAATTGAAATAAACTAATAACTAATAAATTGAAATAAACTATTAACTAAATTATGGACTATATAAAGTTTTTAATGTGGTTATATAATCACTGAGTTTGTCGAATTAAAATTTGAAGTTTATCGTATAGGATTGACAGTTCTGGAGTTTCATTTGAATTAAATTTTCTTTTAAAAGTATTTGGTTGTTGTAAACGACTTTGCAAACTACATAACACACTTGTAAATGTTTCTGTATAAATACCTTTTGATATGTGTCTGCTCCAGTGATATTTTCTTCAAAGATTTTTTTTTATAGTTTTGCTTATCACTTTGATAAATACTGCTAATAGATGGGTCACTTCTGTTGTGTATTCTCAGCTTCCTTTTATTCTTATTTTCATAAGCTCTCTTATATCGTTTAAGAAAAAACGTCCCGTCTTATTTTTCTATTCAATCTGACGTCTTTCAAAAAATTCCTCTCTAACAAACTTCAAAACCGTAGCAACCAACTTTTCTCACAACACTTGCGATGCAGACGCGATATTTTGTTATTCACTTTGAATGATTGCCTTATTCTACTTTTTAAATCTAATATTGTCAATATGTACAGGAGGATTTATTAATATGTACAGGAGGTTTTCACAACTGTTTATAATCAAACCTTTTATATGCTTTTTGCAATTAAATTGATATTTTTTTATGACATTCTCATCTGTCTGATGCTTATATTTGGCATTGTTGAATTTTGATTTATTTACTGAATGTTCGTTTTTTTAAGCGAGCTTTTTACATTTGTTTTGATTGTACTGCTAAATTATTTACTATTGATATTTTTGTGGAACGTAGGATATGTTCGTAATGATCTATTTTGTTCTAGAACTTGCTTTTATTATATATATATTATATATTATATATATATATATATATATATATATATATATATATATATAGTGGTATTAGGTAAAGTCAGGCAAGATGTTACTATAACGATAAATTGATCATGTTTATTTTTGTATTTTTGAATAAAACAATCTAAATAAATGAATTTATTTAATTTAAAATAGCCTTACTCCTACCAATAAGATAGCCAAATATTTTTTACATATTTCGTGTTGCAACTCAACGAATACTACTAAATGTAAGTACGACCGAAAAAAGCCAAGTGCTGCAAGTATCCAATTTTAGCGGTCTAACTTGCATCAATCTTTTTTTTTATTTTTTTTAATAAATATCAATTTCGTCGAAATATTTTATTAAAATCGGATAATAGACCATAAGAATAAAAGTTTGCAACCAATGCTTTCAAATTTAACAAAAAGTGTATCGACAAAATAATATTGAAAATGTTTTAAGTAACTCTATATCTTACGGAACCATCATTTTAGAAACAAAAGGAAAAACTAATAGACAAGAGAAAAATCTATTATTGCAATTCTTCACTAATTCCTTATTAACTATGAAGTTGCGCCTAAAACGGTTTTTTAGCGAGCTGCTGGTTATAACCCAGCGGTTATTTGCGGTAACAGGCGGTTATTCACTCGCTAAAATGAAGTGGTTACAAATAATTGTTTATAAACGTCACAACATAACCTTAAAATATTTGTTGTTAAGTATCTATATTATATCAATACTATTGTTTATCTTTAGTCAGAGTTATTTAATGTATAAAGTGTAATGAATAACGAAGAATTATTGCTGTTAGCATTGCTGATTCATCAGAGGCTGTCCAATAGTTTGTACATATTATCAAATAATTTTATTCCCTTGGAACATTAGTCAGCCATAGTTATATTATGTAAATATTTAAGAGAATCCCACATAAGATTAGATGCAGAAAATATTTGGTTGGATGCTTATCATGAGATGTCTTTTTTTCAACTCTTTCGTATGCAAAAAACAACCTTCCACAGTTTGTGCAATGAAATAATTGCAAACAATGATCATGCTTTGGTAAAAAAAAAATATCGAGGCGGTCGGTATCGTACTGAACCCAAGAAAAGTATGCTAGTGTTTTTGTGGTACATCGCAAAACAAGACACTTTACTGTCTATATCTGATAGATTTGTTCTATCTTGTTCAGTTATGAATATTGTTAATGCTTTTTTGTACATTATCATATACAAATCAAGACAAATTGACATTTTCTTTATGGTTGAGACCATTCACCTTGTAAAACAAGAGTGGAGGGTTAGAACCACTGCCAGTTACCCACCTCTTGACTATGGTAACTGAAGTTATTACCGTGGTCACTGATTTGACATTTTGCTATTTACCATTTGTGGCAAAAAATTGAATGGTTTTAACTTTTTGTGACCAGTAACTCGCTAAAAAAAACTTAAAAGAAAAGAATGTGGTATTAACAATAATTCTATTTTCAGACATGGTCAAGCACATACCCATCAGTCGGAAGAGAGTCGCGTATGGCATAAGCGAGATAACAAATGGCAGAACGTTCATTTTCATCGTAGCGGCGGCAATGGAGGAGCGGCTTTCGGTTTCAGTTTACATAAATAGAACTTTTAAGTCTTTTATATGAAATTTGCTTAGCAAAATTCATAATAGACTCTGATGTTTCAATGTGAGATTCTCAATGGTGATGTGTGAAATTTGTTATAATTCTTTGTACTTAAGGACGTAGTACTTTGTTTTTCACACGCAGCTATATATGACAGTTACAAAAAACGATTTGGTAATACATTCATATAGGAGCAAAGGAAAATTCAATATGAATTTATAGATGGTTTTTAAATGGAAAAACAAAGTGATATTACGTAGTAACTTCCTAATGTAACGAATTTAAGAAAATTGTTAAGTTTAAAGGAGGCTACAGTATTTTAAGGAAATATTTAGGTGCAGAATCTATTTCTTTACGCTCAACTTTCAAACTATGTTGTAGAACTTTCAAACTTACTGAATTATGAAGCACTGAAAGTAGTCCATCATAGTTGGCCTAAGATTCTCGAATTTTTTTAATATAATTGTCAGAAACGCTGACTAAAATTTACATACATAGTTCATTGTCTCTCACTATCTATACCTAAGGCTTATATCACGATAAAATTACAGAAGGCACCTGATAATGCAGAGAAAAGCATTCCTCTCATTGGTTTAAACCAGTGGTTCTCAACCTGGAGGTTCGCCAAGTATTGCCTAAAAACGTTTCTTGCGAATTATATTTAATGTGTTTTTCAACAGTTATTTCCTCTTCTTAATTTAGGAGTTTGATATGTTATCTTGACACTTCAAATGATCTGCAATCTTATTGAACTTCTTAAAGACTCATATCAGGTTCTCTTATGAGTCTTCGTTGCACCTATTTATCATAGACACCTAAAATTATTCTATATGTAATCATTTTGCAATTGTCTTTTCTACATATAAATGAGCAGTGTGCTGCCTGCTTTCTTATAGTCGAGCCAATGAAGCATTATGTTAGGAAATCTTTTAGGATAGGATGGATCGGCATGCGGTTTTTTGCATTCGCTTCCAAAAATTATTTATACCATTCCTACCTACTTTCTACCTATTAGGAACCGGAAATTGTATTGCTGTAGCCAAAAATGCATTCAAAAAATGCATTTTTGAGAGGCCTTTTGACAAATTTAATAACTTTGTTAATAAGAGTCAGCATTGGCCCAAGTAGAGTACCCAGGGGCTTTCCGACTATCCCGAAATTCAAGCGAGGAAGGAGAGTGACTCGGCGCCCGGTAGTTTTTTGGGTCGCTGAATTCAAATATGCCATCGGCGAACACTCCTCGGACACCTGGTGCGCCCTAACCTGAACGCGGACGTCATCTTCGAGAATTTTCCTGAAAATATCGACAAAAACGAACCGAAAATCGTTATGGGGGCGTTTTGTGGGCGCTGAATCCGAATTTCATGTGGAAAACGACCCCCACAACACCTGGTGCGCCCTAAATGGCCCTGAACGTCATCCCCGAAGTTTTTCCACGCACAATTGAAAAAGACGAACCAAAAATCGTTACGGGAGGTTTTTTGGGTCGCTGAATTCAAATATGGCATCGGCGAACACTCCACGGACACCTGGTGCGAACTAATCTGGCGCTGAAAGTCATCCCCGAGGTTTCTCCACACACAATTGAAAAAGGCGAACCGAAAATCGATACGGGGGGTTTTTTGGGTCGCTGAATTCAAATATGGTATCGGCGAATACCCGACGGACACCTGGTACGCCCTAACCTTGCCTTGAACGTCACCGCCTAGGTTTTTCCAAACACAATTGAAAAAGACGAATCTAAAATCGTTACGGGGGTTTTTTGGGTCGCTGAATTCAAATATGGCATCGGCGAACACTCCACGGACACCTGGTGCGAACTAATCTGGCGCTGAAAGTCATCTCCGAGGTTTTTCCACACACAATTAAAATAGAGGTGAACCGAAAATCATTACGGGAGGTTTTTTGGGTCGCTGAATTCAAATATGGCACCGGCAAATACCCCACGGACACCTGGCCCTGAACGTCATCCCCTCGGTTTCCCCGAGTTTCTCTCCTTCCTGGCATGAATTTCGGGAGAGTCCTACGGAGATGACGTTCGTCGGCGTTCCTGAGCTCCAGTTAATCGGCGGGGCAATTTGAACATCATAATCATGATCAGCGACCTCAAAAACCTCTGAGTACCCGACTTGGGCCAATTCTGACTCTTATTTACACTGTTATTAAATTTGCCAAAAGGCCTCTCAAAAAATTTATTTTTTGAATACATTTTTGGCTGCAGCAATGCAACTTCCGATTTCTAATAGGTAGAAAGTAGGTAGGAATGGTATAAATAATTTTTGGATACGAATGCAAAAAACCACATTCTGATCCGTTCTACCCTAAAAGATTTCCTATCGTTGGCCTTTTTAGTACCTCGACTATTAGTTCAGTTACATCTGCATCAATTGATTGGTCTGGATTTTGAATAAAATTTTTAAATGATCCATTGTTAATTTCCTTCTTGGCAAAAATCGTAGATATACAAGGCCGGTTCTAACTCACTACTTCGAAAAACATCCGCTAAATGACACACTGGTCGGCTGTGACGTGCTAGATGGCGCACTAGTCGGCCGTGACGTGACAGCATGTATTGTGTGTTATCTATCTGTGTGTTCCATTATCCACCTTGTATTCTGTGACATATATTATCATGTATTGCGTGTCGTCTATGCTGTGACGTAACAGCATGTATTATGATGTGTCATCTATCTGTGTCGCCTGGATCTCAGTAAAAATAAGCTACATCTCCTCACCGGCTTTCTTACAGAGTATTGCTGCCTTAGGAAGCACCACATGAGAATAGATCTAGGAGAAATTGACGAATGTAGATTCTATGGGGAGGAGGATGAAACTCCGGATCACCTAGTTCTGGAATGCCTCGCCTTTGCAAGCCAACGCAAGAAATGCTTCGGACAAGAAACTTGTAAGAGTGAGGATCTAACCTCGTTGAAGCCGTCCCAAATACTAGAGTTCATTAGAACCCTGGAACTGGAAGGCGAGCTGTAGTAGTAGCGAGAACAGCTCTGATAGAGGGGGCACAATAAACTTTAGGTTTTATGCTCTGTGTCATTCATCTTAAGCTCTGTCTCATTCATCTTAAGTTCTGTGTCCTTCATATTAAGTTCTGTGTCATTCATCTTAAGTTATGTGCCCTTCATATTAAGTTCTGTGTCATCCATCTTAAGGTCTGTGTCGTATATCATCATGTATTGTATATCGTCTATGTTCTGTGTAACGTAAGCAACATCTTCGTACGATTTATTAAATTAGAAAAAAATTCCTATCACACCGGGAAACTGATCCTCCGACCCATGGAACAAACGCCGTGTATCTTACCTGGTACGCCATGGAGACCATGATATTGTAATGTACTATAAATGTTTAGTAGACACCAATAATTTAAGATTTAAACAAAAAAAAACTGTCATGAGAGTGTAACGCTCAATAAATATTTAATTGTATACACGAGACATAAAAAATAAGTTAAAAAAGATTATTAGAAAGAAAAAATTACTGTAGGATTGAATTGTCGTCAATGTACGTTTTCTTTTCTTCCTAATAATACTTTTTAACTTATTTTTTATGTCTCTTGTATACAATTATATATTTATTGAGCGTCACGGTCTTTTTTGTTTAAATCGTAAATTGTTAGTGTCTACTAAACATTTATAGTACACTGCAATATCATGGTCTCCGTGGCGTACAAGATAAGATACACGTCGTTGGTTCCATGGGTCGCAGTATAGATTTCTCGCCGTGGTAGGAATTTTTTTTCTAATTTAATAAATCGTACGAAGGTGCTGCTTACGTGACACAGAACATAGACGATACACAAAACATGATGATATACGACACAGAACTTGAGATGAATGACACAGAACACAAAATAGATGACACATAATACATGCTGTTACGTCATGTCATAGACGACACTCATTACATGATGATATACGTCACAGAACACAAGATGGACGGCGGAACATACAGATAGATGATACACAATACATGCTAGCACTTCACAGCCGACCAGTGCGCCATCTAACGGGACATTTTTGAAGTAGTGAGTTAGAACCGGCCTTGTATATCTACAGAAAATAGTTTTCAAAATTAGCTAAAACATCTTCTAGTATAGCTTTATGATCATCTGGAAACGTGTTGAATATGTCGATGCCACTTTCATCTATTGCGTGCAGTAGCAAATCAATTTTTATCTTTTCTTCTTGTTTATGTTTGTTCTAGGCCAACATGAAAATCTCGAATCTCTGCTTCCGTTTAGGCCAGTTATTTGCATCATCTAGAGAAATTGGTTCTGATGCTTGGCACTCCATATCTACTTTTGTTTTTTATAATCTTGTAATATGTTTCAAATTTTACTCAACACGTGGTTTATAACCTCAAATCTACATTTACCTTATTGTTTTGTTATTTTCTCTTTTGCGTTTTTAAAACATACCTGACACCATGGTTATGTCTTGCAAGACATATATTATTCTATTATACACAAGTTTAATATTGAATTAATGTTGCTTTAATACTTCACACCTTTTATTATTCTTCACAAATTACAACCCTTTTTTTATAACTCCCTTGTCAATTAACATTGCCTGCCTTGTTGCCAAGTTTAAACATAATAAAATAAAAATAACTAGATTAAATTGTAATCATAGAGCAGGCCATGCATTGGGTGTGTTTGGCAGAAAAAAGTGCTAGGAAGAGAAAGCGTAGTGGGAAAACCTCATATGAACGTGTAGAGAATTTGATTTGGAGAAAAAACTCAAATAAATGAATCTTACCTCTCCACCCCCTTCGCCACCTCTATAGCTATCTTAAAGACGGATTGAGATATCGAATTCTAATATTCCAAAAATTTCCCTATGGCCCAACGCCGTCACAAAAAAAATATCCTCCCTTACCCCCCTCCCTCTTCAAAAGATTCAGGGCGCAACTGAGATTCACTTTTTTGTAAATCGAGCTAACTAAAAAATAAAAAATGTGTATAAAATAGAAAATTCCTACTGGTACATAGAGCCAATATACCGATTTTTTTTATTTGATGAATTATACAGGGAAAAATTAAAAAGTATTTTTGCAATTTCCAGAAACTAATATGCCAGGGTAAGTGATCACATTGAAGCCTCTTCAAAAACATATAACAAAACTTTCTGGTCCCCTTTTTGGGGGGTCTAGGGATAAGTCAAAAACCGACTTTGGTACTTAGGACTATAAACGATAGCGAAAAACTGCCGAATACGTTTTAAAGAGAATAACTCGACACGTACATAGGACATATGAAAATGGGGAGTTAATGGGGGAAAATGTACAGGAACAAATTCACATGTAAATTTAAAATTTTGTTTTAGAATTTCTGGTTATAAGTATAATGGGGAAACTTGTCAGATCGATCCCTTTACACTGATATATGGGGGCACCCCCCCGCCCTCCTTTTTTGGGGTCCATCATTCGCTAAATATTGATGCTGGAATCGTGATTTTCAGGGGATCTTCCTGATTTGGAATGCCAATAGGCGTCATAGGTTTGAAATATTTTTAGGGCCCCCCTAGTGAGCCCCCAGCAGTGGAACAAAAATGAAATGAACGTTTTTAGGCATATTTCGATACGGTGGTCGAAAAAAATTTTAACCTCAAAATTTAGCTCGTTTTGTGGCGCCCTCTTTTTCGATACAATGATTAAACTATATATACCTATCGATAGAGAAAAAAATTATAATTTTCCTGAGTATATACGGGGTTGTGAAAAATTTGTTTCGAAATTTTTGAATATAGAATTTTCGGAATTTTTAGGCAAATTATATTTCTTTTATAGAGGCAAAAAAAATTCTATGTACGTGTCTAAGCGCCCTCTACATTTTTAGTCTTTAGAATTTTATCGATATATCGCAAAAAAAATATTTGTCCATTAATTTCATTGTAGTTATGGGGGCAAGCTTTGTCCATGCAGAGGCATATTTTTCTTGTAAGGTACCTATTATGGACTATCATACCCCGCTATCAAGTACACGGCCAACATTTTTTTTATTAATATTGGCCCCCCTTTGACCCCCTTCAGATTATTTAGATACTAAATTTCTACGTCAATGTTCATCATTTTTTATTCTCTATACAACAATTTTTCTACGATTTTCCCATCCCCTTCATAAACCCAGCTTATGTTGCCTTTTAACAAGGTGTCAGAACCGGCTTTAACGGGCAAATTTTCAAAATGCTCTCACTTATACGAAATTTGGTAGGGGGGTGTAAAATTGGCCCAGGAAGACAGTTCCGACATTTAAAATTTCCCAAAACAAATTTTCAGCCACCAAATTGTAACTTGAAATTTCCGCCAGGACCCATTAAAGGGGGAAGGCGGGTCGGTAACTTTTATACTGCGATTTGGATGAAAAAATAGGGAAAAGGGTTTTCAGGGACGAGAAATACAATGAGTAAATCGTAAAACAGTTTGTCTGTAATACTTATTTGACAAGCATACAAAAAATGAAAACGTCAAAAATCGGAATAAATGCGAGTTTTAAAAATAGTAGATATGACGCGATTTTCATAAGAATTTATAATTAGAGTTTTTCAATCATGACGAATCGAATGAGACTATTAGTTTACAACCATAATTTTTTTTTCAATTAGTGTATTTGAAATTTCTTCAATAATGATAATTTCAGAGAGCGGATAGCAAAAACTAAATTCCCCGGTAAAAATACATGGTATTTAATCATTTTTCCCATACGTTTACTATATATCAAAATTCTCAAATTTTTATCCATTCCAGGACCTCGAAATTTTTGAAATCTCTTTTAACATGCCTCCATTTAAAATTTTATATTGTCGAAACTAAGGAAGATATCGACTTCTTTCTAACAACATTCGATAAAGGAAAGATGTACTTTAGTTACGGATTATATTTTGTTTCTTCCATTTAATATTTGTAGGAACTATACAGGGTTGAAATTGAGCTGAATATTTTTATTAAAATTTACCCTAAAAAAATCGTAGCTGCTACGTTTATGAATTGGAAAGACCAAAATTGGTAAAAATCGAAAGAGGGAAGTTAATACTATTATAAAAAAAGTACGGTAATTTTCCACTGATATTACTAACCAAGTTATTAATCATCAAAGTTGACATTTTTATGCCAAAAATATCTATTCTCTAGCTGTGGATTGAAATTCGAAAAAAAATTGTTTCTGATTTTCATGAAACTTTGCATAGGATGGTTTTCTGTTACGGTAAATCAAAAAAAAAATTGTCAGTTGTTAAAAAAAATTATTTCGAGTGGAAAATCCAGGAAAATTATTCAAAAATTATCAATCATTAATAACATATTAAATAATGTAGTGAACGATGAAGAAGAGATGGACGATATTGCTAATATCGCTTATAAACTGATTTCAGAACAAACAATATAAATAAGCAAAAGCGGATTATGTCAGCGCTATTGAAATTAGCAAACCTGTCCTGGTCGATAACATTATAGATCGATTCTCAGCGCTAACAAGCGCTTTTTTCTGCCAAACACACGGATTGGCTTGGTTTAATGCTTCTTGGAGTTTTTCATTATCCTCTTGTTCAGTTTCACCAACTGCCAGTACACATCAGCAAATTTAGCCACTGTAGTTTGTTCTATTATCTACTGGCATATCAAAACTCGTAGATCTGAATTTTGATCTACGAATCTAATACGAAATATTCTATCACTACTTTAAGATTTTTGCAGCAAGCTCTATTGTTCAGATAGAAGTTGTTTAAGATTATGTTCGAGTCCTTGATACCAGACTTTATCGAAATCCGGAGCTACATCCAGGAATACCTACGAACATATCTTCTTTTCTTCCAGAGCTTTTTCTAGTTGATCAGTAAGTCTATTTTTCTCCAAAACCAGGAAAATATGCATTTTTCTTCAATAATGGGTTTAAGTATTTTTAAGATTTTTCCAAATAGTTTTGATAGAATGGACAGTAATGATATTGGTCGGTATGATGAAACCTCATGAATGAATTTTCCGGGTTTACGAATCGTGATGACCTTTCTTATTTTCAAACTAATAGGCACTCGTTTTAATCTAAAGGTTGTTTTGAATAAATATAGTTTGTCCATTGCTTTTCGATCAAAATTTGAGAAAATTTTTTTTCAATCTATATTTGTTCAACATTTCAACACAATACATTATAGATAAAAACTTTTTTCAAACTTTGGTCGAAAAAAATTTTTAAAATATAAATGTTTTATTATTTATTAAACAATATATATCCCTGAGATTACTTTTTAGAATTTGTAGATGTGATTAAAGATAAAATAATTTGAAAAATTCATATTTTTCGATTTTTTATAATTTTTTCAATATTCCTTGAGGCTGGACTATAAATTTGAATTGAAAATTGCAAATATTTCGGTTTCTATTTGAAATACGTCATAAATGATTTAAAACAATTTTATAGGAAATTTTAATTTCTACATTTTTTGTTTGAGACTATTTTTCATATATTTTTGAGATATTTTCAAAAAAGTGATTTTTGGGGTATTGTTTAATTATTTTCTATCCCCAAATGAAATTTCACATTTTTTTAACTATAAATCCTTTGAATGTATGCTAAAATGAACTTAAAATAAAAAATGCACTATTGCTCTTTGAAAGGTAATCTTATTGGGCGTAATGAAATTACTAGTTATCATAATTATCACTTTGTACTTAATTCATACTACTTTGCTTCTATATTGAAATGTATTGAAAAATTTTTGAAACTCAAGCTTCATGTGTACGTGTTCATTTGGATTTTGAAAGAGATTGAAATTCGATTATCTGCAGGTATATTGCATGTTTTAACCCGTAAAAAAACAGGGTAACAAGTTTAATACATTTTTAGAAATATTTTCGAATCTCTTTTAAAGCACATGTTTCAACAACATATGTATACACACTATACCGTATACTATAATTTCTACAATTACGCTAATTATAGAAAGATTTTTTACATTTAATATTATTTGAAAAATATAATACACACAATATATCGAATAGAGAAAAATAGGCAAGTTAAAAAATGTTGTTATAGGAAAAATATAAATTACTAGTCTGTATAATCGTCTCCTCTTACATACAATTTGCTAATTCTTCTCAGCATCCAGAAATCAAGTTATCAATAATATGGCTACGGATTGAAAGTCGAAAAAAAAATGCTAATTTCCATGAAATTTTGCATAGGGAGGCTTTTGATACAGGGAATCCAAAAAAATTGTCAGTTTTTTAGCGATATCTCCATTAATTTTAACGAGACGATCAAAAAAAATTAAAAGGAAATTTCCACAGCTATTACTTCTGATTTTTTTTGTCCAGTAGCGTAGTCTTGAAAATTTTGAGGCTGAAGTGTTCAAGACACCTCACCTTCGTCCTCGATTTCAAATTCCTACCGGCTATATCTTGGTCAATGTTTATTTTACAAAAATCAAAGAAAAACAGAATATTCCTCTAAAAAACCCTAAATTCTATATTAATCCACTTTTTCGTTACAATTGGTTTTTTTTCAATTATTTAAGAAAAAGGAAATATTTTTAAAAACTGAAAAAACCGCGATTTAAAAAATAATGCGTTCTTGAAATCGCTGAAACTTCTTTAACGTATTGTTGCACCTAAATAAAGTTAATTGTTTGAATGCAAATTTTTTATCAAAACTTTTTAACTAATGACTTAAAATCAAGTTTATTTTGAAGGTTATTGATAGTACTTCAAAAAATGTGCGAGATATTTTTCTGATAAACATAAATTTTTTTAATGATTTCACGTTAAATGTTAAATAAAAATAAAAGGTTATGTTCAAACAAATTTATCTCAGCGCTTATTACACCTACATATACAAAACTAATCTTTTCCTTTTTACATAAGCTTCATTTTTGCTATAAAAATTTTTTTGTAGTATCTCAATTACCCGAGATATTTGAGAAAAATTACGAAAAACGTGGTTTTTTTCATGATAAATTCAGATATTTAATCATAAATTACTCGGAAACTATTAACTTATACAGGGTGTTTCTATATTCGACCGACAACGCTCTACCACAGAGAGATCTCAATAAATGATTCATTTTAATATAGGAATACGAACCCTTGCGGGGCCTAGTTGCTGAGATATAGCGTGCTCAAAATTTTAAATCAAAATCAAAAATTTCCCATAAATCAAGAACGCATTTAAATTTTTTTTTCAAATTCGGTAACCAATATGCTCCTTAATAAAGTAATTTTTTGACATAAACAAACTTTTGAAAAATTTAACCAGTGGCACGCTGTGAGGGTTACTTATCACTTATCCCCCTATTTTTTACGCAACTGGAGCAAATTCTTTTTTTAATTTTGTTTTAAATTGCCTGTTTATTTTTAGTTGAAAAACTAATAACCTTTTATGGAGCTAAAATGAACGGTGTTGTAGAAATTTGCCTCTAAACAAAAGTCTGCAAACATGTAAGTAATTTACAAATTAATTAATTATTCATTTAATTTCGAATAATGATTAAGCGTAAGTAGTTCAAAACAAATACAAGTTATTCATAATCTCAATTTCAAACAAAAATGTATTACAATTATAACAAAATTGGCAATGAAAATAAAAATAATAATGGCACACTATATTACAACAATAACAAAATTGACAAAGTTACAGTAGTTGTTCAAACTGTTGGCCGCTTACTTCAATACACTTCTTACACCGTTTTGTCATTGGAAAACATGTCTTTGAGAATAAATCTGGATGGGATTGAATGATTTCTGCCGCAGCTTGAATTCTAGCTAATAGATCTTGTTCAGATTCGATGATTGTTTCGTGCACTAAGGACTTCATATAGCCCCATATAAAAAGTCGATATGATTTAAGTCAGGTGATCTTGGAGGCCAACAATTGGGTCCACCCAGACCAATCCATTTTTCTCTGACACGTCTGTTTAAGTAATTTCTTGCCGCTGCAGCAAAATGAACAGATGCCCCCATCGTGTTGAAATCACATGTGTTGTCTAATATTTAACGGTACATTCCCCAACAATTCATCCACCATTCCTTCCAGAAAGCGCGTATAAATTGCTCCATTTAATTTATTTGGTAAAATGTAAGGCCCGATTAAGCAATCTCCAACCATACCCACCCACACATTAACCGAATATTTATGCTGAAATCCCCTTTCACGCGGATTTTCTTCATCCCAAACGTGACTATTTCCAGAGTTGAAAATTTCTTCCCTAGTAAATCTAGCCTCGTCGGTATACAACACATATTTTGGAAAATTTCAATTTTCACGACACTTTTGCAAATACCAGTTTGAAAATTCCATACGCACCTGAAAATCTCTAGGTTCTAATACTTGAACATTGGCCAATTTGTATGGATGAAACACTTGTTCTTTCAAAACTTTCCATACAGTAGAATGGTCCACTCTTAAAGCACGACCTACAGTTCGAGTCCTTAAAGATGGCCTTTAAAAAATATTATCTAATATTTCCTCTTCCAGATGCACAGTCCTTGTTGTACGTTGCTTTCCAGCATTATTTCTTTTAATTAACAAGTTTCCAGTTTCTTCCAGCCTTCTTTCAATACTTGCAAATGTAGAGTTATGTGGAATTCGACGATTGCGAAATCTTTGCTGGTATAAACGAACTGCCATTCTACCATTTTTTCGAGCTTCCCCGTAAATAATTAACATATCGGCCAACTCTTAAAATGAAAAATTCATTTTATAACAGCAAAATTAATGTGAAAACTAATTTAAATTTCTATGATTTAATCTACCATTATCGTGTCAAATACACAGTGTCACGAACTATTAAAAATATGTCACGTGCCTACTAGATTATAATTTAGAAATATTGAGTAATATTTAATTACCTGCAGACTTTTGTTTAGAGGCAAATTTCTTCAACACCTTTCATTTTAGCTTCATAAAAGGTTATTAGTTTTTTAATTAAAAATAATCAGGCAATTTAAAACAAAATTAAAAAAGAATTTGCTCCAGTGACGAAAAAATAGTGGGATAAAAGTGACAACTCACCCCGACAGTGCGCCACTGGTTAAATTTTTCCAAAATTTGTTTATGTTAAAATATTACTTTTTTAAGGAGCATATTGGTCACCAAATTTGAAAAAAAAATTTAGAGGTGTTCTTAATTTATGGCAAATTTTTTATTTTGATTTAAAATTTTGAACACACTATATCTCAGCAACTAGGCCGCGTAAGGGTTCGTATTCTTCTTCTTCCTCTAAAACCCTTATACCGTTCAGCGTCGGATTAGCCATTTCTTCCAGTAATTTCTATTTCTGGTCAGTCCTCTCATATCTTCCATTGATTTCCCTCTTTTCTATCCTATTTCCTGCATCCTCCTTATCCATGTTTTCCTTGGTCTTCCGTTTTTTTCTTTTTCTATCTCTTCCTGCCTCTGTAACTGCTTTGACTAATCTCTTCTCGTTCAATATTACAATGTGTCCATACCAGTTCAATTGCTTGTTTTCAATCTTTGTTAAAATTGGTTCCTGTTTCAGTTGGTCTCTGATATCTTCATTTCTACGTCGGTCGTATTTGGTAACTCCTGCGATCTTTCGCAAATATTTCATTTTCACTGCATTTATCGAAGATTCATGCTTTTGTACAGTGACCCACGTCTCACTTCCAAAAGTAGTTACTGGTAATATTATGCAGTTATAAACTCTTAATTTTGTTATGTCGTCGATTTCATTCTTCCCCATTACAGATTTATTAATACTATAATATATCCTGGTGGCCTTTCTTAATTTATTATTTATATCTGCATCTATCTTTCCGTCATCTGATAAGATGTTTCCCAGGTATTCAAAACATGTAACTTGTTCGATTTGTTTTCCGTCGAGTCTTATAGTTGCCCTTACTTTATCTTCCTCTTTCTGGTTAGTAATCATATATTTTGTTTTCTCCGTATTGATTTTCATTTTTAGTTTTAGTATTTCCTTCTGTCATATATTTGCTAAACTTTGCATTTTACTGTTCGAGCCTGCTATTAGGACTATATCATCTGCATATAAAAGATTGTCTATTTTGATTGGTCTTAGATTTCGATATCCTATAGCCGTGCTACTTTTCTCAGACTGATTTCGTGTACTCTTTATTAGCGAGTCCATTATAATTATAAAGGGCAATTGACTTAGGCTGTTTCCTTGCTTAATTCCTTTTTCCATGTTGAACGATTCAGATCGTTCGCCACTTATTTGAATTTGTGCTGTCACTTCATTATAGATTGATTTTTCAGCTTTGATGGTTTTCTCAACTATATTATACTTTTCTAAAGTTTTCCACAATATTTCTCTGTTAATCGTATCAAAGGCTGCCTTTAAGTCTATGAACAGTAAATGGAGTTGTTCGCCTGTTTGGAACTTTCTTTCAACTATCTGCCTTATTATGTGTACATTATCGTTTGTACTTCTACCTCCTCTGAATGCAGCCTGTTCAAAAGACATTACCGGCGAAATAGAGCAGCTGACGGCCAACTTAGATCCATCACTGTCGGATTCAGGAAAAATCAAATAAGAGATCTAGTTCACCGATACAAAGCTGTATTTGGTGCTGGAAGAAAGCTCGGAAGAACGGATGTGGTGAAACACAAGGATCGTTTCAACACACTGATGTGACTATTCAATATAATTCCAATCATCTCATGTCACATAAATCAGCAGCATATAATAATTCAATGATACATAGAGCATTTTCAGTTCCTACGAACAAATATAAGTTTGATACAAAAATTAATACAATTCAACAAATAGCAACATCCAACGGTTATCCATTAAAAATAATAAATAAAATACTCAATAAAAAATAGGAAAAAATAGCATTGCAACTAATATTTCCTGAACAAATTCCGTCATTTTCCATTCACTTTGCCACCTGTTTATCGAGATTTCTTTTTCTTCTGTTTTTGCACTTTCTTTTGTTCCGTCTTCTATTCGGTACAACCGACTTCTTTCGTATATTTTGATGTGGATAGGAATGATTCCTGCTATCACTTGTACCGCCTTGCTGGAGACTGTTCTGTATGCGCTAGTAATCCCTAACAGTGCTTTCCGTTGTGCGCTAGTCAACAGGTCTTTATATTTTTAGATTTCTGTGGTTTCGTGCCAAATTGGTGCGGCGTTGAGTAGCGTAGAGTCTATAGTGACTCCTATGATCTCCCACTCTTTCTGCTGTTAGGTCCACTAATATTGGGCATAACTCGGCTCAGCGCTGTTGCCCTGGCCTCTGCTTTCCGAATTATGTATTTCACATATTCGACGAATGTGCCTTGTTGGTCTAGCATGACTCCAAGGTATTTTATGGCTCTTTTTGGTTCAATGCGAGTTTCTCCCATTTTAAAACTTTTTTTGTCCTTTCTCCTGTGCTTTAGGAGTACTGCTTCCGTTTTTTCCGGTGCTAATTTGAGGTCGTTTTTCTCTATCCATTTTTTGATGGTGTCCAGTGCCTTACTTGCATCTCCCTCTAGGTCTTGCGCACACTATTACCGCCAGGTCGTCCGCGTATGCAACGGCCTTGACTCCCTCTGGCCAAACTAGCCTTAGAATTCCATCGTAAAATACGTTCCACGGAGTAGGTCCAATGGATGAACTCAGATAGTCTTTGATGGTATTTCTTAAATATTTCGATATCTTTATTCTTGCAAGGTTTTCCAAAAATGTTGGCCACGATGCGGTGTTAAATGCGTTCTTCACGTCAATCGTTATCATTTCATCCCCCTGTGTTTTTTCACAGTATAAAGGACTACTTCAATAGCTATTATTGTGGATCTTCTTTTCCTAAAATACCTCCTTTCTCATCTAGTTCTTTTTCTAAACGCCTTTTGATTAGTGACTCGAAGGTTTTGCTGATCGTGTCGAGCAGACATATTGGCCGATACTTTTCAGTGTTTCCTTCTCCTTTCGGCATTAGTACTAGTTTTGCGGTCTTCCAGTTTCCTGGAAAACTCTGCTGCATAAGTAATTTATTCATTATGTCTAGCACCCATTTGCTTGCAATACTTCCCACCGCCTTGATGATTTTTTAATCCGTGCAGGGCTATCTCCAGTTCTTCTGCGGTGAATACGGGTGTACTACTGTCTCTTCTTTCTGTCATTCAATAGGCGTATTTTTTTTGGGAATAATTCGTTAGCGATTTTTTTCTTTTGTTCTAGGGGGATATCATATGGAGTATGTCCAAATTTTAGGGTCACGATCTTGTATGCGTCTCCCCATACGTCTTCCTCTAGTTCATCTTTTAGTTTGTTCCACTGTTTACGTTTAGCGTCCTTTACTAGCTTGGCAAGTTCTTTTGATTTTTAGGTCGGCTATTATTTGCGTCTGCTCCCTTGTTCCTATTATTCGCCTTTTTCTTGTCAATGCCCTCCTGGCTTTGTTGCAGTCACCTCTTTTGTTCTCGATGTCCTCGTTCCACCAGTACGGATTGGATCTCTCTTAATTTCCTCTTATTTTTTATCCTTTGAACGCTTCCTTGATGGCTCTGGTATGGGAGCTTAGGCTGTCGTTGTTTCCTATTTGCTCAATGTTCCACAATATGAGTTCTCTAAAAAGCTCCTTATCTATGATTTCTTTGTGGGGTTGTATGTATCCGGGTTTTTGGGTGTGGGCTGTAATCTCGAACTTGATATAGGCATGTTCGGTTCCGGAGTCTAAGTCCATGACTTCCCATTTTTGGATTATTTTTGTTAGGCTTGAAGTGGATATCGTAACGTCTATGTACGACTTAGATGAACCACTCACGAATGTCGGCTTGTCACCGTTGTTGTGGACTGTAATATTCATGGCGTCAATAAGATCGGCCAAAAACTCTCCTCTTCTATCTGTAACCGGGGAGCCCCATTTTGCTGACTTCGCGTTGGCGTCTCCGGCTATCATGAATTCCTTATTCGAGGTCTTGGCCCTCTCAAAGATGTGCACTAGTTTTCCCTCATATTCACGTTGGGTTATATTTGGTGATATGTAGCAGCCGTAAATGCTGTAGGTCTTTATGTGGATCCCAACGTATCCGTCTCTGACTTCTACTCTTTTTACTTCGACTTTCTTATTCTGAAAGTAGATTCCCAGGTCCTTTTGATTATCTGCTATCCATCCCGCTTTTCCTACAACTTTTTTGTTAGGTTCTCCTATGATGCTTTTCTTTTTTGTGCGGTTGCAAGGGCCAGATCATGAGCAACGTACTTTCTGCCTAGGTTGGCTTGCAGGCATGTGATTTTCCCCATTTCCCTCCTTTTTGTGCAGAGATTTTTAGTTTGAAATTAGTTAGGTGCTTCTTCCATACACCCTTTTTTCTCTCTTATCATCGTAAAAATGACAGAAGTTACATTCTGACGATGATATTTAATATCGAAACAATTGTCAATTTCTTAGAATTTTTAATATTTTCTTAATATATTGTTGAATTGTCTAGAAACAGTAAGTTTAATTTAAAATATTAATATGAGTAGATTCCACGAAGTAAGGATGGAGACAATTAATTTCTTTAAAACGAATAATACAATCAAATTATGGATGCGAGATGACAATACTAATAATCTGACCAAACTACAAAAAAATCATAGATACACAGCTAGTACAATTTTAAATTGACTCACCAATTTGCAGACTGTGTGCTCACCTTTTCACGAAAACTATTCGAGTCTAATTACTCGGTATTACCGCCCCTGATACGATAAACCCTTTAGAGCGCGTGCAGTACACGCTCCCTTTGAAATTTTTATTTTACGCTTCGAAAAGTACACTTGCTAATCTGAAACACCACTTTTAAGTTATACTTGACTTAAACTTTGAGGAACCCAAAAAAAGCGCTATCAGCGAACCCAAAGACTCAACCGTGAATCTTTTCCAACTGCCCCTCACGTTTTATTTTTCGTGACTTGTGCCTTTCTCTAAGTTCGCCCCCTTTTCTAAATTTTCTAACATGTTACTTTCTGATTGGTTCTACCTTCCACCCGATGTCTTTGTCCTCGGACGTTGGGTTCTTCCAATTCAGCGGAAAAATTATTTCGACACCCTGTTAACGGTGTATCGACATTACTTTTTGCAATGATTTTCAGACTGCTTTGCTGTCTTTTTTTGTATGTCCGTGTTTGTTTTATTTAATATTAGACTATTGCTACATTTCAACGTGTTGATTTTAGGATACGCCACTGGCTTTTGGTAAAATCAGTATTTTTTATTTATTGGTAGGCCACCAAGAGTACTTGTCAAGGATAGAGTATTTATTAAGTTGTGGGAGAGAGACATAGTGATCTTGATTTCTTTGGATAGGAAATTTTTTGAATCGGCATTTGGTAGAAATCAAGAAACGAGGTAGGTTTTACCTATACATTTTGGTAATTTGTTTGTTATTGGTTAAAAACCCTTAGTAATCCCAAATGTGTGATTTGTGTGGGATATGACCCTTTTAATAAGATCTTAACTATTCAAATTTAATTTATCCTTCCTTTTTTGTCATCTCAAAATCAGAAATGTGTTTATTTTTTGTTTATTAAAGAGTTTTCTGTTTAGGGTTCTAAGGTAGTTTTAAACAGAGTTTTTGTTGGTAAAATACGTCTATTACTCGTTTTGTTTTGTATGATGTGTGCCTGATCTTGAATGAAAACAACAGATAAATAATGTCTTCGTAATGGAACTCCATTTGGTTGATACGACACATGAGGGTATTCCAGAGAGAGCTTGAAGGAAAACGTTTGTAGAATTTTTCGGAACGTTGGAGGACCTTAAACATTAGATAACATTTGTTGATGCTCCTTATGTTTCTCGATTTGGTATTTATTAAATCTTCTAGAACTTGTCATATTGTTTAGCAAGACAATAATATATTTGACGTGTTTCTTGGTAGCGATTTTACAATTTCTGTTCAATACCAAGACAATAGCGTATAGTATGCTATTGAATCAGATTCTCTTTCTTATATTTTAGGATATTGTAAATCGATATCTATATCCGAAAACAAAGAATATTTTTCCGATTGACGGTTCGTTATTTAATTTCAGTATTCCACACAGACAATACCGTTTTTCAATCAAGATTAAGTAAAAATTATATTTGATTTTCAGAGCATTGAATAGTGTAATTTTAGTTATATAGTATACTATCAGTGTGTCCTAATGTATAGTTTCAGGTACACTTTTGGCGACAATTATTTTACATGTAATCTAAATTTATTGTGCCATATATATGTTTTTTCATTATAAATAAAATATATATGTATCTAAGTAGGTAAGAATAATTCATTTCATTAAAATTTGTACATAAGCTTAAGAAATATATATATATATATATATATATATATATATATATATATATATATATATATATATAAATTATATATATGTAAGCTGTTGATAAATATACCAAAACTATAGTCTAACAATGATCTTTTCACTAGACAATTTCAGATAACCTTAGAAAGTAAGTATATGCCAAAGATGAAACGAGATTCTTAAACAAATTTATCAAGTTTGGATGTACAACACTTGATAATAGATTGCCTTCAAATCTTGTTAAGCATGAAGCTTGCCGCTGAAAATGCAATATCGTGTATTTTACTATTTAATTCTAACACATGAGTAATAACACAATATACATAAATTTTCTTGAGTCTTTGTCTATTTTTATGAATAACATGTTTTATAGAAATATTTTTTTGAGGTTTCGGCTATATTTCGGCCTTTATCTGAATATTATTTACTTTGACAACGTCGATATACAATATGTCCCCCTAAGTTGGAATCATATGGAGAACTTATTTATTAATTATTTTAGTAAAAAAATTAATCTTCATAAAAAGTTCTGCATTATCTAAAACCTAAAATACAGTCATCAAATATCAAATTTTTTAGTCGCATACGAAGTTTGTCAAAAAATATGAGTTTTACTCAAGAGTAAAGTACCTTTAAATTTGACAATATCGAAAAGATTTACTAAAAAAAGTTGATAATAATTAAAAATTACGTTTAAATATGTAATTACATATTAAATTAAATTTGTTTGTTTCTAATATTAATATGATGTTAGTTTTATAACTTAGTATTTGAATGTTTTTTATAATTTGCAAAACAAATGAATATGCACTTATTGCGCGATTTAATTGCAAAATTATTAGAATACATCGAAAAACTGAAAGGTTATCATGTGTTTCGTAATTCAAAATAGAAATAGTAAAAAATAATATTCTGAAGTATTAATTTAAATGGATGTACTTACAAACCTCGTATACGACTAAAAAATTTGATATTTGGTGACTGTATTTTAGTGTTTTAGATAATGTATAACTTTTTATGAAGAATAACTATTGTTCCTAAAATTAATAACAAAAAAGTTTTCCATATGATTCCAACTTAAGGGGACATATTGTATAAATATATTACTTACTATATGAATATCAAAACACAATTTGTATTCACTTATATGAAAACTTCTTTCAATTAATATTTAAATTATGTAACTATATATTTTGCTTAAGTTGCTCAGGTTTTTTAACAATAATAACTTTCTCATTTTTATGTTTACATGTCAAAAAAAAATTGAAAATATTTAAATTCCTAATGTATATGTATTTATTGCATTAGATGTAGTACCTATCTTTTTATACAAATATCTCTATAAATCAGTTTATAACGTTCTCCGCCGTCTTCTGATGTCCAGTTTCCATTATTCTCGATGGTCCAGAGATTCTCATCTACTCCTCTTTCTCTGATGTCTCTATCTATTCCTTCTCTCCAGCTCAGTCTGCATCTTCCTCTCTTTCTTCTTCCCTGTGGTGTCCAATTTAGTATTTTCTTTGGTATTCTGTCTTCCGCCATTCTTTGAACGTGTCCATACCATCTAAGTTGGTTAATTTGTATGTCTTCCGTCATTTTGTGTTTAACATCAATAATTTCTCGAATTCTCTCATTTCTCACTCTTTCCAGTTTTGATTTTCTGGCGGCGCGTCTCCAATAATCCATCCCGGTGGCTTCAAGAGACTTACGAATTTTTTCCTTTAGAGGCCACACTTCACTACCATAGCTGATGACACTTTTCACTATGCTGTGGTAAATTCTATGCTTATTTTGTTTTCATACTGCCTTGTCCAACAAAATACTGTTGAGTTGTCTGATTGCTTGTCTTCCTTGGTTGTTTCTGTGTTTGATTTCTTCATCCAAACTACCGTCATTAGTGATGTGTATTCCAAGATATTTGTATTTTTTACATTGTTTTATTCCGTTTTCTCAATTAATTTACGGGTCATGTATCCTAAGTCGTCGTAGTCTTGAGCTAGGACTATTTGATCATCAGCGAAGCAGAGAGTATATAGTATGTGATCGTTCAGTGGTATTCCCATCTGTTCGCATTTCCTTTTCCATGTTTTCAGAGCTTGTTTTGAATAGATTTTAAACAAAGTTGGTGACAAGCAACAACCCTGCTTAAGACCCTTGTTAATGTTGAACCCCTTTGATAATGCCTGCCCTTTCTTTATTTGGCTTGTGTTCGCTTTATAGAGTTCTCTAACAGCTTTTATCAGATGCTGGTGTTGGTTTTCTCGAGAGCCTCCCACAGTTTTAGCTGGAGTACACTATCGTACGCTTTCTTGAGGTCTACGTAAAGGAGGTGTATTTCTTGATTCCATGCCGTCTTTTTCTCAATTATATGTGTTATTATGAATAAGTCATCCACAGTGGATCTACCAGCTCTAAATCCAGCTTGTTCTTCGGCCTCACTATCACAATATTCATCTTCAATTCTCTTTTTCACTAGCTTACCATAGACTCTTGAAATAGTACCAAGCACAGCGATTCCTCTATAATTATCACACACGTCTCTACTTCCCTTCTTATGTATCGTTGTTGTCCATTCTTCTGGCAAACTTTCTCCATTAATGCATTTCTGGAACAGGCAGGCTAATTGTCGATATAGCTTTTCTGTACCGTGTTTAAGTAACTCCGGGGGGATATTACCGGGGCCAAGAAATTTTCTGCTTTTCAGTGCTTCACAAATCAGTTTTACTTCTTTGGTGTTGATTCTAAGTGGGGATGCTGTGGTTCGTATTTGAGTGTCGGATTTTGGCTGTGTGTCCTTTGATCAGTCAGCAGTTTCGCGAAGTATTTATCCCATTCTTCTATTTTTATTGGTGAGATAATATCTTTTGTCTTTTCTTGACGAAGAGATCTTAACATTTTGCAGCTTTCGGTACTTCTACTACCTCCCAGGCATGTATTGAGTCTTGTGCAATTTCTTTCCCAGCTTTCGTTCTTCTTTTTTGTTATAGCTGTGCGTACCTTCCTTTGGGCTGTTTTGTATTCTTTTTTAACTTGATCCGACTTTGTGTTAAGGAACCTGTTGTATTTGTCTCTCTTTATTTTTATCATTTCTTCTATTTCTTCATCCCACCAATATGGTGTTCTTCGATTGGTCTTTGCGTATTCTCCCAGGGCTTCCAGTGCGGCGTTTTTTCAAGCATCTTTCAAGATACTCGTATTGATCTTCTGTGTTTTCAAAGCTTTCTTGTATGAGTTTTTCATCAAGTCGTTTTTTATACAATTCCTTCACGCTATCTTGGTTAAGGCTATCTAGGTTGTACCTGATTTCTGTGTTTTTTTTGTTTTTGTTCGCTTGTGACTTTTCCTTTTTCCTTTGTTTCACGGAAGGGTAGTATTTTGGATTTGACAAGATGGTGGTCACTTCCACACGCCGCGCCTCTATAGGCTCTAACGTCCTGTATTTTCAGTGTTGTAGTTTGCCGGACTGTCACATAATCTATGATAGTTTTGAGGTTTCTAGAGTGTTGCACCCAGGTATACTTATGTATTTCTCGATGTTGAAAAAAGCCGTTCAGAATTCGCAGGTTGTTTTGGTGGCACATATTGATGAGTCTATTTCCATTGTCATTTACAGTGTCTTCTCCGAATTGTCCCACTATTTTATCTTGCTGTTTCTTTCGCATTCTACAGTTTAGGTCTCCTATCAGTATTATTTCTCGGGATGTTCCAATTTTGGTGATTTCCTATGACAGTTGTTCAAAGAATTCATCTTTATCATTGACTAAGGTATCATCATTAATAGCGTAAGCTCCTATGATTGTAACTTTATTTCCGTGTATACTTAGGTTCATTTTTATGATTTGTTGACTGATTGCTTCCGAGGATGTGATGCACCTTCTCAGATTTTCACGAATAACTATAGACACTCCTTGTTGAGCTCTTTTGTCTTTTGATACCCCTGAGCAAAAGTGGTCATATTGTCCTAACTTTTCTGAGTATACTCCTTTTCTCTTTGTTTCGGTCAGCACCACATCTTTGCGTTCTTCACTTCGGATATTACATCGTCTAATTTTTGGGAGAGGCCTTGAACGTTCCAAGTACCAATATTCATTGTCCGTTTTCTAAGCTTGGGTCGTCTTCTTTTGTTCCGCAGGTTCGGAGGCCAATTTTTACTGGAATTTTTAACCTTTTAGTTTTTTGACGAGTATCGACGGGTTGGCCCGATGCCTCTACCCTCATCCTAGAGAGCCAGAGCTTTGATTTCGGAGTGTCTCTCTCCTAGACAGATTGTCTTCTCTACGACTCAAGAGATCCATCTTCCCTTTTTTGGTTTTATACTATTCCTAAAATCGAGGAATGCCCGTTTCAGCGGTTCTACCATTTTGAGGATTCTTCCTCTACCCCTTTCCCGTTGTTGGGGTCTTCATCCGTAACCCTGGACAAGGGGCCCTTACAGGGTACTATCAGCCGGGACCAGCTGAACCCAGGTTTTTTTGCGAAGTGTTACTCCTCGATCTCTCAACACTTCCTCGCCTCTTGCGTGGTGAGGCCCCAGGCTTGGGACTGGTATAGCGGTGTTTATACAAATATGCCAATAACAAGTGTGAAAAATGTATTAAAGAAAAATTCATTGAAATACAGATATACAGTCCTTACAAACAGCCTTTAAATATATATATATATATATATATATATATATATATATATATATATATATATATATATAATTTGAAAAAAGATATTTGCCAACTTATTTGTAATGGATATTTTTGTGGGGATGTGGCAATAAGACTCCAGAGTAAATTCTTTAAGATATTTATTCCCGAGCTTTCGAATGATTTTCATTCATTATCAAGGGCTATAAATAATTGGTCAATGTTATCATTAATAATAATTAAATGAAATAATGAATACTTACATAAAATCTATAGCGAATTTTGGAATAGTTGTAAATTTTTATAATAAACTCTTTTAAACATAATTCAATGAAAAACTCAAAAAACAATATGACAATAAACAAAATATTTGATCTTGAACTACTACAATTTTTATTTTTTAATCATAAAATTAAAGATTGTTATGAATCTTCTGTTCTTTTTTCATAATCTAAAAGATATGCATAGATAACACTAAGGTTATTTAAATCTGTTTTTTTATTTATTACATAATTTTGTTCTGCAATATATGTTGTTTCCAAAAAAAGGCGTTTTCTGTAATTACTTTCTATTGCTAAGACTTTGGCAGATTGATAATCCATAGAATGGCCTTCATAAAACACGTGTTCCGCTAAAGCACATCTATCAGGATATAATCTACTGTCACTTTTATGAGAGGCGATTCGATTGGTTAGCGATCTTTTACTGTGACCAATGTATTGCTAAAACAACAAATATATTAACTAATTATATTCATGAACCTAAAAAATCTTCTATATTCCGAGAACTGTTATATAAAACAAAAAAATTTCTAAAAGAAAATCCAAATTTAATAGTCATACCATCAGACAAAGGTAACATCACAGTTATCATGGAAAAACAACATTATTTAGATTTATGTAATGAATTAATTGATAATAACTCATCATATAAAGAACTGAATAATGATCCAACTCTTAAAACCACTAATAATTGTAACAAACTAATAAAAAAATTATTCAATAAAAAACTAATTGATGAAAGTACAAAAAAAGAGTTAACTACTTATAACGGTATTTCCGCAAAATTTTATTGCTTACCTAAAATTCATAAACCAACATTATCAGCTAGACCAATTGTAGCATCAATTAATACTCCAATTGAACCTCTTACTCTTTGGTTAACTGAAATATTGACAAAATCTTACGACTATAACAATGAATATTATGTTAAAGACTCCTTTGAAATTAGTAAATCATTCAATAACTTACTATTACCATCAAATTACGTTCTTTTAAGTTTAGACGTGGTATCACTGTTTAGTAATGTCCATTTGAATATATGTTTAACATCTCTTCAACATAAATGGAATGATATAAGTAAAAATTGCAAATTGGGAAAAGAAACTTTTTTAGAATTAATTACATTTATTTTTAATAATACATTTTTCACTTACAATAACAAAAATTACCAACAAACCTTTGGAACACCTATGGGCTCTTCAATATCTCCTATATTAGCAGACTATGTCATGAATTATATTTTAGACTATGTTATTTCTGTTTTACCCTTTAATTTGTTTTTTATCAAAAAATATGTAGATGATATAATATTATCTCTTCCATGTGATGAAATAAATAATATACTCTTTTACTTCAATAGCTTCGATCCACATATACAATTTACAATGGAAAGGGAAAATACAGAACAATCTTTACCTTTTCTTGATACCAAATTTATTAGAAATAATGATAATAGAATCTTGATTGACTGGTATAGGAAACCTATCAATTCTGGGAGATATATAAATTACCATTCATATCATCGACGTAGTACAAAAATTAACTTGATTAAACAGATGAAAACCAGAGTCCTAAAAATTTCCAATCCAATATTTCACAATAAAAATATAAAAATACTCTACAAACTTTTCTATAATAACTCATATCCTTCATATCTTTTGAAACATGTTTTATATAATACTTCTGACAATATAAATGACATTACTGTTGACATAATACGAAACGAAGAAAACAGTGACATTTTAACTACTAATATTACATCTCCAACTTATATTTCATTTCCATATATAAAATCTATCACACCTAAAATTTCTGGAGTATTCAAACCACATAATATCAAAATTGCGAATAAACAATGTGTTACAATAAAATCAATTTTCAGTAAGATCAAAGACAAGACTCCTACTACTAAATTAACTAATATAGTTTATGAGATTCCTTGCAATATCTGTAATAAGAAATACATTGGTCACAGTAAAAGATCGCTAACCAATCGAATCGCCTCTCATAAAAGTGACAGTAGATTATATCCTGATAGATGTGCTTTAGCGGAACACGTGTTTTATGAAGGCCATTCTATGGATTATCAATCTGCCAAAGTCTTAGCAATAGAAAGTAATTATAGAAAACGCCTTTTTTTGGAAACAACATATATTGCAGAACAAAATTATGTAATAAATAAAAAAACAGATTTAAATAACCTTAGTGTTATCTATGCATATCTTTTAGATTATGAAAAAAGAACAGAAGATTCATAACAATCTTTAATTTTATGATTAAAAAATAAAAATTGTAGTAGTTCAAGATCAAATATTTTGTTTATTGTCATATTGTTTTTTGAGTTTTTCATTGAATTATGTTTAAAAGAGTTTATTATAAAAATTTACAACTATTCCAAAATTCGCTATAGATTTTATGTAAGTATTCATTATTTCATTTAATTATTATTAATGATAACATTGACCAATTATTTATAGCCCTTGATAATGAATGAAAATCATTCGAAAGCTCGGGAATAAATATCTTAAAGAATTTACTCTGGAGTCTTATTGCCACATCCCCACAAAAATATCCATTATATATATATAACAACAGAAGCATCTTTTTGCTTTGTAATTTATATATATATATATATATATATATATATATATATATATAAATTACAAAGCAAAAAGATGCTTCTGTTGTTTATCGACCGTACTTGATTAAATATAGAGAGGGAGTTATCGGGTATGCGGTCAGTAAAATGAAATGAAACTTTTCCCAAGTAGCATTTTTCTCAGATGATGGTTCTGATAATTTCTTTATAATCCTTAAAAGATCATATTGTAGTTTTGAGTGTGCCGAAAAGTAATTTTTGAGCTATAAATATTGCTTTATATTCTTAGAACTACATAGTTATTCATAATACGGAAAGGCCATTTGCAGGAGGTTAAAATAAAATAATTCTGCCCTCACTTTACAACCTATTGGTTCCATGGCTTTGAAGTTTTAAAAAAGTTATACAAACAACCCATTTTTATATAGTAACTGAAACTCTTGTATAATACTTAGTGGTTATTTAATAGTCTTACGATTACCTACCTATTTTAGAACATTTCAGGGTATATGCTTTTAGAACTTGTAAAAGGCTATTGCAAAACCAAAAGGCATTTTTTTAACAAATACAAATCTTCAATGAAATTAACTGTCTCGACTCTTACTTCGTGGAATCTACTCATATTAGTGTTTTAAATGAAACTCATTGTTTCTAGCTAATTCCACGATATAATGAAAATTGTTGAAAATTCTAAAAAATTGACAATTGTTTCGATAAATCAATATCATCGTCAGAATGACAGAAGTTACATTTCATTTGATGCCTACCTGATGTTTAGTAGTTATTTTTGGCTAGACCAAGAAGTGACCTAACTTGTGATTGACTTAATATATGTTAATAGAAAAAAGAAGAAGATGTGATATTACAAATATTGAAGCTTAAATATTATTAGCCCTATGGTGATATCCTGGATATCATTTTTCCAATTAAGATCAGTATAACTGTGCAATGATATAGGAAACCAGGAAAAATATATCTGCTGATCTTTACAATTATCACTTAAGAAGACAGTTTATTAGTGGAGAAATCCCTAGATTTAACTGTTCATCGACAAAATCATATTGTGGGTTTCTTAAATGTCTTCTTATTTCCAATTCTTCAAGGAAATCCAGTTCCTGTTTCTTTTCACAAATATGCAGCACTTCTAGTTCTGTGTTAGGTGTCAATGAATGATTGGTGTCAAGTAGATGTTTTGCGAAGTGGGATTTATCTGGTTGTTTTATTTTGTATGCTCGTAAGTGTTCACTGTATCGGATTTCAAAATTTCTAAGGGTCTGACCCAAATAGACAGCATTACATTCTGGACATTTGAGTTTATATATACCGGATTTCTATATTGGTGGTATTTTTGTTTTTACATTTAACAATTTTGTACTAACGTTACTTTCTGTTTTAAAAGAAATTGTTGTATTCGTTGCTAAAGATATTATCTTTGAAGTATTATTAGAAAAGCCCTATGTCAACTATTTTGGCAAACACTTTTTATGGACAGTTTAGAAAGAAAGATCTTTGAAAGTAATATTTCGAAAAATGTTTTATTTTGGTATAGATATGTAGATGATATATTAGCTTGTTTTATGGGTAGTGAACGACAATTAGATGCATTTTTCAACCACATCACTAATTAACACCCAAAAATTAAATTCACATTAGAAATTGAAGAAAATAGCTCAATCAATTTTCTTGATTTAAAAATTCAAAGAGTTAATAATGTACTTGATTATTCAATTTACCGAAAACCAACACACACTGATGTGACAATTCCATATAGTTCCAATCACCCCATGTCACATAAACTAGCGGCATATAATTCAATGATACATAGAGCTTTTTTAGTTCCTATGAACATATGTAATTTTGGTAGAGATATTAATACAATTAGACAAATAGCAACATCCAACGGTTATCCATTACATATGATAAATAAGCTAATTAATAAAAAAGAGGAAAAAGTGGCATTACAACTAATATTTCCTAAACAAACTGATGAACTAAAAACGTATAAAACCATCACATATGCAGGAAATATTTCAAAGATAATATCTTTAGCAACGAATACAACAATTTCTTTTAAAACAGATAGTAACGTTAGTACAAAATTGTTAAATGTAAAAACAAAAATACCACTATTAAAGAAGTCAGGTATATATAAACTAAAATGTCCAGAATGTAATGCTGTCTATTTGGGTCAGACACTTAGGAATTTTGAAATTCGATACAGTGAACACTTACGAGCATACAGATTAAAACAACCAGATAAATCCCACTACGCAAAACATCTACTTGATACCAATCATTCATTGACACCTAGCACAGAACTAGAAGTGCTGCATATTTGTGGAAAGAAACAAGAACTGGATTTCCTTGAAGAATTGGAAATTTGAAGACATTTAAGAAACCCACAATATGAAGTTGTCAATGAACAGATTAATCCAGGGAGTTCTCCACTAATAAACTGTCTTCTTAAGTGATAATTGTAAAGATCAGCAGATATCGTTTTCCAGGTTTTCTATATCATTGCAGAGTTATACTGATCTTAATTGGAAAAATGATATCCAGGATATCACCATAGGGCTAATAATATCTAAGCTTCAATATTTGTAATATCACATCTTCTTCTTTTTTCTATTAACATATAATAAGTCAATCACAACTTTGGTCACTTCTGGTCTAGCCAAAAATAACTACTAAACATCAGGTAGGCATCAAATGAAATGTAACTTCTCTCATTCTGACGATGATATTCAGTTATAGAAACAATTGTCAATTTTTTAGAATTTTCAACAATTTTCATTTTATTGTGGAATTAGCTAGAAACAGTGAGTTTCATTTAAAACACAAATCTTCAAGTTCTGTAATAAACTTAAGATATGATCTTATGAATTGTTAGAAGTACGAAGTGCTTATTTACAGTATGTCTTTTCGGAAATTAGTTAAAAGTGGAGGTTTTAAAAGGAAACTAAGAAAGAATTTTCAAAGAATAACAAGTGAAGAAGTATGTTATATTTTATCAAAACAATTTTCGTTTTCATACAACATGAAACATTATAATTTGATAGTGGTGCGCCCAATGAAACACAAATTCAAATTAAGGAACTCAGCAGTAAGGTTACCGATCTTCCTTCAAGCAGCTCACAAAGTTTTGATTTTTGTTCGAAAAGTGATATGTTAGAATCAGATAATAGCAATCTAGAAGATGTACCTGACATAGAAACAAATAATTTAAGAATTAAGGAAGGGCTAAAGAATGGTCATTGAAGCATCAAATAACACATGTGGCATTAAAAGATCTCTTTGAAATTTCAAACAAAAATACCAGTATTGTACTTCCTAAAGATCCGCTAACGTTTGTCAACCCCTAGTAAAACGATAGTCATAAATGAAATTGCAGGCGGTCATTACTGGCATAATGGATTAGTGGAATGTATTACAACATGTTATCAAAACACAAGAGTGTATACAAGTGACCAATTTTATGATTGAATATTGTTCAAGGTGTCACACAGATGTACCCTATTGATTTTCAGCTGACTAAAGCGAGTACAGCGGGTCCTAAAAATCCAAATATACTATATTTTTTGTTATTTTTGGAGAAATTTCGGTTTGTTACATCCCCCGAAGTGTATACAAGTAACAATTTTATTGTAGATTATTGTTCAGGGCCATAGATGCGGAAAAGTTAGTTTTAATGTTTAAAACCGTTTATTTTTGGGTTCTAATTAGCTGTAAAATTTAACCTTTGAGTTCTAAAAAGCTCACAACCTTAAGGTAAGTAGGAGATTTTGCGGAGTGGGCCCTTTTTGTCATCAGGAGGTTGTGTAGCCAGTTAGAGGAAGTTATTTGTACTAAAAAGCATTTCCCAAAAAAAGGTTCTAGAACCGATTTATGACTTATTTAGAACTAAAATTGCTACTTGGGCTATTATCCTATACTCAATATTTCGTCACCGTTTGGTAGCCTCATCATAAGATACTACAAAATTGATTCAACAGATTTTTAGAGTCTGGAATTCAATAACGTCTAGAAACTAAAAGGCTTTGGACAAGACTAATTAAAATAATTTCAAAAAACCAATAAGGTATAGATTATAAAAAAGTAAAAGTTCTCCAAAAATGACAAAAATGTCGTACTTAAAGTACTATAGCACCTGTTGTACTGGCTGTAGTGAACTGAAAATGAATAGGGTTCATCTGTTCTGAATAATATTCAATCATAAAGTTGGTGACTTTTTGCACTCCGGGGGCTGTATCATGCGAATCAACTGAAATTTCTCAAAAATGACAAAAATGTCGTACTTCAAGTACCACAGCATCCGTTGTACTGGCAATTGTGAGCTGGAAATCAATAGGGTTCATCTGTGAGATGCCCTGAATAATATTCAATCATAATATTGGTGACTTGTTGGACTCCGGAGGCTGTATCGTGCTAACAAGACATGTAACGGAAAGTGGCCGACGACATACACACAGGATTCTTTTCTAAAAACCATTTTTTCGTGTTGTTCTTGATGAAAAACGTAAAAATAACTCAAAAAATGTTTTCAAAATTTTAACTTTTTTGTGGGTAAACCAATACTTTTCTCGCATATAGATACTGTAATGTTTTTTTTATTTATTTAAACAATAAACGGGTGGGATAAATTTCAAACACTCGGTATGGCTACTTACTAATTTATTTAAAACACTAAACTAATCACTAACACTTAATTTATATATACTCAGTATATTCACTTAAACTAATTCATATGAACACTTAACTAATTTATATTTACTGTTTGCTATTTCGGTGTATTCATTTCACGAGATCACTTTATCAACTCCACTTACTCTTCCTGATCAGTCCCTTATATATTAAAGCCGTTTTTACTAGTAAATTCTGGGCTGCGGCTTACACAGTCACAAATAATTTTTCTGGCCTTTTCTAGATAACTCTGGTCACAAAATGTTTACATAAGATACATAAGATAGTCGTAAACTCGTAAACAGTTTTTTATAACTGCGTATCCGCCATAATTTTAACTTTTATACCTGGCTTAGACAGAGTCGGTTTTAGGGACTATACCAGAGTGCTGTTTCGTAACAATACGTTGCGTGGAAAAGTAAAAATCAAAGTCGAGATATTTTTAAGCTCAAAATATTAAATCATATCAGTAACAGTTTTTTTGAGTTGCCAACCTAACTTAAGGGTATGTTCATAATATATGGGTGCGTTCAAAATACATAGCAGGTGACATCTAGATTACAAACTTTGAGGAACTTAGGTTAAAGCAAAAACGTTGAATAATTTTTTAGATCATGTGTATTACCATCGTCAAATAATGAAAAAATGTATTTGTCTATGAATTATTCAAAAAAAAATTGTAAACAAAAAGTCTTTATAAGTGAATGCAGATTGTGTTTTGATATTTAGTCCGGGAAAATAAGGAAATAAAAGTCAAAAGTTTCCCATAATTGATTTTTCATTTTTAAATGAAAATATATTGACCCAGCATCACTCTCCTAGATTGTCTAATAATTTCCACTGGAGCTTGCGACGCAGCTTGCAAGCACAGCTCAGACCACCTAAAATTCAAGTGATTTATGCTCGTGTCATTCCTGGATGTGTTCTTACAAAAAAATCGTGGAGATGAAAATTGAAGCAAATCTTATGCTCTTGAAGGTGACGTAAATAGTTTTTCCAAAAAAAAAATTTTCTGATCTTAAATTTTCCAAAAATTGAAAAAATTTACGAAAATTATATTTTTGGTTGGTAATTATAAATAAAATATTAATATCGAGGTCAAAACATAGATAAATATAGAGGGCAAACTTCTAAAAATTTACATTTTTTCAGATTTGGAAAATTTTAAATGGCGGCTGCGCAAATTGGAGACAAATTTTTTTTTCAATCGCGTCTAAATTTATGAACATTAACGATATTGAGAAACGGTTTGTTGCAATCGACAGAGTGAAAGTTATATTTTTATAAATAACAAACAAAATTTTTAAAAATTTTTTACATAATTTTTTAGAACATTTACCGAAAATAAAAATTTTTCCATCTAGTTTTTTCTCATTTTGGCGTTGAAAAATTTGTTTAAAATATGTTTTCACGTTATAAATATGTGTGTCTTTGAAAGACGAGTATTTAAGAAAAAAATTTTTAGATGAGACTTTTACAAGTTGAGATAAACAAATTCAAAGTCTTTTAGATTCTGTGATAATATTGATTGAAATTTTCAAATTTTGATCACTTCGCTAGGTTGTCGAATCCCAACTCTACTTAAACACAAATTTTCATTTTTCTACCGTCAATTGGTCTATTCAAAAGAGAATAGTAATCCTAGCTCGCTCGGTCAAACGGTGCGGCGGCAGCTGCTTTGCGTTGTGGTGGGGGGTCAGCGCTCGTTCGCAGTTCAACGAAGCTCGAGCTTTTATTTTGGTTTTCTTTGTAAAAATTTTGCATTTGTGGTTTGCTAATAGTATGGTTATTATCAACCATTACATATTGCTAGAAATAAGGTGCAATGATATTTATAATTTATATCTATAAATCCATTTATTATATATATTATACATAATTCGAATTGTAGATACTAAGAATAATATTTATTTACAAATTTACATCTATTTTCTACAAATTCTCGCCCTTTTTGGTCTCTGAAGAAATGGCTCTGTACAA
This sequence comes from Galeruca laticollis, assembly GCA_963921935.1. NCBI lineage: Eukaryota > Metazoa > Arthropoda > Insecta > Coleoptera > Chrysomelidae > Galeruca > Galeruca laticollis. The sequence continues at coordinate 21,208,727 of OY998185.1, read as the reverse complement.
TTTTCCTCGTCATTATCATTAGCAAACAAATCCTCATCGATATTATTGCTACTATCAATTGCAAGTTCACAATCAACTAATTGAGTCATATCAAAATTTAGCTCATCACTCAGAGATTGATTATCATCCTCGTCATTGTCAAATACCGTACTTACAATTTCGATGTTACAACAGTTTTTGCCTTCGCAATTTTTACATAATATCGTACAATGTATGCCAACTTTTTTACAACCACACCTGGTAGTAGAGCACCCTGTGGTACAAGAACACGAAATAATGTTCAACAATTCGTCGGGTATAAGTACGTCGTCAGTCATGTTATATAGTAAAGGTCTTTTGGGCGTTCGAAGAGATTGAGCGCTGACCCCCCACCAGAACGCCAAGCAGCTGCCGCCGAACCGTTTGGCCGAGCGAGCTAGGATTACTGTTCTCTTTTGAATGAACCAATTAACGGTAGAAAAATGAAAAATTGTGTTTAAGTTGAGTTGGGATTCAACAACCTAGCGAAGTGATCACAATTTGAAAATTTCAATTAATATTATGACAGTATCTAGCAGATTTTGAATTTGTTTATCTCAGTTTGTAAAAGTCGCATCTGAAAATTTTTTTTCAAAATACTCGTCTTTCAAAAACAAACATATTTATAACGTAAAAAGATATTTTTAAGAAATTTTTCAACGCCAAAATGAGTAAAAACTAGATGTAAAAATTTTTATTTTCGGTAAATGTTCTCAAAAATTATGTAAAAAAATTTTTAAAAATTTTGTTTATGTTATTTATAAGAATATAACTTTCACTCTGTCGATTGCAACAAACCGTTTCTTAATATCGTTAATGTTCATAAATTTAGACGCGTTTGAAAAAAAAAATTTGTTTCCAATTTGCGCAGCCGCCATTTTGAATTTTCCAAATCTGAAAAAATGTAAATTTTTAGAAGTTTGCCCTCTATGTTTATCCATGTATTGACCTCGATGTTAATATTTTATTTATAATTACCAACCAAAAATATAATTTTCGTAATTTTTTTCAATTTTTGGAAAATTTAAGATCGGAAATTTTTTTTTGAAAAAACTATTTTTTAAGTCACCTTCAAGAGCATAAGATTTGCTTCAATTTTCATCTCCACGATTTTTTTGTAAGAACACATCCAGGAATGATACGAGCATAAATCACTTGAATTTTAGGTGGTCTGAGCTGTGCTTGCAAGCAGCGTCGCAAGCTCCAGTGGAAATTATTAGACAATCTAGGAGAGTGATGCTGGGTCAATATATTTTTATTTAGAAATGAAAAATCAGTTATGGGAAAGTTTTGATAGTTAACAGATTTTTCGACCTTACTTTCCTGGACTAATTGTAATATATTCATTTACCAATGATGTCAATGTCAAATGATATTTTCATAAAGGCCTAAACGTTAAAAGATATTTCTATAACATAAACCAAAACTCATGAAAATAGAAGTAAATAGAACTATAGGTACTAGTAAAACGTGCTATTATTTATGTATTGGATAATATATTACACAATAGTTGAACAACTAGATGTCTTCGGCAGCTTAATGCAATTTCTCCATGACGATTAATTCGTAATTATTTATAATTAAAGGAAAGTTACTTAGTTTTTAAACTCCATTTTAAGCTACAAACTACCTACCAGAAAATGTTGTAGAAGCGCGAAATCATTTTCAATAGTTTGTAAATTATTGTACTAATTTGTTCAAAATTATACACAGGAATCGGATAATTATTATAATTACATCGACTGTTTTACCCTTATAAATTATGACACAACCCATGTATAACTCCAGTATTCCTGTTATATACATTTCAACTTAAAAATATTTTTTCGTTCTTTCTATCTGAGTCAATACCTAATAGAGCAAATATTTGCTGTATATAAACATTTATTCTGTTTTCAGTTTACTATCAATCACGTCCAAGTTGTTTGAAAGACTTCTTTTAGACATAATTCAAGACAATGTAGCAATTAATGAACTTATGTCCCAAATCAATTTGTATTTCAATACTTCACGGTACAAAGTTGCTTGGAATCTTTGTTATATTTGACCAGATTTGTCTTCTATATCATTACATTTAGCAAGTCAATGATAACTTATTCTCAGTTATTGTCTTTAATATTCTTCCAAGCTCAGATTATAATCCTATTGAATTCGGCGTTCCGCAAGGTAGCACCTTCTACTATCTCATTTTCACTGCCATGATATCTACCAATAATGATATCATAATTGCTTCCAAAAAACTATAAAACCATTTACAACTATTACAAAAGTCGCAAACAAAGGAAAATCCAAACAAGTTACATTCACTGCAAAGCAACAGCCATATGAATGTCAAAAGAAGCTAGTTAAACATAAATATCATGCAAATTCATTGGTAGCTTAGTAGAACACCCTAAAGTACATCGCGTTCTGTAGCTACAACAAAACTACTTCAATATGGCAAAAGAAGATAGAAGAAACAACACAACAACATAAATTTGAAAGAGTATTATCATTCAAATATTTAAGAGAAACGATATGACAAACAGCTCAACGAAAAGGATGAAGTAAAGGATTCTAAAGTTACTGAAAGATAAACACCAAAGTGAACTAAACAAAATAAAAAAAAATGTACAAAACCTTGATAAGATTAAGATAAGATAAATAACTAAAAATGTCGAAAGAACGTGACACCAGAAGGAGGAAGGGGACCTAACAAAAACTAGAAGAAGAAAACATAATAAGATACGTAGAAACATAAAGACTCAGTTGGGTTGGACACATAATAAGAAGAAGAACAATAGACATAATTAGAATGTGACATTATGGTCGAGAAGAAGGGGCAGGCCGAGGAGGAACCAGTTAAAGGACTACATGGGAGTACTGGAAGACGAAATATAAAGAAATGTAAAATGTTAAAAAACAGCTAGAATCAAAGGGAAATTATGGAGAGAAATAAGTTAAGAATAAAAGAAAACGAGTAATGATCCACCTCAAAATGCTTCAAAGCATTAGCTGTCATCCTAAGGCTTGATGATGATGATGCCCTCACAAATGTAGTAGATACCAATTAAAGTAATATGTGGAAGCATTTAATTTTCTCCCTAAAGTATACACTTACTTCTATCGTTGACTATTAAGTTATTTTAATACTCAATGCTTCTATTGAATACTAAAATTATAGATATTGGCACGTACAAAACGCGATATTTCTTCAAATAATTTTAGATCATTTTAGTGATAGTTTACAAATTTTTTATGAAAATATTCGCACTAACATTAAGAACAAAAATGTTTTATACTAGCATTTAAATTGATACTCTTGATATGTGATGTATTTTCCTTGTTTTAGATTTTAGAAAACTGAAGTTTTTACATTTGCTCTATATAGTAAGTAAACTATATCATGTACCGATGGATGATACAGAGTGTCTTTTATACGTATTGTCCATTCTTTAATTTCAGGTATAGATACAGAATAAAATATTACAGAAACAAATTAATTTGTGTTTTTTACGAAATAAGAAATGTTTTAAATGTGAACGAGATTTGAAATAAATACAAAACAAGTAGATACTAATTCGTCACACTTTTATTGACAACTTATATGCAAAGTGTACCAAATTAAATAGGATATAGTCGCAAGTTCGTCATAATCTCAAGTAACTTAGATATAATAAAGGTGGTCTCAAGTGATGATAGGGATCCTTTTCTGTATTTATTCTGATTTTTATTGGAATTATATTGAAGGTTGCTACAACTATTATACAGATCAACATGGTTTTGAGATATTTGAGGTTATGTACTCGAAAAATAGCACGTTTAAGACTATTTTGGAGGATATGTAGATACCAAAAGGGAGCCAGTGAAGCCAAAATACAATGCTAGTGGCTGTTTATCGTGTTATCGTGTTATTACAAATATATTCAAGATCCTTAAATGTAGAAGTATGAGAAAAATATATCTAGAAACAAAATCCAAATATTTTATTAAGTGCTGCTCTAACTATCAAAGAATCACAAGTTGAAAGTGCTGTAAACATATCTGTAACGTAATGTTTCTTGTAAAATGTTTTTGAGATGTGAATACAAGCTCACTTGTTGTGAATAATAAGTTTTATTTAAGTTTACGCTGATTACAATTACGGTGTTACAAAAATATGACATGTATGTTTGACAGTTTTTCATAAACTTCTCGAAAATGACTTTTCTACAAAAAAAGTGCCATGTTGCGCGATTGGGCACATTGTCCTGGAAAGTCCAAGTACTTAACATACCGCCCACCTTGAAACTGTTGAATAGTTTCAATAAACAAATGAACAAATAAGTAAATTAACAGGTATTCAAAAATTAAAAATGAACAATAGTAATTTAAAGACAGTTCTGCAATAATAGCAATGTACATATTTCATTTTTCAATGGGAAGTGGACAGATTTTAGCTATGGAGCGTTTGAATGTGCCGTTCGCGGTTTTCAATGTAACAACTCTCACAACACCATCACTACCGGGATGAATGTCAATTACGCGCCCCATGGTCCACTGAAGAGGATGTAGGTTGTCTTCCTTAATGATGACGAGTTGGTTAACTTCAATGTCAGGTGATTTCCTCCACCATTTGTTTCGAGACTGCAGCCCATGAAGATATTCTGTGGTCCACCTGGACCAAAAATCTTGAAACATCTTTGACAGCATATGAAACCTTGTTAGTTGGCCAATGTTCCGATTAGTTAGGTCAAGCTCTGGCAGAGTATGAAGAGGGCCTCCAATGAGGAAATGAGCTGGGGTTAATGGTAGAAGGTCATCGGGATTATCGGATATTGGAGAAATAGGACGCGAATTTACACAAGATTCGATCTGACATACCAAAGTGTGCAAGTCCTCAAGAGTAAGGATTTGATTTCCGATGACGCGTCTTAAGTGATACTTCACATTTTTTATTGCTGCTTCCCAAATTCCACCCATGTGGGGAGAACGGGGTGGTATGAAATGCCACGTTATTTTTAATTTCAACAATTCGTTGGAGATTTTTTTATTTGTCGACTTCAAAAAATCGTAAATACTACTGATCTCATTATTTGCTCCTACAAAATTTGTGGCATTGTCAGAATAGATGTTCGCGACCAAGCCTCTTCTTGAAACAAATCGCTTAAAGGCATTTAAAAATGCTTGAGTCGTGAGATCGCTTACCACTTCTATATGTATTGCCTTTGTGGCGAGACAAACGAAAACACAAAGATATGATTTTAAAAATGATTTTGTGCGCGTGTTGTGCATTTTAATAGTGAGTGGGCCAGCATAATCAACTCCACTGTTTAAAAATGGTCTAGAGGGGGTAATTCTCTCGCGGGGTAATTTTCCCATTAAGGTTTCGATACTACGAGGGTTACACCTAAAACAAATTGTACATTTTCGTAACACTCTCTTTACATTGTTTTTGCCATGTATAGGCCAAAACTCTGTTCTAATAGCGGCAAGTAAAGCTTGAGGGCTTGCATGTAGCATTTTTTTATGAAAATGGGAAATTATTAAATCAGTGAGTGGATGTTTATTTGGTAGAATAAGGGGATGCTTTTGTGAAAAAGGAACCGCTGCATTCTGAATTCTTCCGCCCACCCTGAGTAATTGGAATTCATCAAGAAACGGGTTCAAAGAACGAATTTTGCTTTTAAGAGAGATGGGTTTTGACAAATTGATGGCCTTGATATCATCGAAGAAACATTGCGATTGAGCTAGCTTGACAAGCATGTTAGAAGAATGTTGTAATTCGGACAGCTCGAAAGAGGGTAATACTGGGTTGGATCTTCGAAATGTTTTGAATCGAAATATGTATGCTGTGATTCGTTGTAATTTTGCAAAGGATGAAAATTTATTGAATAAGTCAAAATCAGAGATTTCGGAAACCTTCAGGCACGTTTGTATTTCTTTTCTTTTTTCCGGAATTTCTGTATTTAATGGAATTTCATGGGAAGGCCATTCATCCTCGGTAAACGGTACGGTCGAATTAACGGAATCCGTTTTCTGAAAGAGAATGGTTTTATGAGCACAATGAAGTCTCTTAGATTTAATTCTCACCTGCGTATGCGGGTAAGGATCTGAGTCTACGGATAGACTGACGACTCTGAGAATCGTTCTGCTTTGCGGTATGGCTTGTTGGGGATACGGTGCGAAGACGTAAGTGTCGCCGACTGTCGGTGCAGGTTTGATAAATTATATTATATTGTACCGATGTTTATATTAAATTGTATCGATACGGACGGAGAAATACAGTGTTCGAACGCTTTATTTCATATTATACGGAAGTTTGTGCTTTTGCCCGGTCTTTGAAAATGTAACTTCGTTACACAGTAGATAGTAATTATTATCATTGTTATTGAAAATTCCGTAGATTTTCGAGACTTTTCGGAGATTCCGTAGACATCTTCTGAATTCCGTAGAACTACGGAAAATTCCGTAGATGTGACAGGTCTGCATAAACGTCATTCTATGGTGGCATACTGTGTTTTAGTAATGTATCTTCGTTCCATAAATCCTAAGAAATTATCCGAGTTTTAAAAATATCTAAAATATTTATTTAAAAACTAAAACCATACATTGTAATAACCTGTTTTTCTAATAGGAATTTACAATTTGGGAAGAAATATGGTTATATAATTAAAGTGAAACCAAAAGGAGTTAATAAAACCGTCAATTAGGCTAACACGTCTTACCTTGATTGGTTTGATCGATTTTCCTGCTCCTGCAATCACTCTTTAAGTCCCATTTCTTCCCGATTTATGTGGACAGTAAGTTGCTGGTAATCATAGAAGTTCGAAGGTTTGAAACAGCACAAAATTTCGAGAAAATATATCAGTTTTGAACTGCGAGTTCAACCGTACCGAATATCTGTCTCGAAGTCATTAGCAAAATTTACGGTACACGCATATTTACTAAATTTAGATACATATTTTGGCTATGAGATTTAAAAAATAAATGAAAATAGTAATTTATAGAAAATAACTAAATTAAATTTAACGTGAAACGTTAACAAGGAACATAAACAACTAAAAACATTTTGACCAAGAAACATGACATAAAAACCAGAGGTGGGTAGCTATTTGAAATATTTCTATTTCAAATACCTATCTAAAATAGAAATACCTATTTTGTTTCTTCATTTTAAATAGATGCGTAAAACCTATTTTATATTTATCATCTTAAATAACTGTTTTAACCTATTTATTATTTTAAATAGGTTTTGGACAATCGGATTCAGATCCTATGTGTTGACAGTTGACTGAGTTGACAGCAAGTTTTCTTTTACCGGTTTTAATTTTCAAGAGATACTCTGACCTCCGACTTGCTAGATAATAATACTAAATCTCAGAGACAGCGATTTTAATCCGCTACTTCGTTTTAAATCAAGTTTTAATTTAATGCAATATGATATGAATTCTGGAGTACAAACAAAAAGTGCCGCTCATTTTGTATGGTAAATTTTTTAAAATAGTAGCACCTGGTAAGGAAGAACGTGATACAAATATCACCGCCGAGTATGTACAGTGCACGGACTTAGGATCCATGGACTTCTAATACTATATGTTTCCCATACATCCGAAATGACCCCTCACTTTGCCTACACATGGCCGCCATGTTGTGCTAATTTTAAGTTGGTATTAAGAAGCTACAGTTCATATGCGTTTTCTTGATATTGAGGATGGAACGTTGGTTGGTTGCGCGAAATCATTGACAGCATAATAGAATTAATTAACCAATTAGAATTTAGCTGGACGAACTGACGCGACATTTTTGTTCTGTCAATTTCTGTTTCTTTTGTTCCGTTGTTGCAATGCGATTTGACCATTGAATAAAAAGTAACTTTTTATTCAAAGGATTTGACTGATTTGTGGCAGCGTCAGGAGTGGCATCAGGTCTCATTTCGCAATTTTCGCATTGTATTTTATTGAGTTAAGCGCAAGTTTGATATTGTGTGTTAACTTTTGGATTATATATTCGTGTTTATTACAAATTAATAGTGGTTAATTATATGTTATAAGTAGTGTTATTTTAGTAAGGTAGTTAATAGTATAGTGTTATTTGTAAGATCTAGAGCTCTAGGAGACTAGCTACAAACTGTGCTAAAATGCCTTCCTGTTTTGTACGAGGTTGCTCTAACGCTACTTGCATTTCTCGTTTGAAAGAGGGTGTAGCATTTCATAAGTAAGTTATATGATTTTTTTTGTATGTAAGTTAATTTACATTTTCCCTTTTCTCCAATTTGTAGATTTCCCAGTGACAATACGCTTAAAAGGTCCTGGTTGGTAGCACTTGGAAAAGATCCAGCTTATAATATTGCCTATGAAAGGGTGTGCTCCGAACATTTTGGACAAACCAATTTTGAAGTGGCAGGCAAACGGAAACGTTTAAAAATAAAATCAATTCCAACCCTAAAACTACCTCAATGTTTTGAAGTAGATCACATGGAGAAAAGTAGAAGGTAAAAGGTAGTATGAATGCTACTAGCAATTTTCGCCTTCATCTAAAGGTAAGCGGCCGTTTTATATAATATGTAACTTTTGCAGTTTTTGACTGTTTCATCCTTTTAGGCTAAAACTCATTCAATGGAGCGATTTGAAAGATACAAAAAGGAACATTAAAGAAATATAGAGAACGATAATATTGATTGTTAATATATTGTGGTATTTGTTGTTAACGCTGAGTTGTTTTTACATATTGGTGGTTTTTGCTTATAGCGATTAGATTTTATATGAAATAAACAAAATTCATTTTTAGGCCTTATTTATTAAATATAACACCCCATTAGCTTCATCCGCACCTGTTGAAAGATTATTTTCGTATGCTGGGATGGTGATGAGACCAAAACGAAGGTCAATGACAGTTTGCAATTTTGAGAATATGCTCCTACTTAAAGCTAATAGCCATTTAGTAGGCTCTACATACAATCCATTTATTATAATATATAAGAATAGAATGTATTCAAAAAATACATTTATAAAAAACAACGCATTTTGAATTTTTCATACCTTTACATAAGACCTATTTACTATTTTAATATCTATCTGAAATACCTATTTTCCATCTTCTATTTTAAATAGAATTCTCAAATCTATTTTCTATTTAACATTTTAAATATCTTTTGGTCACCTATTTTGTATCTTTTATTTTAAATATGTTTTTAAACCTATTTTACCCACCTCTGATAAAAACATATAAGTGTAACGATTGGTCGACGAGGTCTGCGACAGCAGAAATAGAACAGCGGCAGAGATTGTCATTTTGACATATATATAAAAAGTTCGCCATTTTGTTAATTCATATTATTCTTTATTCCTGCGTAATTATTCAATGTTAATATATTATTTCGTTAGTTAAAGTGTTCCTTTCAAAATACGTGTGTGTAAGACAACCAGCAATTAAACACTGATCACTCGACCTCTCCTCTGGTCGGCAAAATAACCCGGTGCATAACATCTTCGCATCAAGTTTGGCGCCCAACGTGGGGCCAGAAGAATTGTTCGTGTATGTAACGTGTGCTAATTGTTTTGAAATTCTAAACAGACACTGATCGGCTCGTCAGTACTATTTAGAACGTTTGTTGTTTCATTAACACTCCGTATTTCATCACTTCAGGAAATAATTTTGTAGGAATTTTCGGTAGTGACTATTGAACTCCCTGTTGTTTTGTGTTATGTAATGAAATCAAGCCGTAAGAAGCAAGACAGAAACATGACAGATCCGATTCAGCAGATAGTAATGTCACCCGACATGTTGAAAACTCTCATCGAAAGCATTTGTATCAACATAAAAGATGATAATCGAACAGTAAGTAGTGCTAATTTCTCTGCATGCAAAGCTAGATTTGACGGATCTTCAGGAGCGGATGTGGATGCATTTATAGATGCAATCACAACCTACAAAGAATGTTTGAAGATTTCAGATGAAAATGCTATCAAAGGTCTCAGTATGTTACTATGTGATGCAGAAGCTACATGGTGGCAAGGGATTAAAGGATCCATTACTTCTTTTGATGAAGCAACTAAGGCTCTTTTACATGCTTATGGATTTGCTAAGCCCGCATACCAAATATTTAGAGATATATTTTCCACTGCTCAAGGTAACGAGAAAACAGATATATTTGTTAGTCAAAAACGTGCCTTATTTTCAAGATTACAAGGTGATTCAGTTGTCTCTGAACACGTACAGATAGATATGCTGTATGGATTGCTAAATCCATTGATTAGAGGTAAAATCTGTCGTGACCAAATTAATGATTTTCGCGAATTTATTGAAGCAGCGCGAAATGCAGAAATATCTTTACAAGACAACGGTGCTTCAAAACCTGTTGCTTCAAATCAGAACTCACACAATTATGTTCGAAAACAAAAACACTGTTCATATTGTAAAAATTATGGACATAATAAAGACGAGTGTCGTAAGTTATTAACCCGTGAGAAGAAAGCATCTACTGACACTCCTAATAATCAAACCATTTCTGATAATAATGGTTCATCCAAAGTTTTAATTTGCTATGGTTGCCAGACACCAGGGTATATACGAAGCAACTGTCCAAAGCGTTCAAAACCATCAACGTCAACTCGACCAGCTGAATTTTTGTGCAGCTCGTTTCCTCAAGCTTCAGGTAACTTGCGTCCTTTAGCATATATTACAGTTGAAGGTCATACAGGCGTGACATATCTTGATTCAGGCGCTCAATCCAGTATAGCAGGAGCAAAGCTACGGGAAATTTTACTTAATGACAAGATTCCTTATACTACTAGACCCATGGAAATGATTCTAGCTGATGGAAAAGTAAGCTTAGTAACGGCTCTGTTTTTTGAAGTCTCTGTTACACTTCAAGACAGACAACATAATTTAAATCTAATTTCAATTCCTGAGCATACTTCTAGTAGAACGCTACTCGGCTCTGACTTTTTGAAATTAGGCAACATTGTTTTAGATATTCCACGTGGTTGTTGGTATTATGGGGATGTTCCAGAGATATTGTATCCATTTGTAGAGGAACCTCTCAACCCGTATTGTACGTTGAATGCTATAAATCTCTCAGAAGTCAATCTAAGAGATTCCGAAGCGACTAATTTAACTCCTTCTCAAAGAACTGACCTTAACAATGTGTTGCAGGAAAATAGAGACATCTTTCAGGAAATTCTAGAGTCTACACCATATGCTGAACATTCCATACAATTATTGGATAATACACCTATTTCAGTCCCTCCATATGGGCTCTCGGAATATAAGAAAGAATTACTTCGGAAGGAAATTGATAAATTGCTGTCCATGAATATTATCGAAGAGTGCGACTCTCCGTATGCAGCGCCAGTGGTATTGGTTCCCAAAAAGGATGGTGGGGTAAGGCTTACCGTAGACTATCGTAAACTTAATTCAATTACCCGCAAGGATAAATATCCTCTGCCCCGGATTGATGATATAATTCACAGTACGAAACAACTCGAGTATATAACTACTCTGGATTTAAAAGCTGGTTATCATCAAATTCCTATAAAATTTTCTGATAGAGATAAAACTGCCTTCATTTGCCCATATGGTACCTTTAGGTACACTAGAATGCCATTCGGTCTCTGCAATGCGCCAGCGACTTTCCAACGTCTCATTGACCGCTTCCGGTCTGGCCTTCAAGACGTTAATATCCTGGCATATTTGGATGATCTGATCGTCTTTTCATCGTCTTTTAGTAGTCACTTAATGGACTTAAAAACAGTATTTAATCGTCTTCGCCATTTCAAACTTCACCTAAATCGAAATAAATGCTCTTTTTCATGTGATTCTGTCCTGTATTTAGGTCACATCATTTCACCTCTAGGATTTTCACCAAATTATGACAAAGTTAATGTTATAAATAATATACCAGAACCTAAGAATGTCCAGAACCTAATTTCATTTCTACAAACCTGTTCTTGGTACCGAAGATTCATACCTGGATTTGCTGATATAACCCAACCATTGTCCATGCTCACTAAAAAGAAAGCAAAGTGGTTGTGGGGTCCTCGTCAAATAGAGGCATTCAATCAATTAAAAGCTAGGTTAACCACCAGTCCAATCTTGCGACAAGCTGATCAATCAAAGCCTTTCATTTTAAGGACAGATGCCAGTGCCTACGCACTTGGAGCATGTTTACTCCAGGGGGAGACATTGGAAGATGAGCGTCCTATCGAATATATTAGCAGATTGTTGACCGCAGCGGAAAAGAACTATTCCACGACAGAAAGAGAAGCGCTTGCTGTCGTTTGGTCAGTAACCAAATTTAGAGGTTACTTAGAAGACTCTACAGTCATTATCCAAAGTGACCACCAGCCCTTGAAATGGCTCATGTCTCTCAGATCACCTTCAGGTCGCTTAGCACGTTGGAGTTTAATTTTGCAATCTTATGATTTAAGAATTGAATACACCCCAGGCCGTTTAAATGTTGTAGCGGACATGTTGTCTCGCCCAAGTGTGGCGGAAGCCACTGAGACTAACCTGGTATCAGTAGATATGCCCAGACAGCCTGTTAGCGAAATACGCAAACTGCAACTGGAAGATGAAGATCTTCTTAAAATTATCATCTCTTTCGAGAGCCTATCAAATAATGATGTGATTATGTGATGAATAATGGGATACTGTACAGATATGTTCCCGAAGCCGATGAAGAAGAGGCTCAGCAGGTTGTACCCAAAAAGCAAATCCCATCCATTTTAGCAGAATATCATGACTCAGAACTGGCAGGCCATTATGGTGCTGAAAGGACTTATCGAAGAATTGCTAAACGATATTATTGGCCAGGAATGAGAACAACTATAGCGAAGTATGTGTCGAATTGTATTGAGTGTCAGCGCTACAAAGCAAATAACTTAAAACCAGCTGGACAATTGCAAACACCTGTTCAGTCTAGAAGGTTTGAAACCCTATCAATTGATCTGTTTGGTCCATTACCGAAGACTGTGGATGGTTACAAGTGGGTTTTCATAATAGAGGACACTGCCAGTAGATGGGTTGAGCTATTCCCTCTACAGAAGGCCACTGCAGAAAGGTGCGCTCGATGCTTAATCGATGAAATAATTTTAAGATATGGAACTCCAAGGAGAGTTATTAGTGATAATGGTATGCAGTTCGTAAGTGAAGTGATGCAACAAGTAGCCCATGTCTTAGGCTTCAAGCAAACTCTCACTCCTGTGTATCATCCCGCGGCTAATCCGGTCGAACGAAAAAACCGCGACCTCAAGTGTCAGTTGTCAATTTTGACAGAAAAGGATCATGCCCAGTGGAAAGACAAATTACCGGCGATACGTTTCTCAATGAATTCAGTACATTCGCAATCAACCGGTTTTAGTGCTGCTTACCTTACGTTCGGGCGCGAATTAAGAACGCCAGATGACGCTAATCGCGACCCTCGTGCTATCCTGGATTGTGACAATTTTGTACCCGAGATATCACCATATCTACAGACTTTAGCAACAACCTTAAGTGTAGCCCGAGAAAATCACGAGAAAGCTCAAGATCGTTCCCAAGGCTATACCGATAAAAGTCACCGACCAGTCGCTCCATTCCAAGTAGGTAATACTGTACTCGTAGATGTACACGCACTTAGTAAATCCAAGGACTCGTATACTAGTAAGTTCGCTCCGCGTCGCGATGGACCGTACCAAATCCATCGTATGGTTACTCCGACAACTTACGAGGTTGGTACCGCTAGCAAACCTTTTGAAGTGGTTGGAAAATATCATGTATCAGCGTTGACTCCATACCATAACCTCGCCAATGCTAATGTTTCAGTGCCGGTACGACCAATCCGAAAAAGAGGTCGACCACGTAATAATCCTTTGGTTACATCAGAGACGACTGTACCGGAAACTGAGATGTCGACTCCCACAGCTCCAGTTATCTTCGCGACCCCTATTCCGGAAGATATGTCACAAGAGGATACCTCGGAAGAAGAGGCTCAGATCCAAACCGTAACTCCTCCAAGGAGAAGAATCGCTAAACCCAAAAGTTGTTCCTGTTGTTTAGCGACCTCCAACTTCCCTGCTCCTACTCTCGAGACGATTCGTGAAGCAGAGGGGGAGAATTGTAACGATTGGTCGACGAGGTCTGCGACAGCAGAAATAGATCAGCGGCAGAGATTGTCATTTTGACATATATATAAAAAGTTCGCCATTTTGTTAATTCATGTTATTCTTTATTCCTGCGTAATTATTCAATGTTAATATATTATTTCGTTAGTTAAAGTGTTCCTTTCAAAATACGTGTGTGTAAGACAACCAGCAATTAAACACTGATCACTCGACCTCTCATCTGGTCGGCAAAATAACCCGGTGCATAACATCTTCGCATCAATAAATGTGTTTTGGCGTTAATGTTAATACATAAAAATATAACACAAACAACATCAAACGTAATAGTATATTACGTAACGTGTGTTGTAAGAAGGATTCCACGCACGAAGCGGCGAGTGCGTAATTCCGTGAGTGCGTAAAATGCGTTACAACACGAGTTACGTACTATACTTTACCTACGACCCACTTGTACTTGTGTTTATAATCTTATTAAGGTATTTAAAGTACAAGTAAAAACGTACATCCTCGATGCCCAGCCAAGTTTCGTAAAAGTCCATCCTAAGTAGTATTTATTTTTATTAAAAATGTATGTAGAATTACCAGAATTGCATAAAATATCGTATACACCTCTCGACTAAAGTGACATTAATGCCTTAGGTGGAATACTTTTCTCTCCGGAATGAAACACCACCCGCGGGATTAAATGGGCCACTTTAGTCGCTTGGTGTATAATATACTGTTTACTAATATGAGATACATTCATATAGCTAAAAGATGCGGATTGAATGAAACGGAACCAATTATCATATAATTCCAAATAACTCTTAGTATTAAATGCAATCTCATATCTAATAAATGTTATCTACCATTTATATAGAATAAAATTCAACGTCAAATATATAAGTAATACATTTTGAATAAAATGGCTACGTCTATTGACAGTCGCTAAGTGGTTGCTATGGAAGCCGTCCGATTTACTTTACAGCAGTGCGTTTTGCTTTACCGTGCGTAATAGACGTCTTACATTGATTGCCGACTGTGTGTTTTTGACTACTTACAGAGGTGGTCGTAGGTAAAGTATTAAATACATAATTCGCAAATAAAAGGTTTGGTTTTGAGGAAATTGCAATAAATGCAATAAGAATCGTCGTAATCATCAGTATCTTGGATATTGTTCAAAATGGCTTCTTCATTACTTTCTGAGAGTAGCAAATATACAACGTATGAAGGGGTGAAGGGGAACACTTTCAATATCATAGATGGAAGCTGCAATAATAGGGGTAGCCTAACCTAGCAAACCCCACGAAAACTTGTGTTTTTTGACGTGTGTCATATGTCTTGTGTTCTGTGACGCGTGTCTCTGTCATGTGTTCCGCGGCATCCATCTGGTGTTCTGTGATGTGTGTGTGATCCAACGTTTATAGAGAGAAGGTTGTCTGGTAACTCTGAGCCAATGAGAATCAAGCAGAAAAAGCGCGGGAGTGACGTCAGCCTGGGTGCCACATTTGAATTTTATTATTGGGACGAGTATTCGCTCGTTAAAATACCACTTGTAACTAGAACACTGAAATAATATAAAACTACTTCTGATAGGTTTTGGTTTTAAAAAACAATATATTCTCAAACAAACACATATTTTTGGCAGCAATTGTTAATTTAAGATATGTATTCAAATGAAATAAACTCAAATATACTATGTACATATTAATAACCCAATCTTTATCTCTATTTGTGTTGCTTTATACGTTTTTTTTGTTTTCAGAGAATAAAACGTATTAGATTTTATTTGTATTGTAACATATTATTACAAATACAGTTCGTTATTATTAAAAACTATAAAAATACATATATGTGTTATCTGATGTAAGAAATAAAACCAATAATTTGCACCACAACACTTTATTTACCGTAAATACGATCAATATTACTAATATACAAAAATAGCGACTTGCTTATAACAAAACTGTTGAGAGAATGTCCCACAACATATCTAAATATCTTACGTCTAGGCGAAAACTTCAACATGCTAATGTTTAACTTGTTTATCTTAACAGAAATGTTTATGAAATTAATATGGTTTAGGTCCTGAAGAAATAGTTCATTTATGACACTTAAACAGTATCCAGACTGATGGTGCATGAGTGACATCATCGCTGCAACGAATACTAGATAAAACAAATTATATATATAATCTTATCTATCTACTTACTACTTTTAATGTAAGAAACCAATATTATTCTAACATATGTAACAAAAATAGTACACAACATAGGCAAGCCTTTTTTCTCTTTCTTTCATAACTTAAGCTAGATACTTTAAAAGTTACTTATATTTGGTATTGAAAGAAACTAATTTTACCTTAAAAACCTATATACAAAAAACTTTATCAACATTAAAAGGTAAAAAATAAGTGATATATGACAATCACTAAATTCATTTGATAATTTTTTTCATTTTTTTTATCAATTTATTCCCTTTTTCTTTTGATAAGGGAGATTTTCTCTTTTTTTGTTTTTCTTCAGCTTCTTTTAAATTTAAAAATTTTATTCTGACAAATATTCTTTGTCGACTAAATGACTTAACGAGCTCTTTTGGGATCTCTACTAATTATAAAATAACTCCAACACAACAGTAGCAAAGAATATACAACGATAATATTCTGTGACGATGGTTCCAGTTGCATTCACAACAATACAGATGAGTCTACTTCTTTTGTCTGTACTCTATAATACACAAAATACAAAAAGAACAACAATAAATACTAATAAAGGAACAAGAACCCGATATAAACAATAATATGCACTCCTACTTCTATAAATTCATACAGCCCTGTCAAAGTTGGCACCCGCAGTGACGTAACGATCCCCTCTTCCGTCTGCCCCGCCGAGTAGTTATCAGGCAACCTTCTCTCTTCTATAAACGTTGTGTGTGATCCATCTTGTGTTTTGTATCGTTGTGTATTTTGTGTCATCTATCTTCTGTGTATATGTGTGTGTGAGAGGGTGTATGTGTGAGGGGGTATGTGTGTGTGTGTGTGTGTGTGACGTAATAAAATATAATCGATGGGAAGTGGGAGGGAGTGAGGGGGCGACAGGATCTA
The DNA here is from genome assembly GCA_963921935.1 of Galeruca laticollis. Lineage (NCBI taxonomy): Eukaryota > Metazoa > Arthropoda > Insecta > Coleoptera > Chrysomelidae > Galeruca > Galeruca laticollis. The sequence goes on along the minus strand of OY998185.1, from coordinate 21,191,564 downwards.
ACGCGGCAAACGGGCATTGTACCGTGTGTCTTCTGTCATATGGTCTGTGATACGTATCTTTTGTCAACCGTCTTGTGTCTCAAGTTATCATATGCTCTGTGTCACCTGTCAACCTTCTTGTGTTCTGTTGTGTGTATCTGCTACCCATTGAATAAAAAGTAAAGGAAGGAGCAATAAACACAAGTTTGGTTGATCAGGATGGTTGTTGCATATGGCGGACGGCAATATCCGTTTTACCATAGGCGCGCTATATAAAATTATTTTGTAGCAAATAAAAAAATTAGATACTACATATAGGGACATCCAAAAAAAACTAATTAGAGTAGGCGTTGAAATTTTGATGGTTATGTAGATACTGAGTAAGAATGACATTTTAAACCAGAACATATTTCTTAAATGTATAGTGTTACAACAGTTAACTTACTATTTTTATTTTTATGTTACGCCTATGTCTTAACCTTGTCATTCATCAAAATATGAAATGTTTATTTTGCATCTTTTATATTATTTAAAATTAATATAAATTAAAGTATAAAAGAAAACAACTTAACTATGAAAAGTGATGCCTAAAGATTTATTTTTAGGGGTATTGGAGCAACCGCAGGCTGCACAACTAACCATTTTGTTTGTAGTCTAATTACTAATGTTTCAACACTTAAAACACTATTCTAATTAATCCTAATAAACACTTATTTAAATACAAAACAAAAATACAAAAAAAACTAATGAAAAACACTATAAAATTATTATAAAACTTCCAAAAGCAAAAACGTACTCTCCAACCAATGCAACAACAAAATAAAATGAGTCATACTTGGTTGTTCAAGATGGCTACTTCCGTCTTGCTTTCTCTCTATGAGTGTAGATAGTAGCTATCCTTCCTTTACTTTTTATTCAATGCTGCTACCCTTCTGTTAAACCTATGGTGTGTGTCTACTAACCCTGTGACGTATGTCTACTATTTTTGTCGTCTGTTAAATTTCTAACACAGTGGGCAAGGAGAGTGAAATGATACGATCAAATAACGATTCAAAACATTAAAAAGGCAAAATTCATTCAAAAATACTACTTAAAACTGACAATATCAATATCAAATATAACTATGACGGAACATGAACACAGAGTCTAAAAAAATCATGAAATGTCATTCTTGAGTTTGTCAACTTCAATCTTTTTCAACGGTTCCTATTTCGTCCACGATGCGCTGGCATAGCTCACAGTTTCCAACAGCGTCGATGTATGTAAACATATTTGTAAATTTGCCACTTGCTAAATTTAAATATTTTCTTTGATCTCTGAAATTCTTGTGCATCTGATGGTACCACCCTCTTTGGAGATATTTACTAAACTATAATTGTTAAACGGCAAACGAAAGTTGAAAAATACAATTATTTTGATTGCTATCTGAGGTAAATTCTTCTTTTTTTTTGAGGATAGAATAACTAAACCAATATCTATGTCCAATTCTCGTGTTGCCATGTAGCGCATTCGCTTCCGAGCGTATAGGTTACGGCTGCGTGAATGGCGGTCAAAAATTTGAAAACACATTATCATTCACTATAAAAGAGTTCGTTATGTAACGTATTATTCTTGCAATAACGTATGAAGTAAAAAATTGAGCCACAGGTGATGGTAATGCGCTCGCTACGTAGCGAAGGTCAATAGCGTACATTCGCAAACCACACGTTACCCAAAATAGTTATTTGTATGCTTAGGCCGCGAAATACCTTTTTTACGTACCGAAAGAATAGTTATCGCCGGCTTGCGGCCGAGGCAAGATAATCTTGAGGTCGTTAAAAAGTTTCGCGGCCATGGCATACACACTATTTTTCGTGCAAACGTTAAAATTATTAAACTAGATAATTGTAAATAAATATATTATTGCTCTAAAATCAACAGCAGCTCAATTTATTTAACAATGTTAACGTGTGCTATGGAAATGATATGTTTCAATTATGGAGGGTAGAACTAAGGAGGACCAACTCAGTGTATGAAAAAGTATCCGCTGACAGGGAGCAAATTAAGGTGGCGCCATAGTAGCAAGTGGAAAGATTTTAAAAACAGCGCCATACATTATTAGAGTAGGATAATAAAATTAGCACTTTTTAAGTTTGCTGATTAATTTTTATGATAATGATTCACAATTATTATAAAAACTGAATAATTGTTTTATATTTCTTAACTTCAGTATTGTAAAATAATAAATTTCATGTCCTTTCCACTAGCTACGCTAGCGTTATTGTGGTCGATTATTGAACTGTAATTTGCTGCTTACAGCTGGACACTTTTTCTACTTGTCCCCTATACAAGACGGTCCTCCTTACTTCTACCCTCCATAGCTTCAATATATACAAAATATTTTGACAGTTCTTGACAAAACGCAAAATGTCTGATACTGATAGCGATATTTCAGCACCTTCCACCAAATGTTGTAAAAAGTGTTAAAGTAAAATTGTACTTTATATGTTAATTGTTCTAAAAGACAGTCGGTAGTCGTTACCTTGACTACAAATAAATGATTTGATTTAAATTTCAATTTTTCCAACTTGTCAGTCAAAAGCGAACAGTTATGTTAATTTACTGAATAAAAAGTTCACATCAAGATTAAACTGCATTCCTTGTATTTATTTTAATTGGTTATGGGCCCAGAACGCTTAATTGTGTACTAGAATCGTTTTTATTCAAGAAAGAATAAATTCGTATAAGAAACGGTTGGACTGTGAAGTATCGTTGAATAGCCACAGATGGATTTGGCGAAGCACATCAAACCCTTGGCCGGTGAGGCAGACTGGCCGATCTGGAAGCGGAAGATTCGTGATCTGCTCGATTATCATGAAGGTGCATTAGACGTTATCGATAACAAGATTAAAAAACCAGAACCTCTAGCTGACGGCGCTAGTGCGGCTAAACAAAAAGAATTCAAAGAGAAGTATGATTTCTTTCGAAAGGCAAATAGCTACGCAAAGTCTATGATTGCTAGCTCAGTTACAGATGCGGTGTATGAGAAAATCATCGATAAAGAAACCGCGCGTGATGCTTTCGAGGCCCTTAAAGAGCAGTTTGAAGCGACATCCAAGGATCAAGTTTTTCAAATTTGTGATTCATTTTTCGCTTTTAGTTGGATGTTAGGTGAGGACGTGTCTACACATTTAGCTAAGTTGAGAAGTCTTTGGAGTGATCTCAACAACGGTCTCACTGCTCGAAATGAAAACAAGTTACCAGACTTAATGCTTGTGTGTAAAACGCTCAATATTTTACCTGCTGCATTTGAGACATTTAGGTCCAGTTGGATGCTGCTCACCAAAGACACAGAGAAAACCTTTGACGAGCTGACTACACAGTTGTGTATGTTCGAAAGAAATTTCAAGAAAAGCACCAACAACGACAAATTTTCTCAAGAAGCTCTAGTGGCAAAAGGCGAGACGCAAAAACAAGACGCGAAAAAGAAGTCGAGAGCAGGTACAACCTGTAATTATTGTGGTAAGAAAAACCATTGGGTCAGTGAATGCAGAAAGTGGATCGCAGATGGACGACCATCCAAAAATAAGTCCGTTAATGACTCTCAAAACCAAGCTAACCACAAAAATAACCAAAACAAATTTCAGAGCAATGCTGTTGAGGTTAAGGAAGGTCTTGTGTTGTCATTTTCAGAGATTTTCAATACTGAGATCAACACTACAGACTGGTGGATCGACAACGGTGCTACAAGGCACGCAACGAATAATTTCGATTTCTTTGTAGATTTTGAAAAATTCAAGAATCCGTGTGGCATAAAGGCTGCAGGAAAAGAGCTTTTGCAAGCAGTAGGGAAAGGCATCGTAAAAGTTGTATCAACAGTGAACGACGAGCGATACATCCTAACCTTGCACGATGTTTGGTACGTTCCCGACATATCGAAGAATTTGTTTTCTGTTCTAGCAGCTCAAGACAGAAACCTAAACAGTATGTTTGAATCAACAGCTACGTGGTGCTCGCTCAAAGTGAATAACAAGATACTGCTAAGTGGAGTCCGAAATGTTCACGGAACACTATTCAAAGCAGCTATCAAACCGATTTTTCCCGCTGGTAATGTAAGTTTCAATGTTGCTGTTACTGATAGTTCTCAATTACAGCTGTATCACGAGAGGTGGGGACATCAGGACAAGCGGCACGTGAAAAACTTGTTACAAAAAGAATTGGGTATTAACGTCAAGTTAGACAGAGAAATTTGTGAACCGTGCGTTTACGGTAAGGCCCATCGTTTAGCTTTCGGTACTAGAAGAAAAGCAAGCCAACCTGGAGAACTGATTGCTACAGATTTATGTGGTCCTTTTGATGTATCATTTAGCAAGAAGAGGTATATGGCCATATTCAAAGATATGTTCACTAAATTTCGATATTGCTACAGAATTGCAGAGAAGTCTGACGTCACAGCAGCTTTACAGTCAATGATTGCTCACGCAAAACAGCAAGGTCATTCGATTAAGGCGCTGCTGAGTGACAACGGCGGCGAGTTCGACAATGTGGAGGTCAAGGCTATTCTAGAGAAAAATGGAATTACGCACAGATTGACAGCTCCGTATACACCACAGCAAAATGGTTGCGTTGAACGAGAAAATCGCACAATCGTTGAAATGGCTAGAACATTCAAGTACTCCAATCCCGACGTGAAATTTCCTGAAGCCATTTGGGCAGAATTAGTCACTACAGCTACGTACGTATTGAACAGAACAGGCAAATCATCAGTAGACGGTGTGAGTCCTTACGAGCTGTGGATTGGAAGTAAGCCGAGAATTAAGCACTTACGCATCATTGCATCAACTTGCTACGTTCATATACCTAAAGAAAAGAGAAGAAAAATGGACGAGAAAGCAATCAAGGGTTATTTGATAGGTTACGATAACGATGGAAGATACAGAATTTATGTCAAGGAAGAGCACAAAGTTATTGTCTCAAGAGACGTTCAATTTCGCGAATTAACGAGAGATTGCGATCATGAGGTTCAGTTACCACTCAAAGATTCTCATTTACAGAAAGATAACACCGAGGAAAATCCTGAGGTTCCAGTCGAACTAGAAGAGCCTTTGGAGTACCCCGAGATACCAGTTCAACAAGATGAACCACTTGAGTACGAGTCGGAAAGCACGGAACCTGAATCGGCAACCGATGACGAGGAAGAGCCAGAGACGCCCTCGCCAGTACCTGCAAGAACTTTGAGAGATCGCTCGAAGTTGAGAAAGCCAAGTTACCTACAAGAATATGCACACATTGCTGAAAACACTGATTTTATTGACACGTATGTAACTCCTCAATCATTCCAAGAAGCTGTTTCAGGTAGGGAAAGTTTACAGTGGAAACGAGCCATGGATGATGAGATGAAATCGCTCAATGAAAATCACACATGGAAGCTGTCAACTTTGCCACAAGGAGCAAAAGCGATCCCATGTAAATGGACCTACAGAGTTAAAACCAATCCAGATGGTTCGGTCAATCGATACAAGGCAAGACTAGTTATAAAAGGTTTCAGTCAACGCTACGGCATTGACTATAGCCAGACCTTCAGCCCAGTAGCAAGAATGGCAACTATTCGGTCGATTTTAAGCATAGCTGCAAGTGAGCAGATGCATCTAGCACAGTTTGACGTATCTACAGCATTTTTATACGGCGAACTTGAAGAGGTTATTTACATGCAGCAACCAGAAGGCTACAAAAACGGTACTGATCAGATTGCAAACCAGTCTCTACGCCAATGTTGAAAGCTTCTGAGATTTCTCAATCAGGGAAAGAAAATTCCAAAGCACATAATTTCCCTTACAGACAGGCGGTCGGAGCTCTCATGTATTTGATGCTAGGAACTCGACCTGACTTAGCATACAGCGTTGGATTTTTATCAAGATCACTGGAAAATCCATCTTTGGAAGATGTAGCTCGCGTTAAAAGAGTTTTCCGCTATGTAGCAGGCACATTGACGAAAGGAATAACCTATACTCGTAAGGTAAAAAGGGGTATTCTTGAGACTTTCAGTGACGCTGATTTTGGAGGATGCACGAAAACTGGTCGCTCTACTTCTGGTGTCGTAGTTAAGTATGCAGGAGGGGCTATTTCATGGATGAGTCAAAGACAACCTACGGTAGCCACTTCCACTACCGAAGCTGAAATTATTGCAGCAAGTGAAGCAGCTAAAGAAATTATTTGGCTCTCAAAATTGTTTAAAAATATTGTAACTTTAAAGCAAGTTCCAATAATTGAGGTCGACAATACAGCAACAGTGCGTTTAAGCGAAAATCCAGAGTTTCATCGACGAACAAAACATATAGCCATCAAGCACTTCTTTATTCGAGAGAGGGTAACCGAAGGCGAATTAGCAGTTCAACAAATATCTTCTGAGAATCAACTGGCAGATATTATGACGAAGCCTTTGGGTGCAATACGATTACAAATATTACGCGATAAATTGGGTTTAAAGTAACATAGTGGGTACTAAGATGTTTTGTTTGTTTATTTCATTATTATTACAACAATTAACAAGGGAAAGTGTTAAAGTAAAATTGTACTTTATATGTTAATTGTTCTAAAAGACAGTCGGTAGTCGTTACCTTGACTACAAATAAATGATTTGATTTAAATTTCAATTTTTCCAACTTGTCAGTCAAAAGCGAACAGTTATGTTAATTTACTGAATAAAAAGTTCACATCAAGATTAAACTGCATTCCTTGTATTTATTTTAATTAAAAGTATTCATCCTAAATAATATAAGTACTTGTGTATTTGTTGGTATTCAATAAAAAATAATCCTTGTCTTTGTAGTATTTTCGAAATGTCAAATTTCGAAGTGATATTCAAATTTGGAAGTGACGTTTGGTTTCGCGGCCGTTGCTATGGGCTTCGCTAAAAAGCGAGTGGTCAAAAATAGAGCCCCAGTTGGTAGATTTACCTCGTATAGTTAACGTAGCAAAATACCTTCGTCGTAAACACTAAGTCTGGTTGGTTTTACATTTGTAATAATAATTTTTCGTTAAAGGTTAACCTATAATATCCTTATTTTTCCTTCCCTTCTTACTTTCAGTTCACCAATGGAAATTTAAGAAACGACAACGGAATTTAAAGGTAAGAATTTGTATATTCTATATTTTATACAGCGCAATTCTTAAATTTGTTCCTGAGATACATACCAGCATTCTTCAATGAGTACCTATTTCCAAATATTGGATTAAATACCTGCGCTGGCTAGGTACTCAAGAGGTGGAGGCCAAAAAACAAAATAAGAAAATGAAGAAAGGTTAGATCATGGTATTATTATGTTTAGAATCTGTTGAGTTTGAGTATCTATAATACACGTGCTTCCAAAGTGAAAACATTTATATTTGCATTTAGGGTGACTACTATTTTGTGCTAGTACCAACTAGTTCTAGTAAGTGAATTATAATTTAAGTATTGTTAAAAAAAATATTAAAAGGCCGACGAGGAGTCCCCAGAATCACAAGATAAGACTTTTGAGAAGGAACAAAAATCATTACAAATTGACAAATCAAAACGTTGTATACAATAATATAGGTCTATTGTCCACGATTAGTTTTAGTAATAATATATAAAAAAATAAATAGAATAAACCTTTCTGAAAGTAAAAAAGTCAGTTCAGTACACTTTGTCAGCACAAGGCAAGCGTAAATAATAAGTTCACCAATTTTAAAACCAATTTCAAAAGTTACACAGCTGTCCAATTATGTATTAAATATTTGTGTCCAAATATCAATTGTATCTAAAATTTTAATTTTTCAATGTTTTCTAATAACAATGTAGGATGTAGGTATACTTGGTGGGTAGTTTTAAAATGTTTGGTTTTCTAAATATAGGCACAACTTGAATGTGGCATCTAAGTGTTTAACTTCTTAATTCTGTTCTCATTCTTAATAAGTTGTGATCCTAAGAATGTTTATTTCATAGAATTGTTAATTTGGACAGTAGACTTTCATTTATGTTGAAGTTCACTTTTAGTACTTTGTTTCCTCATTATTTCAGTACCCTTTGTCACTTACATATTTCCCATATCCAATACATTTTGTTCTGAATAATATATTACCACCTCTGGAATAGTACATTCATGTCCTTGTCCTTTCCTTCATTATTGTTTTAAATAGCTTCTCTCAGTTTTTTTGTGATAATAGATAATACCCTGTTGCTGTCTATATTTACTTGCCCCTATTACATTGTTATTAAATTTGTCTTCATAATATCTGGTCCATGCTTCTAGCATATTTGTGAATCCTGTTTTTGTGTCCTCTGCTTTTATTTCTTGTTGCTTAGTTCCTTAAAGCCTTTTAATTTGTGTTCAGAATTTTCTATTACCCTTTTTGAGCATATGTATTAAATTTTCTCAAAATGTTTTGTTTGATATATCATTTTCTCGGTTCATGTATTTTACTAGTTTTCTCTTTCCATTAGAATTCTCTTTATCATTTTACTTTGTATGATCTCTTACCACATATCTTTTCCACTGCCAATAGTACTGTTACTTTGATTATTCTTCATTTTCAAAAATATAGCACTTCGTTTCCAGTTGAAGAAAGAATTGATTTCAAAGTATTTCTTAAATTGTAGCGTCTTCTTTGCTCTTTATTTTCTGAATATTTGAGTAACAGATGCTTTACTGTAAGCCAATTTTTAGACGGTTTATGGTTTATTGCGTAGTAGAAGTTTGGTTTTAATTTCTGGCATTATTTGTTTCAAATTGATTTCAGTGTCTTCCCAAATGGATTACCTTTTTCGGTATATGTGTTCTTATATCTAGGATCCGTGATTGGTGTGGGGAAATTATCATTAGAAGCTGATTAGGGCTAAGGAGTCAAACATCCTCATTATCTGTTATTCTCTTGGGTGATGGTACTTATAGAACTGAGATGTTTTCATGTTGTAAGTTATAAAGTTCCTTTTTAATGAGTTGATGGATAAACATTTTTCAGATCTGTTATGGTGCTTAAGGGGCCCTTTCATTAATTATGCAAGGTTCTCAAGCCGGAGGGGCCCATGGACCAATTTTCCAAGCTATTTTATCTTGTTTGTTAAATTTACCAATGTTATATTTTTGCTTTTAATATAAATAAGGTCGTCCTCATATAAACTGACTTACAGGTTTGCATATTTCTTTGACTACACTGTTTATTGTTTCTACACAAGTTGATCATCCTTATTCTGTTTGTATTCATGGCTTCCTCTGCATTTTTCCCCATGTGTCATCCTATGCCACTATTTTGATCTTTTTTATTCCAATCTCCCATGATTATTAACTATTTTTAGGTATAATTTCAAGGTTTTGCTGCTATTCCTAAGTGAGAGGAGTTTCTGATCAGTGTCACTCACATAAGCTCAATATTTAAGAGAATGCTCATTTACAACGTTAGTGCAGCTTCTAAAGATATAAACCAATAAAGGACAAAGAAAATAGTTACGCCATTTTATCAACTTTATGATACATAATGGAATTAGAAAATGGTACGTATGAATAATTAGGAAATATACAATAGAAGTAATATATTTTTTTTTGTTTTAGAATTACTAACATATCTCAATAGCAAAGAGCATGATATTACCAAAAAAGTACAATATGCAAATAGTGTTTTTAAGTCGTCCGAGTTACCTTCTCATTGTAAAACGATGGTTTTAAAATGGATTCTCAACTGCAAAAATGAAAATAATCTAATTTGGGAAACGGTACATGAATGGTTTGATTCAAGGTATTTTAAAGAAATTACCAGAAATGAAATAGACAGCAAAGATGTGAAGGCAATAGTAGAGGTAAGTTGAAATATAAAGTAGTTTATAACAAGGGTCTCCAAACTTTCTAGCCATACTGATCACAAGTAATTTCCAAAACTGTTTTCATTTTTTTGCCATTATTTAAAATTTCTAGAATAGTAGTTGAATACATGCCTTGTGTAAGTGTCTTCTTCCTAATCAGACCTAAGGAAGGGAAATTGTCATAATGTTTAACTCTCTTGTTGAGTGAAACCTATTTATTAGTTTATAATGTTGTTTTTAAAAAAGACACCAATAATATAAAATTTTCTGCACTAAAGTAAAATGCTTGATAGCAAAAAATCAAACTTGAAAAAAATTTGGAAACCAAAAACTATTTTATGATACAGTTGCAGCCAAAAAAAGTGGGACAGTTGTTGTTACCTAGTGTGAATGTGACTTTTCCGTTTCCTGGAAAAATGGAATAGTTATGTCGTATATTGAAATGGTAATAACACTAAAGTGTAAATAATATTGTTTTTCATTATTAAATATCAAAGGCTACAAAATAATTTTCAATAAAAAACAACAATTAATATTTAGTAATCCCGCCATTATACTCTATAACTTCTCTTAATCTACTGATCATAGATCTATACAGGGTTGGGATAAAGTATGGAACCAAGTAAATATCTTTTAAACGAAAAGATCGATATTTATGAAAATTTGCAGGTTAGTGCAATGGAACAAAATGCATCTGATGTACATTTTTTTGTTAATAATATACTTCCGGTTTAACCGGAAATGCCATCAACTTCTTTAATTTAAATGGGACACCCTATATATTTTTACAGATTTTGAAAGAGCTTGTTATTTTGAGTTCATACATACTGAGTTTAGTGTAAAAAAATTTGTAAGAACGAGGAATATAGCATTTTAATCAACCTCATTGAGTTTTTTGCATTAGAGCAAAAAACTATTTAGATAAACTAATTGATGTTGTTTGTATGCATAGTAGTAAATAAACGAGTACTGTTTAGTACGACTTTTGTTCTCCAAGTGTCAAATTCTAATTGACGGAAATAAATTTTACAATTTAGAATGGTTCAATTAAGTGAAAAAGAGCGTGTTGACATTTTAATGATGATCGGTTATGGTGATCGTGTTAGAACTCATGAAGAAGTGTGTCATATTTTTAATAATTTGCATCCGGAGAGAAATCCTATATCACGCTCAACAGTAACTAAAACATTACAACGTTTTAATACAACTGGGATGGTAAAAAATTTGCTAAAACCTGGAAGACCGCGGACTGCAACGAACGAAACTGTTAAAACAAAATATTGCAATTGATTTAGAAGAATCACCTCAAACTTCCATCACAAATTTAGCACTAAACCATGGTATCAGTCGACGTTCTGTAGGAAAGATATTAAAAAGTGAAAAGCATCATCCGTATAAGGTACAGTTGGTTCAAGAATTGTCGGATGATGATTTTGACCGACGGCTGGAATTTTGCGAAAGGCTAATGGACATCTGTAATGTCGACGAAAATTTTGCTTCTAACATTGTTTTTTCCAATGAGGCAACTTTTTGTTTAAATGGAACAGTTAATCGCCATAACTCAAGGTATTGGTCAAATGAGAATCCTCATTGGATTCATGAAGCACATAGCCAGCATCCACAGAAGTTGAATGTTTGGATGGGAATTGTCGAAAATAGGCTTATAGGCCCATTTTTTATCGACAGAAACTTGAATGGTTGCAAGTATTTGGATCTACTGAATAACGAAATTATTCCTTCACTTCAACAGAATGGGCAATTACCACAAAATGTTTGGTTTCAACAAGATGGAGCACCTCCCCACTAGTGATGTGTCGTTCCGGCCGGACTCGGTACAAAGGAACGAATCCGGGGTAGGATCGATTTGGATCGAATCCAATAATTCAATGAGAGTCGTTCCGAGGAACGAATACACGAGGCAGATCACGGGTCAGTTGAGTTTGGTTAACGGCTGGCAACACTGGTAAGATTGCACGTCGGCAATGCGCCGATTCAGAGGTGCTGGTGGAAGGCGGCACTTTATTACTTATTTTTTGTTTTGTTGTTACAAGCCGCTTTTTTTGGTATTGGTTCGACATTTCAGTATCTCTTATCTCTTCATCTTTTTTGGGACAAGTAAAAAACTTTTCAGATATATGTTTATTGCATTTACAATTCGCCGAACTTCTGGTCCTAGGATTTTGAATTAAATTTTAGTACTTCGGTGTTCAGGGCCCGTTTAAATTGAATTTGCTGTGGTTTTCACTCTGATTTTGAGTTCACTATTGAGATTTTTTTGTGTGTTTTTACTGTACAGTTGAAGTCTGCAATATTGTTTCTTAAATAATGAATAGAAAGCGTAGTGATATTTGGAACTACTTCAATGTGGCGAATGAAAGCAGTGCAAAATGCTCTTTTTGTAGTGGTACTTTTTCATACAAAAATGGCGCAACAGCTAATTTAACTAGACATTTAAAGAGAAAACATCCAACATCATTAATAGGTCCATCCACTTCAGCAATGTCTACGACTAGTGACTCTACATCTGCCAATGAAATTAACGTTATTGACGGTGAGTCTACCGCTTACACGACTTCTACTAAAAACACTGCCAGCAATGATAATAACATAGAAGACATTCCAAACCCAAAAAGGAAATGCCAATTAACATTATCTAACTTCATGAAGCGACCATTGCCTTTGCAAATTTCAAAAAAATTGGATGAGCAATTAACAATTATGATTGCAGCAGAATATCAACCATTTAGTTTGGTGGAAGATAAACAGTTTCGCATTTTTGTAAATATGCTAAATCCTAATTATTCCCTACCATCGCGAAAAACGGTGTCAAATGTGCTTATACCACAATTATACACTAAAATAAGAGAAGCTGTAGAGGGACGTCTGACTATGGCAAATTACATTGCGTTTACCTCAGATGGGTGGACATCGTTAAATAATGAATCTTATCAGTCATTAACAGCCCATTTCATTGATTTCGATGGTAAACTAGCATTTTTTGTATTAGGCTGTTATAAAACTGATGAGGCACATACAGCAGTAAATTTGGCGATATTAATTAAAAATCTATTGACAGAATGGCAGATTTTAGAAAAAATATGTGGGGTAGTTACGGATAATGCTGCAAATATTAAAGCTGCTATTCGCAACATATCTTCTACATGGTGCCACAGCGGATGCTTTGCTCACAGCTTAAATTTAGTATTACAAACTGGTCTACAAGAAATAAAAATTGCTCGAAATAAAGCTAAATCTGTAGTAGAATTTTTTAGACGTAGTCCTATTGCAGCCGCTAAACTAAAAAGTTTACAGAAACAAATGGAATATCCTGAGCTAAAGCTGAAGAATGACGTAGTCACAAGGTGGAATTCAACGTACGATATGTTGGAACGGATAACAAAAATAAAGGATCCTTTACTATCAGCTATTGCAGTTACGAATTGTACTCAGACCCTGACTTCCCAAGATTTCGAGATATTTGATTGGTGTTGTAAAATTTTAAAACCGTTTAAAGACGTTACCGAAGAATTGAGCTTAGAAAAAGGAGTAACTATTTCGAAAGTAATATTATTTAGCAGATTATTACTAAACCATATTTCAAAGATAGAGTCAGATTTGAAAGTAAGACTTTCGAGTGAGAATGTGATAGAGATTGAGGTATATAACATGTGTGTAAAAATTTCAAGGGAACTGCTTAATAGATTTCAAAATGCGGAAGACAACATAATCTGGGCCGATTCTACGTTGCTAGACCCCCGATTTAAAAAATACGGATTTAAAAAGGAATCTGCTTACAATAATGCATACGACCGAATTGTAAGAAAAATAACTGCAGCCATTTCACGAAAACAGAGAAAAGACCAAGATATTCTCCCAAACACGCCGTCTGAAAATGTTTCTAAAATTAATGAGAAAACTAATGTGGACTTGTGGAGTGATTTTGATAGCGAGGTATGAGTGGCAGTAGCTTTATGATTTTATTAATATACAATATATGAAATTTTGATTTTCAGATAAATAAAAATGAATTACAAATAGATACTAGTGCTCAAGCCATTGCGATTATTGAAATGGACAAATATTTGGAAGAGCGAATATTAGCAAGGAACAGCGATCCACTAACATGGTGGGAAGAAAGAAAATTTGCCTTTCCCAATCTGTATGAAGTCATGAAAAGTCGCCTCTGTGTACCTGCCACATCTGTGCCTTCAGAAAGGATATTCTCAAAAACTGGTCAAATTTGTAATGAGCGCAGAAGTAGGCTGTCAGCTGAGAAAGTCGAAAAAACAGTATTTATAAGTTCCAATTTACATGTTTTAAACCCTTAAACTTAAAAACGTAGCTATGTTATTTTATTCTGCCTTTCCAGAGTTTTCAGTATTATTTTGTGTAAAATGTAAAAAGTAATATATATTTTTTAGTTGTATGTATTATGTATAGAAATAAAAAGTTTTTTGTTGTTGAAATATTCTGTCATTAGTTTTCTCCTAAAGAAATTCCAATTTTTGTTATTCTTTTATATATATATACTTATTTAATAAGAAGAATCTTTGTTTTCAATTAGGTACCTTTAATATATTAAACACGTTGGCTTGCCAATAGTTGAATATCATTTAATGCAAATTTTCTCTAATTTAAATCCAACTGCCCAATCCTATATTATTAATAACCAGCACAACGAATCTATATTTAGTTTGCGTGCAGTGCCGCGGCTGCCTTACCTAGAACCCTAAGTGAAACTTCATTCATCAGATCAGAAGGTATATCGTTCCGAGGAACGAATCCGTCGGACTCGATCCACTTGCGGATCGAAATCGAAAGGAACGAATCCGCAAAAGTATCGAAAGTTCCCAACACTACTCCCCACTATGATAGACGGGTTAGGGATTTTCTGGATGCGAATTTTCCAAATCAATGGATTGGACGTATAGGATTCATAGAGTGGCCTGCTCGTTCTCCGGATCTAAGCCCGTTAGATTTTTTTATTTGGGGTTATCTAAAATCACGTGTTTACGTTAGACGACCAACAAACTTACAGGAATTGAGACAAAGAATTATTGATGAATGTGAACTAATATGTGGAGAAGTCTTGGAAAGAGTGACTCAAGAATTTGTTAATAGGATGGCATATTGCCAGCAAGTTAACGGCGAGCACTTTGAACATTTGAAGTAATTTTGTTTCTCATTATTCTAAAATAATTAAATGTACATCTATTGTACAACAGTGAGCTATTCCTCGTTTTTACAATTTTTTTTACACTAAACTCTGTATGTATGAATTCAAAATAACAAGCTCTTTCAAAATCTGTAAAAATATATAGGGTGTCCCATTTAAATTAAACAAGTTGACGGCATTTCCGGTTAAACCGGAAGTATATTATTAACAAAAAAATGTACATCAGATGCATTTTTTTCCATTGCACTTACCTGCAAATATCCATAAATATCGTTCTTTTCGTTTAAAAGATATTTACTTGGTTCCATACTTTATCCCAACCCTGTATAATGTGGAACAATATTCTTCAGTTATTTCCTCCCAAGCATTATTTATAACTTCCAACACACCTTCATGCTCTAATGCAAATCCCATCATGCTTCTTTGTGACTATTGTTTAATAATAGTTTCCTTGCTGCTGCGTGGCATTTCAATTCAGACTGTGCTATACTGCGACGGCCCGTACGACAGGATGCTGGAATAGCTTGCTCTACTATTTGAAATGGATTTGCTCTTGAATGATGGGTCTGGTGAACTATACGGAGACATGAATTTTGGACTGATTTTGCGAATAATCAATAGTACTCACCTATTTTGAAGATTATCTGTCGAAAAATTTGCGGGTTATACAGAATTTACAGGGAAAAATCCAAAAAAACATTTTTTTTCGCCACTTAAACCATCACTTTTGGACTAAATATTTTATACAGAAAACAGTTTAAATGTATCGCACTATACAGGAAAGTGATCAACAATATGTATTCTCACAAATTAAAATAAAATTTCAGTTAGTTTGCTGATAATATTATTTAAATTGCCACTTTTATAAATACGAGGGCAATTCAGAAACTAACCTCCGATTGGTCACAGTGCGGGTAGAGGGGGGAGTAGCATTCACACGCTCAGCAGGTCAGTCGGCATCAAGCCGTAGTCGAGTGAACATCGTACCTGCGCTAGTTTAGTTTTTGTGGCAGTTTGAAATGTGTGCTGCAATAGAAAATCCCGCCAAATGTGAAGTGCGTGCTGTTATAAGGTTTTTTACAGCCAAAGGATACTCTGCAGCAGCTATTCATCGTGAGCTTTGTGCCGTGTACGGACCAAAAGTTATGAGTGAAGGAGTTGTCCGTGAATGGGTACGTTTATTTAAAAGTGGACGAGAAAACGTTCATGATGAAGAGAGGAGTGGTAGACCATCCTTGGTGACTGACGAACTCGTTCAGACAGTTGATGCAAAAGTTCGTGAAAATCGACGTTTCACAATGGCGGAGTTGTCTACTGATTTTCCACAGATTTCTAAGACTCTTTTGTACGAGATAGTGACAGCAAGATTGGGTTACCGTAAGTTCTGTGCACGATGGGTGCCCAAAATTCTTACCGACCACCACAAAAGTCAAAGAATGGCCTCTGCATTAGACTTTCTGTCACGTTATGAGGACGAAGGAGAACCATTGTTAAACAGAATCGTGACCGGTGACGAAACCTGGATTAAGTACGTGAACCCTGAGACAAAAGAACAATCAAAGATGTGGGCACATTCAGATTCGCCTACCAAACCAAAAAAAGCCCGGCAAGATTTTTCTGCCAGAAAACTGATGGCAACGGTGTTTTGGGATGCCAAAGGGGTGTTGTTGGTTGAATTCATGGAACGTGGGACGACCATTAATCAAGGCGTGTACTGTGAAACACTAAAAACATTACGACGGGCTATACAGAACAAACGCCGTGGTATGCTGACTTCCGGTATCGTTTTTTTGCACGATAACGCCCGTCCTCACTCTGCTCGCAGAACAACAGCCCTTCTTGAGTCCTTCAAGTGGGACGTTTTCAACCATCCACCTTACAGCCCAGATCTGGCGCCAAGCGATTATCACCTCTTCATGCATATGAAGAAATGGCTCGGGTCCCAGCGGTTTGATGACGACGAAGAGCTCAAAGATGCGGTCACAGGCTGGCTCAAGGCACAAGCGGGTGATTTTTATGCAGAAGGAATTTCAAAGCTTGTGAAGAGATACGATAAGTGCCTCAATCGTTATGGAGACTATGTCGAAAAATAGTGCAAAGATGTAGTTGTAAGATGTATATATTAAAATATTTTTACTTAACTTGGTGTATTTTTTTCAATCAACCGGAGGTTAGTTTCTGAATTGCCCTCGTATATAATTGTAAATTTGCATAAAAACAATTCAAATGACAGACAAGCACTAGCGTAATCAGTAGTCTGTCAAACCCGTAAAAATTCCGCGACAACCACAAATATACACCAAATTTGTAGTAAATATATTTTGCAAGTTTGATTTCGAACATGATATGTTGGTCGCACTGCTTGAGTGCAAAGCCAACTATTTGTGAATTGTTTTGTGATACAAAAGTTTATAAATTATATATTTTAATATGAACCCAAATAATAGAGAAATCGTCGTAGCATTTAATAAAGTGGCGGATATTTTTGATTGCGCGCTACCTGGAATGGCCAAATTGTTGAGAGAAAAAACATTTTTTGGACCACTAAATTATAGAGACCGAGTTTATATAGGAGCATATGGATATGCTAATGGGATAGATCCGGAGTTACTAAGAACAGCTCTGCATATTAATAAGAATAAAACGACAAGGAAGATAAATAAATTGCTGGATCTTTATAAGTATTTTAATGGAGACAGACTTCTTGGCGAAAATTATGAAAAACTATTATTAGAAAGACGAAGTAGGTATTACACTTACTGTATTTTCAGAAGAAAATTCATTGATTTAAATGGAGATCATTATCAATTTAGAAAATGACGCATAAAAAATGTTTATATACATATAATTTAATAAATAAAAACTTTAAAATACAAATTTTTTTGATATATGTAACGTTATATTTTGTATTCTTTTCTCAGCATTGCCGTCATATTTTTTCCCACATGAATTGGTCCATATATTCCATAAGAAATGGGGATGATATGACCCCCAACCTTCTGCAGTATCCCTTGAATATAGCCCAGAGACCCTCAACCGTATTTGTGCAGGTGTCAGTGGTAGGGTCTTTGAAATGCTTAGAGTGGTTCACCGTTTTGTGGATAAAGCCAAGGTTCTTTAAATTTGAATATGCCCTCCACTGGTCTGTCCAAATTTCGATGCCCTGTTTTACATGTTTCAGAATTAAGGGGATGAGAGTTTCCGCCTTCCTATCCTTCGCCTGAACTATAACGCTTCCTTTGGTGAGGGTGTCTATCATCTCCAAAACCCATACTTCAGGGACCATCCTGAATGCATTCACCGTTCCCCTTATCGAAAAATATCCAATACTTTGTAACGCGCATTAAGTTATTCAAGAAGGGGAAGGGAATATAATCATTGGACTCACCTGATGTGTGCGTTATAATTGCAATGCACACATCAGGTTATTCAAGAAGGGGAAGGGTGAATCCAATTATTATATTTCCTTCCCCTTCTTGAATAATTTAATGTGCGTTACAAAGTATTGGATATTTTTTAAGGGGAAGGGTAAATGTTTTTAATATTATTTCTATTCCTTTCTCAGAGCAAAAATCTAAAAAACCTTTTGAACAATATTCACCACCATTGTCACATTTTCTTTCCACAAAACAGAGATGTTACCCTGGCTTCGAATTCTTTCATACACTTCAATACTTCATGCTTATATTTAATTATAAATACCATAACAAATCTAGAGAAATCGTCTATAAAGGTAACAAAATATGAATTACCATTACGAGATTTGGGAGTAATTGGTCCACATACATCAGTATGTATCAGTTCTAGAACCCTGTTAGCTCTAGATGTTTTACACCGATACGGCAAACATTTTTGTTTGCTTTTTACACAAACATCATAAATTTTTGTATCAGATTTTGAGTTTGCAAATTCCAAACCATTAATTAGATTTAGTGTTTTTATTTTTAATAATGATTCATAATTCAAGTGTCCATACCTAAGATGCCATAATTTGTTGTCTTTACTATTTGCTGCTAAATTTGCATACTCACGATAACTGTGTTCGAAAACTACTTTATATAAATTGTTAGTGCGATTACCTTCAACAAATATGTTTCTATCTTTTTGAATTACAATTTTACTATTACTACATACAATTTGAAAACCTGCTTTTTCGATAGTGGTAATAGATAATAAATTCACTCTTAATCCTGGAACACACATAATATTTTTGATAACAATGGGAATTTTTTTCTGTCCTAAAGTACACGGAAATTAGAAAAAATACAAGAAAAAATTGATAATAAGCTGATTTTTTCTGAGTTGGCAGTTAATGGGGGTAGCAATACAGGATCAAAAAGTTCCCACCCCTAACTGGTAAGCTTCACCCCTATTGTGACACCGCGTCGGTTTTTCTATAATATCTTGAAAATATGATATTCTACGGCAAAAACAGAGGTATGGAATAATGTTCAGAATTAAATTTTCTATAAAACATGTCCTATAGGTCGTTTGCAGAATACTAAGGGTTTTTACGTTAACCGGCCGCAAAGGTAGAGGTAGGTACCAAAAACGCTTTTGGTGGGCAACACAATATTTCTCTAGCCTTAGTAATATTCTCTTTTGGAGTATTTGGCTTAAGCAACTTCTTATAATGATATAGAGTTTCATAAGTATCAAAAATACTCATTATTAGACCCTGAACCAAACTCGTTTCCACACCACCCAGGAGGTAGAGTTTGCCGGCGCGTTTTTTTATGCGGTTTCCCATTGAGGCCTAATCCACTAAAGTCATTTATTCTTGCTCGATTACAAAATCCTTGGTACGTTCCGCATTAGAGCATCCTTGTCCATGACAGTTTATACACATAACCGAACATTTTAAACCAACCTTGAAACATCCACATCGCTTTCCGCAGCCCATTTTGTAGGCACACGATATTAGTTTTAAGATTGATGAAGGAGCTGGTGCCTCAGTAGTCAAAACAGGTATTAAAATATCACCTGATTTCTTCCATCCCCATTCCTCTGGCTGTAAAACATTACCACACCAAGCAACGAATGTTGTTGCAAAGCTGCAAAGGTCGGGGGTAGTTTTGCCAAAGTAACTGTGTGATTAGAATTACCAACCGAGGTGTTAAACAGAACATACCTCTCATGATTTATTGACGATTCATTTTTGTCTGCTTTATATAGTGCAAGTGTAAATTTTTCGCCTGCCTCAGTAATATCCTGGTTTGTAGAATTTGGTTTGTTGAAGCCTTCAACAACTTTTCGTAAATTTGGATTCGAATTTAATAGGTTTGTTGTTTGGAGTTTGCCTTTACCAAAAAAAGCCGCCGTTGGGTCACTACCACTATATGCGTGAGCAAAAAGAATGTTTCCCTTGAGTTCTTAAGGACATTTGACATCTGTAAATCTTTAGAACTATAATTTCTTGCTTTTATAGTACCTTGGGCCTCTCTTAATAGTCTTATATCCTTTTCAGTTGGCGTAAGGGCAATAATTAAGGTAAGAAGATCGACATATTGTCCTACAACTACGACCATTTCGGATTCAAAACTTTTTCGAATAGCAGTCTGTATTATTAGGGTATCAGCATCATCATCTGCAGTTATAGTTTCTATCTCTTCATTTTGAAAGGCGTGAACTAGTTGGGAAATAAATCGTTCTTTGTTGGCAAGGTTACTTAATAATTTTTCTTTAGTTTCCGTAATTGGCGTATTTTCTTCAAAAATCACTTTAGGAGATGTTCTTTTTAAAATTCTCTGTTGGCGTTCAATACTTTTTGTACTGGTTGGATTATTACTGTAATCATCGAAAACAATTGTAACTTTTTCGCCATAATGCCTTCTAACAAAATTGACGTATGCTTCGTAAATATCCTTAAATGTGCTCTGACTCGACCATCAAACACGATGAATCAGATTTCCGTCATCAAGTACATACACACAATTGGCCTTATGAAATTAACGGTCCGGTAAGGATTTGAAAAGTTGATACAATGATGACTTTCTCGATTTTCTCATCAATCCTCTTTCATCAAATATAGATACAGGCACTGCCGCAAGTTCAAATGTGAAACATTGTTCTAATTCAGAGGGTGTGCGCACAGTGCAGACTATTCTTTGGAATAATTGAGATGAATCGACTTGTTTTATATTTGTATCATTGGTATTCGATGAGGAGTTTATAAATGCTAGTGGCTTTACCATGTTGTTACGCTTTAACTTAAATGTACCAAACGTGTCTCCTTCATTTATGAGTTTATCCGTTTTAATTTTTGTTTAACCCTACAGTTTACGCTTTAATAGCAATAAAAATACCGAAAAATTTCATATGACCTTTTTCATAGAAAATTTTGTGATCAACATTTTTGTGTACATATGTTTTTTCCGTAACATGGAGCGCTTAAAAGATATTGCAAAAAAACCAGTGCGGTGTCCCTAAAGGGGGTGAAAGGGGGATGAAGCTTACCCCTTTGGGGTGGGAACTTTTTGGATATGTATTCCTACACATATAAGCTAACTACCCTGAAAATGTCAGCTTATTATAAATTTTTTCTTCTATTCTGCAAAAATTTGGCTAATTTCCATGTATTATACTGTACGAATTTGAATTAACACTCAAATTCCTACTGTAAATTCTTACTTTGTCTTCACCCTGTATTTCATAATTTATATATTCCGTACATATCATAAAATAAAAATATTCTTCCCACATATTTAATATGTATTTAACTATGCAAAACCCATTTCAAAGTTCCTCTCATATAAAAACCACAGATAATTATTACCTTACCTTTGTGCTATATCTCTACTGTCTACGTACTTCAAAGCGTTCAATTTCTTATCGCATCATAAAAACTGCTTAGAGAGGATATTATCGCAGTAAAAAACAATTTCTTTTGTCCACAAAAATACATGCATCGGCTGAGTTTTCAACAGTCGTATGACGTATTCCCCATTGGCTACATCCTCACATAACTCTCCTTGTTACCACCCACTTTGAACGACCTATAAAATATCCATAACAACCCGTTTTTCACTTACTTATTAATCATCATTCATAAATAACGTTAATCAAGTTACAAAAAAGCATTCGAAATCTAATGACATCCTGTCATAAATAAATCACGGAAAGTAAAATATATAAATTGCATCTTACCGTAAGCAGTTTGTGATATTCTTAGTTGTGTCGCAACATGAACAAGAATGTAAAATAATGCAAATATAGAAAAAGTGCAAGTGATCACCGAATTTCATTTAATATAATGACCAACTCCTATAAATGTAAAAGCAGTCATTACCGCGATATACGGTTGGTCCTTCGGAGCCCATTAAACATACAAGTAAATACGACTTCCCGCATTTTGCTGTCCCATTAATAAAATTGAGAACGCAAAACACCTACACATACAGCTTTCATAAACTTACCCTCCGCAGCAAGTTGGATTAACCTACGTTCAGCAAATTTTCTTTTATTTACCGCAGTTTATATAATAATGGGTTGCACTTGAATCTGCATACCACTCTGCTGTATGGACATTATAAATATCCTCTGAAGTAGCACAAAAATCTACTGCTTCTTCTTTAGGCTGGTCCAACGATGTCTCACCTTTTGCATAGTTAGCTGTATTCAAATGCTCATTTTCCTTTTTATTTCTACACTGGAAAGCTTTGTGTCCGAATTTGCCAAAGGTATGGCACTTTACACCACATACACTCTGAACATGCCCCATTTTATTACACTTAAAACACTTAACTTGCTTTGGAGTAGCACTAAAGATGCAAGGACATCTCTAATATTCTTGCAGTTTTTACTTTGGTTTTTGTTTAAACTGAACTTTTAACAAATTCCATTTTCAAGTCATTTTCAGAAATAGTTCTTATAGCAGTTACCACATTTTTAAATTCAGTTGGTATGGACAGCAGCAGGAAGCAGGACATAAATATCTGTATCATCAAAATTGCTTCCTACATTTTTCAGTTCTCGAGATATTCTATCACATTTCGAAAAGTGTTCCTGCAGGTTCATATTACTACTGTATTATTTAATAGAGATCATTTCTTTCAGCAAGTAAAATTTTGAGCACGTGCCTTTCTTATTAAAGATTCCTTCCAGTTTTATCATCTCAGAATCCTTGATATATTCTAAATGGGTATCGGACACAATCTGTATTATCACCATACATGCTTTATTGTTCACTCTTTGCCAAGCTTCCTTTTTGAGACCGCTACCTCTTTTAGGGCATCTTTCAGCTCCAACGCTTTCAGCACCGATCTAAACTTCCAGTTATCAAAACTGGTACCACAGAATGGAATTATTCCATGCTTATTTTCCGTTGCGTAACTAACACTTGCCATTTTAATATGTGTACAATCACTCATGTGCCACGTGTCTACTTACAAATTTTTATTTTTACTATACTCAGCTCGCACTTCTTTCAACACATTAATATTTCCCTAGCCTGTTGCCTGGGCCCATAAACACTGTTATATTCAAATAAAAGACAGGTGAGATTATGTGTTTTTAATCAAATATCTAGTTTTTAATTGAGATGTGACATGCTATTTTTACCTCTTTTTATTTCGTCTTCTTTTTCTTAGTCTTCAAAGAAGATAGAGATCAGGGTTGGGATAAATCTGATTTTTATCAAAAAAATCAAAAACCATTGATTTGCGGCTCAAAAACTTGTGACAACGCATTTGTCGCCCTTCTTGCAAGAAAATTCTTGTCGCGATTAGTTTGCCTTCTGTCCTATACACTCACTATACAGTGCCGAGTGAGACACGATCGAGTTTGTTGTGCTTTTTGCAAAAATATTCCTGTCGAGGCTTGTTTTCCTTCTCAACCTAGGAATTCAGGTATTTAAATTATCAATTTAATTTTATTTATATTTAATAAAGAATTTTATTATTAACCCGGTAATGATGGCGTGGTTAGATTTTGCCTAACATTTTTTTTTCTGTTGATTCTCCAAGCACTTGATATTTTATTTTTGAGATAATTTAGTGAAAGTTTTGAGACATAAAAAATAATTATAAGTTAACATAGTGTAATTTTTAATTATATATTCTGAGATATTTTGTAATATTTTTTAAATATATACGTATTATATTATAAGTAGATACATTTTTGATAAATAACAGGATACAACAGGATAACAAATGTTTCTATGCATTAAAAGACACATTTAAATCAAAGATATAGTCTACGAACGAGAAGTAGAGGTTCTGAATTATATATTTATTTTTTATCGTTTAGGGGTAGTTTCATCCACCCCGACGGCTTCTAAGTGGGTAAGGGCGGCGGTAAACGATTTCTAGGGGCATTTGCAATGTATCCTGTGAATATAATCCTGGAACTCGAACGAAAAGTCGAGGTTCAGAATTATGTATTTATTTTTTATCGTTTAGGGGTAGTTTCATCCACGCCGACGGCTTCTAAGTGGGTACGGCGGCGGTAAATGATTTCTAGAGGCATTTGCAATGTATCCTGTGAATATCATCCTGGAACTCGAACGAGAAGTTGAGGTTCTGAATTATGTATTTATTTTTTATCGTTTAGGGGTAGTTTCATCCACCCCGACGGCTTCTAAGTGGGTACGGGCGGCGGTAAATGATTTTTAGAGGCATTTGTAATATATCCTGTGAATATCATCCTGGAACTCGAACGAGAAGTCGAGGTTCTGAATTATGTATTTATTTTTTATCGTTTAGGGGTAGTTTCATACACGCCGACGGCTTCTAAGTGGGTACGGGCGGTGGTAAATAATTTCTAGAGGCATTTGCAATGTATCCTGTGAATATCATCCTGGAACTCGAACCAGAAGTCGGGGTTCTGAATTATTTATTTATATTTTTATCGTTTAGGGGTGGTTTCATACACCCCGACGGCTTCTAAGTGGGTACGGAGGACGGTAGTTGATTTTTAAAGACAACTATATTATATTATGCATGTTAAATTTTAAAACACAATTTGTTGCAAATAATTTCAATTTTACTATTTTAACTGCTTAAAATCAACTGCTAACTTCACGCCCGTAATTTGGATCATGTGACCAGTTTTTTTTACACTCCTATAGGTGTATAACAAAGCCCCACAATAAAACTTAGAGGACATAGAAGTGCACACGAGACATGGCATAGTTCTTAGACTATTAGGAGGAATGTCAAGAACAATGATCTAGTACCCATAGATGAAACCATTCATAAACTGTAACAAATTTTGTAGCCAAGATTGTTTGTAAGCGAGACATGGGGATTAAGTTGCATTTACTATAACGGTTGGGTGGAATCGTTTATTGCAGGGTTGCCGCACTTAAAGATATGTTTAATTGGACCTAAGAGACTACCAAGAATTTTTCTTTATCAAATTTATACGGAAAAGGATTTCTCAAAAATAATTATAAACAATGTTTTAAGTTTCTCCATGTTATATTCAAATAAAAGACAGGTGAGATTATGTGTTTTTAATCAAATATCTAGTTTTTAATTGAGATGTGACATGCTATTTTTACCTCTTTTTATTTCGTCTTCTTTTTCTTAGTCTTCAAAGAAGATAGAGATCAGGGTTGGGATAAATCTGATTTTTATCAAAAAAATCAAAAACCATTGATTTGCGGCTCAAAAACTTGTGACAACGCATTTGTCGCCCTTCTTGCAAGAAAATTCTTGTCGCGATTAGTTTGCCTTCTGTCCTATACACTCACTATACAGTGCCGAGTGAGACACGATCGAGTTTGTTGTGCTTTTTGCAAAAATATTCCTGTCGAGGCTTGTTTTCCTTCTCAACCTAGGAATTCAGGTATTTAAATTATCAATTTAATTTTATTTATATTTAATAAAGAATTTTATTATTAACCCGGTAATGATGGCGTGGTTAGATTTTGCCTAACATTTTTTTTTCTGTTGATTCTCCAAGCACTTGATATTTTATTTTTGAGATAATTTAGTGAAAGTTTTGAGACATAAAAAATAATTATAAGTTAACATAGTGTAATTTTTAATTATATATTCTGAGATATTTTGTAATATTTTTTAAATATATACGTATTATATTATAAGTAGATACATTTTTGATAAATAACAGGATACAACAGGATAACAAATGTTTCTATGCATTAAAAGACACATTTAAATCAAAGATATAGTCTACGAACGAGAAGTAGAGGTTCTGAATTATATATTTATTTTTTATCGTTTAGGGGTAGTTTCATCCACCCCGACGGCTTCTAAGTGGGTAAGGGCGGCGGTAAACGATTTCTAGGGGCATTTGCAATGTATCCTGTGAATATAATCCTGGAACTCGAACGAAAAGTCGAGGTTCAGAATTATGTATTTATTTTTTATCGTTTAGGGGTAGTTTCATCCACGCCGACGGCTTCTAAGTGGGTACGGCGGCGGTAAATGATTTCTAGAGGCATTTGCAATGTATCCTGTGAATATCATCCTGGAACTCGAACGAGAAGTTGAGGTTCTGAATTATGTATTTATTTTTTATCGTTTAGGGGTAGTTTCATCCACCCCGACGGCTTCTAAGTGGGTACGGGCGGCGGTAAATGATTTTTAGAGGCATTTGTAATATATCCTGTGAATATCATCCTGGAACTCGAACGAGAAGTCGAGGTTCTGAATTATGTATTTATTTTTTATCGTTTAGGGGTAGTTTCATACACGCCGACGGCTTCTAAGTGGGTACGGGCGGTGGTAAATAATTTCTAGAGGCATTTGCAATGTATCCTGTGAATATCATCCTGGAACTCGAACCAGAAGTCGGGGTTCTGAATTATTTATTTATATTTTTATCGTTTAGGGGTGGTTTCATACACCCCGACGGCTTCTAAGTGGGTACGGAGGACGGTAGTTGATTTTTAAAGACAACTATATTATATTATGCATGTTAAATTTTAAAACACAATTTGTTGCAAATAATTTCAATTTTACTATTTTAACTGCTTAAAATCAACTGCTAACTTCACGCCCGTAATTTGGATCATGTGACCAGTTTTTTTACACTCCTATAGGTGTATAACAAAGCCCCACAATAAAACTTAGAGGACATAGAAGTGCACACGAGACATGGCATAGTTCTTAGACTATTAGGAGGAATGTCAAGAACAATGATCTAGTACCCATAGATGAAACCATTCATAAACTGTAACAAATTTTGTAGCCAAGATTGTTTGTAAGCGAGATATGGGGATTAAGTTGCATTTACTATAACGGTTGGGTGGAATCGTTTATTGCAGGGTTGCCGCACTTAAAGATATGTTTAATTGGACCTAAGAGACTACCAAGAATTTTTCTTTATCAAATTTATACGGAAAAGGATTTCTCAAAAATAATTATAAACAATGTTTTAAGTTTCTCCATGTTATATTCAAATAAAAGACAGGTGAGATTATGTGTTTTTAATCAAATATCTAGTTTTTAATTGAGATGTGACATGCTATTTTTACCTCTTTTTATTTCGTCTTCTTTTTCTTAGTCTTCAAAGAAGATAGAGATCAGGGTTGGGATAAATCTGATTTTTATCAAAAAAATCAAAAACCATTGATTTGCGGCTCAAAAACTTGTGACAACGCATTTGTCGCCCTTCTTGCAAGAAAATTCTTGTCGCGATTAGTTTGCCTTCTGTCCTATACACTCACTATACAGTGCCGAGTGAGACACGATCGAGTTTGTTGTGCTTTTTGCAAAAATATTCCTGTCGAGGCTTGTTTTCCTTCTCAACCTAGGAATTCAGGTATTTAAATTATCAATTTAATTTTATTTATATTTAATAAAGAATTTTATTATTAACCCGGTAATGATGGCGTGGTTAGATTTTGCCTAACATTTTTTTTCTGTTGATTCTCCAAGCACTTGATATTTTATTTTTGAGATAATTTAGTGAAAGTTTTGAGACATAAAAAATAATTATAAGTTAACATAGTGTAATTTTTAATTATATATTCTGAGATATTTTGTAATATTTTTTAAATATATACGTATTATATTATAAGTAGATACATTTTTGATAAATAACAGGATACAACAGGATAACAAATGTTTCTATGCATTAAAAGACACATTTAAATCAAAGATATAGTCTACGAACGAGAAGTAGAGGTTCTGAATTATATATTTATTTTTTATCGTTTAGGGGTAGTTTCATCCACCCCGACGGCTTCTAAGTGGGTAAGGGCGGCGGTAAACGATTTCTAGGGGCATTTGCAATGTATCCTGTGAATATAATCCTGGAACTCGAACGAGAAGTTGAGGTTCTGAATTATGTATTTATTTTTTATCGTTTAGGGGTAGTTTCATCCACCCCGACGGCTTCTAAGTGGGTACGGGCGGCGGTAAATGATTTTTAGAGGCATTTGTAATATATCCTGTGAATATCATCCTGGAACTCGAACGAGAAGTCGAGGTTCTGAATTATGTATTTATTTTTTATCGTTTAGGGGTAGTTTCATACACGCCGACGGCTTCTAAGTGGGTACGGGCGGTGGTAAATAATTTCTAGAGGCATTTGCAATGTATCCTGTGAATATCATCCTGGAACTCGAACCAGAAGTCGGGGTTCTGAATTATTTATTTATATTTTTATCGTTTAGGGGTGGTTTCATACACCCCGACGGCTTCTAAGTGGGTACGGAGGACGGTAGTTGATTTTTAAAGACAACTATATTATATTATGCATGTTAAATTTTAAAACACAATTTGTTGCAAATAATTTCAATTTTACTATTTTAACTGCTTAAAATCAACTGCTAACTTCACGCCCGTAATTTGGATCATGTGACCAGTTTTTTTTACACTCCTATAGGTGTATAACAAAGCCCCACAATAAAACTTAGAGGACATAGAAGTGCACACGAGACATGGCATAGTTCTTAGACTATTAGGAGGAATGTCAAGAACAATGATCTAGTACCCATAGATGAAACCATTCATAAACTGTAACAAATTTTGTAGCCAAGATTGTTTGTAAGCGAGACATGGGGATTAAGTTGCATTTACTATAACGGTTGGGTGGAATCGTTTATTGCAGGGTTGCCGCACTTAAAGATATGTTTAATTGGACCTAAGAGACTACCAAGAATTTTTCTTTATCAAATTTATACGGAAAAGGATTTCTCAAAAATAATTATAAACAATGTTTTAAGTTTCTCCATATAAAACAATATTTGTAATAGCGTAAGTTTGGTAATCAATATGGAGGGGCGCCCTTTGCAAAATTCAACAGTTTAATAATTATTAATGAAACAAACTGTATAATTCGATATATTGAATTTATAATGTCCTACGCCTAACTGTAACTGGATAATATTGATTAAATAAATAAAAGCAGCAAAAAAATTACAAAAAGCCGACAAGATGTAACCCAAGGGCCACAGTTTGGAGACCCCTGGAATCAACTATTCAGTAATAAGATTCTTTATAAGTAAATTAATCATCTTCTTTGCAGGCAATGATCTTAAAAATAAGTTCAGAAGATAAGGATTCCATTTTTTTGAAAACTATTTCTGACACAATCTTACTTATTCTAGAAAATAGACCATTCCAACAATATTTTGAATTAGATATTAAACTGGGATTGAAATTGATAAATTCCGTTTTACTCAAAATCAATTGCCAACTTTCTTATGTGGAGTTTTTGAAAAGAAATATATTCCATAAAAAATTGTTGGCAGCGAATGGGTTCCTTTCTAATTTTTTAAAAATAATAATTCCAACGTTTGTCAAGTGCATCGACAAATTTGATGATAAATCTGTATATCTTCAGATTACTAAAATAGTACAGAAAGTAAGTATACGATTAATTATTATAGTTTAAAGTCGAAATTTTGTACCAGAGGGGTATAGACCGTATCTCAGTTATGTATTTGAGAAAAAATATTTTATAATAAAAGTAGAATCGAAAAAATCTTGAAAGTATTTATAAAATTGAAGTTCCAGTGCTAGAGGCGCAGATTTTCCCGAATTAAATAGTCTAAGATCTGGATCACATTCTTTTTCTTGATGAAAAAATAGAATAGAATTGATTTACTATTAGATAGATAGATAGATATTCTTTATTAGTTCCTTCAAAAATATCTTTTCAGGTGTAGAACATGTCAATATTACTACAAAAAGCAGTCAGTAAAAATTATGACTATTATAGTACCTAAATCTATACATATAAACACAAACAGTGTAAATAGGTCATAAACAAAGTGAAATTAACAATTTTGGTACAGTCCCCATAAGCAATATATATCTACATACATACATACAGGCACCTAGATACCAGATAACACATTATAGATAAAATCTAAAGGTAGAACAGTAAGTCATAAGAATAACAAAAATTACAAATTACAGAATATCACAAGTGAAACAAAATAAATATTAACGCCTTAATGTACCTGCAAAACAATTATCCAGTGAAACACACACAAATGTAAAATTAACAGTATATATAAAATCAGAAGGTGAAAGACAGTGAATCTTAAAAATCACAAGATTAATAACTATTACTACTCTAATGTATCTGTGAAATACTCGTCCAGTGAATAGTATGCTTTTGAAAAAAGCATGTTTTTTAATTTAGTTTTCAGCTTCTTGATGTGCTGTGTTCTCAATGACTGGTAGTTTGTTATATATGTTGATTACTGAGAAAGGGACATTTTTCTGTATATATGTGAAATTGGGCCTAATATTCAGAAGATTGTTTTTATTTCGAGTATTATGTCTGTGATTTCTGTCATAACATGTATAAAGTGCCATATTTTCAGTTACAAATATTACAGCTTCGTAGATCAACATACTAGTTAAAGTAAGAATCTTCTTATCCACGAATAAAGGCCTACAACTGTCTCTAAGTGGTATATTAAATATGTTTCTTAGGCAACGCTTTTGCAGTATGGATATCTTATCAACATCAGTAGACAACCCCCAGAAAAGGATTCCATACCTAATATGACTTTGTACATAGGCATAATACGCTAGCAATGCTGCTTCTATGGATATATTTCGTCTAATAACTTTCAACGCATAGCAGTATCTCGATAAATTTTTCGAAAGTTCCCTTATATGACTTTTCCAATCTAGCTTCGAATCGAGCATGATACCAAGAAAAGATAGTTTAGATTCAGGATTTAAGGAGGTTGTGCCATAGTTGACGCTGTCCATTTTATTTTTTTGACCAAAGTGAATGATTTGAGTTTTGTTAGTGTACAACTTCAGATTATGTATTGTGAAATATTCCTCCAGTGTACTCAAAGTTTCAGTGATGCTTCCCTGTACTGATTCATGATCATATTGAACCATGTATGCACTTATAACTTCCGGAGCATTATTGGTATAAATTATATACAATAGGGGGCCCAGCACTGATCCCTGAGGAACACCACGAGTAATAAGTAATCTTTCAGATATGAAATGGCCAACCGAATTCAATTCAGTCACACATTGATATCTGTTTTTTAGATAGGAAGTGAGTAGATTGAGTGCTAACCCTCTAATTCCATACAAAGACAATTTTTTACCAACAGGAGGTGATCTACACTATCAAATGCTTTTGACAAATCAAGATTTACAGCAGTGGTTACATGTTTCTCATTGAGAGATTCGATTATCCTGCATAATGCCTGATAAGTAGCTCGAATAGTTGATTTATTTTCCTGAATCCATTTTGTCTATCACATAGGAGATTGTTGTATTGCAAAAAGTAAGTCAATCTTGTAGATATTATTTTTTCTAATATCTTACTGATATTTGACAAAATGGCAATGGGTCTGTAGTTGCTGATGAGACTCTTGTCACCTTTTTTAAATATCGCTCTCACAAATGCGGTTTTTAATTTTTCTGGAAAGGTAACTGTTGAGAATGAAATGTTAATTAGGAATTCCAAAGGCTTGCACAACTCATGGGTTGCATATTTCAGAAGTTTAACTGGAATTTCATCCTCACCGACTGATCTAGTGTTTTTAACTTCATAATTGTCTCATAAACCTCCTGTGGACTCGTAGGCAGAAAAAATATACTCTTCTGGAAAGGGTTTGGCATGAAACATGCATCTTCTGTATGACTGCCACATCTCAGGTCTGGAGAACTACCAATGAAAAAGTTATTTATTTTATTCAAAACCAATATTTTATCATCTTCATTGGGTTCAACATTTTTAATTATAGAATCCCTCACACCATTTGACACTGTATGTCTTTACAAGATTCCACACTGCCTTAGATTTATTGTTCAATTCTCTAATATACTCTATATTAGATCGTTTTTTCGCCTCATCTACCACTGATCTTAAAATCCTACAATAATTTTTATAAGTGTCTTTGGAAATAGTTCCATTTCTTTGTTGTTGATATAGTAATTTCCTCCGTCTACTAGATGTTCTAATACCTATGGTCATCCAATCTCTCTTTTTTTTTACCTTTTTCAAGGGAACAACTATGTCCATCAATTGTCTCAATGTTCCAATGAAGTATTCGTATGCTTCATTTGGATCCTTATAGGAGTAGAGTTTTGCCCAATCCACAGTCTGCAATTCATCCCTCAACTGAGTAAGTTTTGAGTCTGAAAATATCCTCTTTTCAGTCTATGTTTCATTGGATATGTTTTTAGCCTGTGTTGGGTTATTTATCCTCAGAATTTGTGCTTCATGATCTGATAGAGCAGATGTAACTACTTCACCAGGAGAGCCATTTTCAAAGTTAATAAAAACGGTATCCAGCAATGTAGAAATTCGGGGTGTTATTCTAGTTGGTTCATTGATTTGTTTTTTCAGATTGTACATATATAACAGATTCACAAAAGACTGGTTTTTTTTTTATTTTCTGGCATCAATAGATGGATATGATATTTGTTTTGCACATAGTCGAGCATTTCACAAAGTATTTGTAAAAACAGATCAATATCTCCAGTAGGAGATCTATAAATACAAATTAATACTAACATAAGAGACTTACAGACTACGGATGAACATTCAATTACACATTCTAAACTTTTACAATTGATTTCCGAAGTATCACTAACATCCAATGAGTTTTTTACCAGAATACATTAGCCCCCATGTATTTTATGGGTCCTTGCAAAAACTGAAGCCAGCTTGTATACTAATGTTCTTGCTTTGTATACCAGTGTTCAGTTAACAAATGACTGATGGCATAGTAACTATCTTGTCTCATTCATCTCTGTTTTGAACGATTGTTCATTTTGTTATTGAGGGCCGTCATTGATCCTTGTCATTTGTCAGTTCTCCGACCATCTTGTCTATTTGGGATTTACTGAGTCATTGTACTTAGTGTTCTTACACACTACAATACTGGACTTTTGACTTCGGACATATTCTGAACTACGACGATGTCCAGTTTTGTTTTCTTTTATACTTTGACCAAATTTTTTTAAGACTTCTTAATGTTGTCCTGTTTTGTTTAATTTTATTTCATTGTGCTCGAGGTTTCCATAGTAATGAGGATTTTTTCATCACTATTTTTATTGATGATTTCCCCTACAGTAAATCCCCATATTGTCTACTGACATAGTTCTGTGTTTACTGGATGCCACGGGCATGTGACGGCTTTCTCTTTCAATTTTTTACATATGGATTGATGTACATTAAGGTAATTCGACATGTTGCGAATTCCTATTTTTCTATCTTGATACCTTTTACAGGCCTGATGAGGGCACAGTGAGCCGAAACTAGTTGCCCTTCTAGTTGCCCTTCTTCAACTTTTACTAATATATGCTGTAGTACGGATTTTGAGCTTTACTTACTGCTATTTATATTGAAAAATGTTTATATCAACTTACCGTTGTACTAAATTCAATAATTGGGTTTTGAGGGAAGTATTTTCAAAAGGAATATCATTTTGTATCAACCAGTTCTGTATATCAGCCTTTTTGGTAGCTGTTGTTGGTACTTTATTGATCACTGTACTGTGATAACTTGCATTATCCATTACAATTGTGGCAGGTTCTTCCTAGTTCACTAAAAGCTGGTATTCAAACCAATGCAAAAAAATGTCTCCGTTCATTTCATCTAAATCGCTAAACAGCATAGAAGTACAAAATATGGTAAAACGTGAGATCTGGCCTTAGTTTTGCCCAAAATACATGCATTTTTCTGAATCGGACTTGAAACTTCAAACATTGACCATATATCTGTTATTATCGGTGAATATCGCGGAATTCTACATATATAGTGCTAGATTAGGCTCAATATATCTAAATGTCGGTTATTGTTCCCAGTTCTCGGTAAACAGAGCTAATTATCAGCAGAATGGACTAAATCGCTAAACAGCAAGTTATAATGCGCATAGAAGTACAAAATATGGTAAAACATGAGATCTGGCCTTAGTTTTGCCCAAAATACATGCATTTTTCTGAATCGGACTTGAAACTTCAAACATTGACCATATATCTGTTATTATCGGTGAATATCGCGGAATTCTACATATATAGTGCTAGATTAGGCTCAATATATCTAAATGTCGGTTATTGTTCCCAGTTCTCGGTAAAGAGAGCTAATTATCAGCAGAAATGACTAAATCGCTAAACAGCAAGTTATAATGCGCATAGAAGTACAAAATATGGTAAAACGTGAGATCTGGCCTTAGTTTTGCCCAAAATACATGCATTTTTCTGAATCGGACTTGAAACTTCAAACATTGACCATATATCTGTTATTATCGGTGAATATCGCGGAATTCTACATATATAGTGCTAGATTAGGCTCAATATATCTAAATGTCGGTTATTGTTCCCAGTTCTCGATAAAGAGAGCTAATTATCAGCAGAATGGACTAAATCGCTAAACAGCAAGTTATAATGCGCATAGAAGTACAAAATATGGTAAAACATGAGATCTGGCGTTAGTTTTGCCCAAAATACATGCATTTTTCTGAATCGGACTTGAAACTTCAAACATTGACCATATATCTGTTATTATCGGTGAATATCGCGGACTTCTACATATATAGTGCTAGATTAGGCTCAATATATCTAAATGTCGGTTATTGTTCCCAGTTCTCGATAAACAGAGCTAATTATCAGCAGAATGGACTAAATCGCTAAACAGTGAGTTATAATGCGCATAGAAGTACAAAATATGGTAAAACATGAGATCTGGCGTTAGTTTTGCCCAAAATACATGCATTTTTCTGAATCGGACTTGAAACTTCAAACATTGACCATATATCTGTTATTATCGGTGAATATCGCGGAATTCTGCATATATAGTGCTAGATTAGGCTCAATATATCTAAATGTCGGTTATTGTTCCCAGTTCTCGGTAAAGAGAGCTAATTATCAGCAGAAATGACTAAATCGCTAAACAGCAAGTTATAATGTTGCCCTTCTTCAACTTTTACTAATATATGCTGTAGTACGGATTTTGAGCTTTATTTACTGCTATTTATATTGAAAAATGTTTATATCAACTTACCGTTGTACTAAATTCAATAATTGGGTTTTGAGGGAAGTATTTTCAAAAGGAATATCATTTTGTATCAACCAGTTCTGTATATCAGCCTTTTTGGTAGCTGTTGTTGGTACTTTATTGATCACTGTACTGTGATAACTTGCATTATCCATTACAATTGTGGCAGGTTCTTCCTAGTTCACTAAAAGCTGGTATTCAAACCAATGCAAAAAAATGTCTCCGTTCATTTCATCTTGGTAATCACCATCTTGTTTTTTGGAAGAAAAAACCAGCCCTGCTTCAGGAATAAATACAGAAGAGGAACCAGCATGCAATACTATATACCTACAATAAGGAAATAACAAATTACTACTAGGTTTCCTAGATAGACTGAATAGCTCAAAACAACTATTAATAATTATATGTTAGTACATCATAAATTAATTGCTAAATTTTATTATTCAATTACCTTTGACCACCAATTTTGATTTTTTCACGCTTCTATGATTAGAATCTTGCCAAGAACGTCCAACAGTACTGTCTTTAAATATCCAGGTCTCATCCAAAAACACAAATTGATACAAACCTTCCCTTTTTATCTTGACATATTCATGTAGAAAATGTACATGTTTTAATGCAATATGTGGCAACTCCATTAATCCACGACGAGGATCATCTTTTTGGTATTTGAATCCAATATTTTTCACTATCTTCCAGAGTGATGTTAAACAACCATTAAAGAGCTCACGCTCCTGGAGTTTGTCTCTTAAAGTTTTCAAGGTTATGTGTTCCTCTGAAAAAATATTGTGTTAGTTAACTGTGAATAAAATAAAACAGTAAGTTCAATATACTCACTATACAAACATTTCGGAAAGCATTTTGATCAAAGTTATCAATTTCAACAGTCGGTTTTATGCGTTGTCTCTTTTTAGGTGGGCTTTTAGGCTGTTCAGCTCTATTATACTTGGCGGCAATACGGTTAACAGTGGTAACGCTAAGTTGTAAAGCTTCTGCAACTCTCTACAATATAATTACTTCAATTTATGAAAGAATAATATATTATCAAGTTTAATTAACCTAACCTAAATATGTAACAATAATATTAATAATGATGAATACAAATAGCGAATACTATTACTTACATCTCTTACAGCAGTAAGCGGGAGAAACGGGCCTACATTTCGGCATTCTCGTTCAAAATAGCTGAACAAAAAGATGTTACCATCTTGTTGGAGTAAAAGGCCTTAATTTGGCTTGAGAGTTACTTATTAATAAAAGGATATCTCCTACCTTCTACTATTCCAAGGGAACTGCATTCCCAACTGCTTTATTCTTCTCCCCAGAACTTGCAGTTAACTGGTGTGTTCAATTTGATGATACACTTTTAATCCACTAGGACTGGTTATAAAACAAATTGT